>CACSLK010027752.1:7412620-7436966 GCA_902706635.1 Striga hermonthica | reverse complement strand
AGGTTGGCATAAATATAAAAGTAGTCATGACATGCATTATTTTTTTTTCAACACGATAGAAGATAATATATATAACTCAAATGCGAACATAGTTTGAATACAACGACAGACTCGGCCAAAGCCTAAAAGACAGAGTGGGAAGACATGCATTAAAGCTACCTAGATCTCAACATGAACAAATCAACTACAACAAAACAAAAGGAAGAGGGCCAAACCAACCACTGCATAAATTGCCTAGCTAGCCAACCAACTACAGCAGAGAAGAAATAGCCAACACTAACAAAGAAAATATCTGAACCCTAGCCATTCCTTGTGAGCTGCTCTGATCACAACAAGGATTCACATTTTTAGCCCTTCAAATAACCACAAATTCCTCGACTTCCATACCCACCACTGTAGATATGTAGTGAGCTGAATCCTGTCTTCTGCCACTGAAGTTTTATCAATTCAACATAGTTGCCACCACCATGACCTGAAGGAACAACCATCATTATTGACTCCATCCCATTGAACTGGTCCCACATTCCATAACATTTGAGCTCTTGAACAGTGGAAAACGACATGTTCAATGTTTTTTGGAGATTCTCCACATTCATATACTAGATTAATTATAAATATGAAACTAACACTAATAGTTTATCATCCATGCAAAATTTTATTTATAATAACATTCGTCTTTCGTTAGTATAATATATGAGTAAAATTATCAAAATTACAATAAAAAAATAGAAAAAAGAACTAGAAACAATGTGGCTGAATATATCTTTTTTGTCCAAACTATAAATTAAGAAAATATTAGTATATATAAAATATATTAGTAAAATGTAAACAAAATATTATTTTTGTACCAGTATATATTATATTCTTATGCAAAGTCTCATTTTAAATTTTCATCATTTTAGATATTTACTATTAAATATTTTATGCAGAAAATTGACCTTTATTTTTTTTATAACGTTCTATTATTAAATAGACTATATAAAACTATTAAATTTTATTATGATTATTATTCAGAATTATTTTTTTCAATCTTAGTTAAAAATCGATAAAATTAAATATAAATTGGGGTTACCCATTTACGCGACGAGCCTAGGTCTCGATTAACCGTTAGACCCAAAACCGAAAGCCAATAACCAGGTAACGGATTGAGTCGAATAGGGCTCCATTAACCGTTAGACCAAATCTGAACGCCAATAACCAGGTAATGGATTGAGTCGAAGAGGGCTCGATTAACCGTTAGACCAAATCCAAAAGCTAATAACCAGGTAATGAATTGAGTCGAATAGGGTAAAATACATGCAGGTTGGATCCGGACTTTGCCAAAATCAGTATTTATTGTAAAGTGTAAACTGAACTGTAATGGTGAAGTTCAGGAGCTGACCAATCTCAGGGTATTATTTGGAGAAAATGGAGCTTCCTATCTCTCCCTGAAGATCAAGGTGAACTGGGTTTCCATGATTTGCAATTATTCAACAAAGCCCTTATTTGTAAGCAACTGTGGAGAATAGCATCAAAACCGGATCTACTTGTCAGTAGAATACTTAAAGACAGTTGGATGGATTTGATGCCTATATTTCCAAAGTATTTGAAATGTGAAATCAGAAATGGGGCTAACACCATAATTGAGGACTTTAATTGTGTGCCTAACCTTCACAAACCTGCGCCTACACCATCTCCCATTGCTAGAAGACATTTGATCTGTGTGAAAGAGCTCTCAATGGAATGAATGGCTGGTTAAACAGGTTTTCAATGAGGCAGACAGTAATGCAATTTTAAACATCTCTACTCTGCACCCTCAAAGGAATGAAAGGATTTCCGGGGTCTGGAGAAGAAGGGACTTTTCACAGTATCTAGCATTTGTGCCTACCTCCACAAACTCAAGCTCTTGCACCCAAACATTCCAGAATGCAACAATACCACGACCTCTAGAAAATCCATCAAATTCAGACTTTGGAAGATGAAGATAGCAGGTACAATTAAACATATTTTATGGAAAAGCATTTCAGGTACCCTACCAGTTGCTATTCACTTGAGGAAGAGAGGAGTGAATATAGACACCACCTGTACACTTTGTGAAGAAGCTGCAGAAACCGTGTAGCATACTTATTTTCTCATGTTCAAGAGCAACCAGATTTTGGAAGTAAATCCCTATTTAATGGGATACACTAATTATTTCAAAGCCTGGTGGTATCAAGTATGCTCTCTTGACAAATTTGAAGTGGCCGAAGCAAGAATACAACTCAGTATGTACATGCGGTGGTGGCTTTAGAAATCAAAGAATTTATGGATCTTTCAAAAATCATTAATATCGGAGCATATGTTGGTAAAGATGACTCAAACTGATTGGTTCGAATTCTCTCATGTTTCTTAGCTCTTTTATTTCCTTTTAATTTTCAGTAGTTTGTTGTAGATTGGAGTGAAGTGCTTTGTTAGGCTTTATAGCGGTGGTCGGGTGCTTCTCTCTTTGGATTCTTCTAGCATGCTTGTTTTCTAGTTGTATTTTTTCTCTTTGTTGAGGCTCTAGACCGCTTAGAGCGTGTCGCTCATTTTCTTTTTTAGTCGACAATGAACTAATTCTATTCGAACCTTGTTTGCTTTGAGTTTTAATAATAGTTATCTCTGCCGATTTTAAAAAAAAAAATAAATAAAAAAAAAAAAACACTGTAAAGTATGTGCGAGAAGAAACTGATTTTCTGACATACGGTGAAAATTCATTAGGTGTCCCAAAAATCCCTCACTCTGTTTTAACTGTGCTGCTGGTGACTCGGTAAATAACCCCTCCCAATCCCTCCCTCTCATCTTCGTCGTTTTCGTCTCCTCATTGCTTCTGTTTTCTCATTTCATCTCGATGGCTGCCGCCGCTACAATTCCTGTTTCTCTCGCCGGTAATACGTTATCATGCTTTCTACTGCGCCTTTCTTCTTCACTTGTAAATCAATTGGTTAAATCCTGATTTTTAATCTGATTTTCCTGCCCTTCTCCAATTACTTTTAGTCACACAATCCCACACAAATTCTCATCTTTATCGAGATTTCTGTACTTACGAAGCTCATTTGGCTTCTCATATAATGCTGTTGTAATTTTTAACTGTTTAGGTTGTATTGCAGGTGGGAATCGTACTAAGATCACCAACTTTTCAGCTGTAAACTCGGGTGCCTTTGGTAATGCACGGCAATTAACGTTACGAAGCAAGACTCAGTCTCCATTGCGTATTCATGCTAAGTACAAGTATGATTTTTTTATTTTTTATTTTTTAATTCCCAATTGATGTTTCATAGTCAATGTATTATAATTTATTTGGAAGGAATTGGAAATAATACGATTTTTTCATTTGCGTATATAAGATTATGGACTATATATACTAAGTAGGGAGGACTATATATAATCAGTACAAATGATCGTGTACGTCTGTAGGTCTTAGAATATCTTATGCTGATTTTTTGTAGCTTAAATTGGTGCATAATTTTAGGATTATGATTGTTTTGGGATTACATGCTATTATTTTCTTCCCGTGTAGTTTACTATATAAGGTAGACTGTAAACAGAATAGGTAAGAAGAGATTTATTTGTCACAGGATCAAGTTTCTTGCTTGACAACGTGAAGTTTCATACTTGTTCTTGTTAGAACTTCGTCGAAGAGACAATACCCGGTTGCCCGCGAGATCAAATATTAAACGCAGGAAAAACTCACGTGAACACAAAATAACACAATCTTGAACACGATCTTGTTGTTTGGTGCTGTTGAACTGCAAACTTGTTTCTGATGCTATTCTATGGTTAAATAAAAGATTACAAGGGAACTAATTATGGCCCAGACCGATATTCACAACTAGTTTAGGGAAGCAAACAAGCGAAGTAAATAAACTAATTTAGCTGCACACTAGCTGCACACGGGTTATATCTTATAATAGAATATTTTCTACAATTTTCTCCTAAGCCTTGTGCACATTACTTGACATTGACCAAGCCAATCTTAAAGCGCAAATCATGGAACTTGGTCCTCCTAATCGGCTTCGTGAAAATGTCGCCCAATTGTTCTTCGCTCCTACCCTCCAAATAAATTCGACATTAATCAAGCCTTCCTCTGTAGATTCTTGGTTAGAGCCAGAGCCAGCAGTCTACCAGACTGCGCACACACAGAAGCCTTCCTCCAATTGTTCTTCGCTCACCACTGTGCCATTTCGTCGTTCAGCGACACTGTTCTACTGCGGGCTACAAGGTGTCGTGTGCTGACGGTGCACACCCTCAGTCGCGCAGTAGTTCGCAAACTTGTTGGTGGTGAACTTGCCCCCGCGATCGGTGCGGCAGTCGTGATACGATCTTTTGAGGGAATCGCGGCTACCCACATGTATCTGCTCAGGTGACCCACCATTAGCAAAAGTGCTTGTTACCTTTGGGCGTTGTCTGCGTGATAGCACCCTGCGCCAGCTCGAGACGCTGCCATGCACGGTACTTTGTCTGTGTCGGGAATGAAGTCCGGCTGTGCTTCCCGGCTTGGCACGCGTTGCACAACTGGTCGACCTGCAGTCGACCACTCACCAGCCAGCTTAATGCGCGTCGACATGGCTGAAGCGCTCATGCCAATGATATGCCATCTTGTAGTCGTTCCTACGCATTGCTAAGCACGATGGCTGCACCACTTGATGCTGAGCTCGTACAAGCTGTTGGACTCCCGCGTCACCTTCACCACCAACTGTCTGTGGGGCTCCCTTATTCACCTAGTTGTCGATGTTGAACTTGTAGCCGCCCTCGTCTAGCTGTCCGAGGTTGATGATGATCATCATTTCCTGGGGGATGACGTAGACGCCGATCAGAGCTCGTCATTCTTGCATGTGAACACGACGGTTCCCCGACCGTCGATCAGTGCCACTGAGTCGTCGCCAAACCGCACTGCATCGAGCACCGCCATGTCTAGCTTCGAGAACGCGACCATGGATTTGATTGCGCCTCTCGCTCCTTCTCCTACTCGTTTAGGTGGTCGAATACTTTCTCCTCGCGAATCTCGATTGGGGTGCTCAATTCCATTGGCGTTGTTCCAATGATCCGCTGTGTCCATGACCTTGCTTCAATCCTAGCGGCACTTCCTCAAGACATCTTGGAGTGTTGTCGGGGGTATCTCGACTGGAAATGCTCCCTTGGATGTTGGTGGCGACGATGGGGATATGAAAGGTAAGGACTTCACGAGTATCAACGATGCCTCCTCAGCTTGTGTCACATTAGTCTGTTCCCTCCCTCTTGGGCTTCAACCGGCACACGCAAGCGAGAAGGGCTGAGAATTAAGGGATCAGCAAATTCAAGTCCCTGCTATTTGCTCAATGACTGATCTTCCCGCCGCAGCGCCTGCATTCATCTCCGGTTGGCTGGTGTGAATTTGATGGCCCGGCAGACGACAAACCTCTGCGCCCCGACTGCGCTTGCGAATCTGTTTTTCGCGCCGCCGCCATCTTTTGCGCCGCAACCAAAGTGGTTCTCTGCCTGACGCTTATTCCGCCGCGCGTCCCATTTCTCCTCCGTGAGGTACATTTTCCCCTCGTGCTGCAGCAACGCAGGGGCTTCTTCATAACTCTCCTCCGCCTCCTTCAGTTTCCACAGTTCGGCGACCGTCATGTTTGTCACGTCCAATAGTGAGATTTTCTTGTGCCGAGGCAATAGGGTACATAGTATCTTCGCGAGAATCTCGCTCCGCCATATCCTCATCCAGCGTGCCAAGGTGCACCACCATGCCATTTAGGCGACGCTTACTCCTCGACGGTTTCACCGTCGTCGAAGGTGGCGAGGTCGAAAGGTCAAATTTCCAACGCAACTGCTGCGCCGTCGACTTTCTCACGCGGTCGTCCCAGGCCTCCTTTGCCGTCTCTGTTACATCACTTTCGTCACAAACCGAGTTAAACCGCCTTTTTTGTGAACCTCTTTCGTCTTTTAAGCTCTTGTGACCTGCAATACGCCGGTAGGGGGTCCCGCCGAAAAAATCTCCAACGCTCAAGTCAAAACTTGCTCAACAATTATATACGAGAATATTTAATTTACGGCGTAGAATGCGATGTGTTAGTGAAGAACCTGACACCCTTATATATGGTACTCTTCTTGTTGCCCTAGAGAGTCCTTGTTAGGAAAGAGTTCTGACCCGATCACAATTTTTAACTTACCACGTCTCTATTTATACAATCTTCTTCTATACAATCTTCTTGAGCAAGTGATACTTTCTTACTAAGATTTTTACTCCTTACGGTACAACCCTTAGGTCCTCTCTCTAGGTCCGTACCCTGAGCTCGAGTGCGAGCTCCTTTGTCTGTGATGCTTATTTCTTGATAGACTGAAGCTCTTCTGGACTGTTCTACCCGAGCTGTCTGCTCAAGCCGGTCCCATTCTAAGTGCTACATCAGTCTCCTTCTTATTGACCGTCGGCACCATCTCTTGTGGCAGCGGGCCGCACAAGGAGTCAAGTGTCATCATCTCTTCCTGTGAATCGATGCTGCCATCCTCGATCCTGGCCTTCAACTTGACCTTCATCGGGAACGATGCGTTCCAGTCGGAGTAATTGGTTTTGGTGAGAACAAGGTAGCTACTCCCACCGATCACCTAACGAATCGCTCGTTTGATCTTAGTGTCGTCCTTTGAGGAGCCTTCGACACTCTTCTTCCCACTCATGGTCCCAGGTACGAGTAGCTCTAATGCCACTTATTAGAACTTATCCGGAGAGACAACATTCGGTTCCGTCGAGATCAAAGATCAAGACACAAGAAAAACTCACGCGAACACAAAAGAACACATCTTGTTGGTGCTGTTGAAGTGACAGCTTTTTCTTTTTATCATGCTATTCTATTGCTGAATAAAAGAGTACAAGGAAACTAATTATCGCCTTACAATATATTCAAAACTAATCTAGGGAAACAACTAAAGAAAGCAAATAAACCAATTTAAGTGCACAAGGATTTTATTCTATAGAATATTATACATAATATTTCTTTTTATCATGCTATTCTACTGCTCAATAAAAGAGTACAAGGAAACTAATTGTCGCCTTACAATATATTCAAAACTAATCTAGGGAAACAACTAAAGAAAGCAAATAAACCAATTTAAGTGCACAAGGATTATATTCTATAGAATATTATACATAATATTTCAAGTAAATGCCAAACCTTTTATATGGACATGGATAACCGTTTTACATTAGCTATAATTTCGTATATAAGAAAGAGTGGTCAGTAGGATATGTATGAAGAGATTCATTTTGTAATAGCATTGACTACTGGGCAAGTTTTTTGCTGGGTAGAAGTTTCATACCTCTTGTTCATGCTTATTATAATATCATCAATAGAATTACGTATGATCTCTTTTCTGATTCTTCACACCTATTGTAACTAAGTCAAAATTATGTTTGTCACGTATTTAGTGCGGACTAAATCTAGCTATTTGAAAGATCACAAAATAACCATGGCTAAGTCAGTCAACACATTTGTCGTGTACTAAGTTAAAACATAACATTAGCTAGATTACTCATTAAAGTCTTATAGAGTAAATAAAAACACTATTTATATGGGAGTTTAACTGAATACCTCTGAAGATATCGTCATTGGCTTTCTATGAAATTATATATACGCTTTGTATGAAAATATATATATAGAATCTTTTTCTTGAAGAATCCAACTATATCCCCTAATCAGAGCTCCCATCACCGGCAATATGTCATGCGTTAGAGACATCCCATATTCTCTAGTTATGAATGTCACAGAATATTTATTGCCTTATATTCACATCTCCTACAACCACCAATATATACAAGATTTTTGGAGAGTTCTCCAATTCTCCACATGTGCATAACAGTCAAAGGTTCTACACTACTCCATATGGCGTTTGGAGGTTCCAGATCATTCTGGCATACCCTTGAGTTTTCTTCAAGGTAGAGCACGCTTTCTGCATGCTTTAAGAATGTGCCCTATGCATTTCTGATGTCCCACATATGCCTCAGTAACTTTAAATACATTTTCGAGACATCCCTCATGCTTCCATAATGTTTTATATGTATTCGGGGTCCTTTCTAGAGCATCTCGACCAATATACCATTCCAGGCATTTCTACACGCTTCTCAGACCTCTTTCTAGAGCATCTCGACCAGTATACCATTCCAGGCATTTCTACACGCTTCTCAGACCTCTCGGAGACCCCTCCCCTTTATGGATTGCTTGTCGTATCCTCGAGCTGTATATGGTTTATATCATGCAGGTGCTGGCATCCATGTTGTGCAGCATAGAAGGATTTTGTATGGTCATGAAGATAGCGACTCCATAAGAATTCTTCTACTAAATTTGTGTTTAAAGAACACATTATTCTATAGGGGAGTTTTTTGGGTCTAGGACTTGAAGGATGTGTAAATTATCAATTTGGGACACGAAAGAAAATTCTTATAATTCCAAGACCTGAAAAATTTTGACCTATCAATTCACGGCTCAACAATATAACACTGTCAAGAATTACAAACGATTAACCTCCACAAGCAGGGCATGTCAATAATAATAATAATAAAAAAAAAAAAAGAGTAAATTTACAATAGTTGAGGGAAGAACCCCCCTTCTTCATCTTGTTTGGTATCTTCTTTTTTAGTAGGTCTAAATCAGTTTCGTCTTTTTTCTTATTCCGTGGCGCAAGGCCAAATCCTGAAGAGATATTATGAAAAGCCCTATTCTTATGTCTTAAAGAGTTCATTATTCGTATCGATTCATTGATTCACTATGAATAATAGAAGTATTTTATTCCGGTAGATCGATATTCAATGGTTTCTGAACTCGGCGTAGTATGACAACATCAACAACTAGGACTCCTTTTTGTCATCACATTTAAATTTTCTCACTCAGCCAAAATTTTGCCCAAAGCAAGCAGCTCAGATCTCACCAAAGACCTAAGTAAAATAGTGACTTGAAACCCAGGACTTAGCGGCCATCAACCCAAAGCCAAAATCACATTGCTCGACCATCATCCTGCCTATTATGATGTTCACCGGATTTCTTGTTTGACTAGCTTTGAGTCACAATGAGACGTTTGCTTGTCAGCGGTATATGGGAAAGAGGATTCGTAATTTGCGGTTGACTCCCCTTGCAGATATTTGGAGCAGAATAAAGAATTAGTTTTTGTGAATTAGAGTGGAAAAATGTTCTGAAGTGCTCCCAATTGCCTTGTTTTTATTCTATCTTCTTTATTAATGTACTTTGTTGTTAAATTATTTGTATATGTGTTAAAAATTGGGCCCAATTGATAGTACTATATATTTCAGGACGTGAATTGATAAAAATAGTCTTAGGTCCCGAATTGATAGTTAATACATCTTTCAGATTTTAAATTTAAAAAAACCCCATTCAGCATTCTATTAGGTTTCTGTTTTTTCTTCAAAGTTTAGCCTGTGGTTCCTTGTCCATAGGAGAACTTTATGGTTTCCAAGTTTGAATTTCAAGGTTTCTTTTTGTCATCGGAAATCATAAATAACTAGATGGCTGTCCTGCTATAGGTGTCTTGTTATAGTCTAGTTGCTCATCCTAGCTTATCATGATTGGTCCGTTTATGCGAATTCTAAAAGATTTGCCCACAGCTAGAGCACTCATGAGGAAAAAAGTTGAGGTTCTCCATCTCAATATTTAAGAGCGATTGACATATTTAATGATATGTGAGCTGAACTCGAGTTATCACTGATGGACTCTCTCATGATGTATGTATCTTTATCAGATTGTTTTAAAAAAATGTTCTAGTTATGCTGACATGAATATTATTATCCTGCATGTTGGCAAAGTAAAGTATTATTGATGAATTTAAAATTACCCTTGTCCTTGCCGCAGAATTGTGCTCGTGCTCACTGCATAGACTAGTGAATATGGGATAAACATTTCTTATCTCCACCGTTCAGTATCTTTGAGATTCTTTTTACTTGACCGGATTTTCTTATTCATCTTTTGTGTTAGATGAGCTAGATAAATGAAGCAGGTTGGCTTCACGTTATTAATAACTGAAATTGCATTATCTGCTGTAGATTAATAATAATTTCTAAATTGTTGTTTAAGTTTGATTGTCTGATAAATTTCTAAATTTTAACCATGCAACATGTAGTGACCGTAGCAGCGGAAGTGGTGCTGAATTCGTAGCTGGTTTCCTTTTCGGAGGTGCAGTATTTGGAACACTTGCATGCATGTTTGCTCCACAGGTGGGAACAAATTATTCTATTATTCTCTCATTTTCGCCTTGAGCTTTCTGATATATACTTTTGAAAACTCCTTTTTGTTGGCCCTTACTGTATATATCTATGAGATTGAGTGATTGCTTTTGCTCAAGAGCCGACTATGAGGCATCAAATCAATATTTATGAACTGATTAACCGGAAAAACAATACTATTTGATGATGTGAAAATTTCCCTGAAACTAATACTATTTGATGTTGCAGAACCTTTCAACAATTTGCTTGCTTGTCAACACAATTATGTTGTATGGTTCTTGATTTATTTATTTACTCCATCTGTTCATGTGTTATTAGATTCGAAGAACTCTGCTCAATGAAGATGAATATGGCTTCAAGAGGGCAAAAGGACCAATTTACTATGATGACGGTTTCGAGGTAACTTAACAACACTTGCTGCATCTATTCTTGTTTCGTGTGCGTGAGAGCTTATTTAGTTTCATTAACCACATTCATACTCCTTGTCATTATTAAAAATCAGATAAACAGGCACACACTGTATGAAAAAATCAGCCAACTCAACTCGGCCATTGAGAAAATATCATCCCGGTTGAGAGGTGGAATTAATCTGCCCCAGGTGCCCGTTCGCACTGATGCTGAAGAAGCTGCTCCATAATAATTGTTTGGCTCGTTTGGTTTTCCATTTGTGTGATATTCAAGCTTTTGCAACTTGGCTTGGTGTTGCAGGTTATAATTTTTCCGTTATGTTTGTGGTCGTGATGCTTGAAAAAAACCTGATTATTTTAAAAACCTGATTATTTTAAAAACCTGATTATTTTCTTCTCTCGTTTATTTGCTCAGAGAAACTTCATAATGACATCAAACATGAACGGCCTGAATTATTGATCCTTGTGAAGTTTATTCTTATCCGATTATATGTACGAAGTGTGATTCAGTTACTGATTCGAGTGATACATTGTTTGGATTTGAAAATTTTCCAACTCCAGGATTGTTGGAAATATATCCAGCGAAGATAATTCTACAACCATGACCAAAATGTGTTGATTGAGGAATAGTTTAGGGAAATGCACGTCTAATTAGTGTGTTTATTTACTTGTATTTTAACTAAAAAAAACAGTTTTGCTGACTTATGGAGTCATCCACATTTATTCACTAATAGTGTATTGACACGTGTCTTACAATAAATACACTTTGGACATCACTTTGGGCATATGTCGACACATTAAGTAGCGGATGACTCCATATGAAAACCATCTTATAGCTCCATGTTTTTCCCCTTTACCAAAGCATATGGTATGCAAGCAAATTACAAAAACCACAAAAAACTTCATTCAAAGAAGCTTACCTAATCTTCATACATTACCATAGTGACGAAGTCCACACAAAACCATTTCCAAAGCAAGAGGCGTCATACTCATATATGTGAAATGAAAATTAGAAATGCCACTAAATAATGTAACATTCAATCAGCCACACGGAAAAATACGTAAATAAATAAAAGAGATTAGGCGTGAACCCTGATATTTGTCGTCTAGCGATTGGAAGAGGAGGAGGAGGAGGTGGATTGGTGAAGGGCAGAATCGGAATTAAGAAATAGACGAATCTGGTCCAAGAAAGTTATGTGGTGGGGCCTGTCCTTGCGCTTCACGTACCCTCTCGCCACTTTCTCCGTGTAGCAGTTGTAACCCTCCTCGCCGCTCCTCCTCCACAGCGCCTCCGCGTAGCTCCGGTGACCGAAGTACGCCTCCACCGAACGGCCGCCGCCGGATTCCATCTCGACCTCAATCGGCAGCCGCTCGTAGTGCCCCCGGCTGATCCCTTCCAGCTCGTCCATCCTGGCGAGTGCGGCGGCGGATACGGCGTAGAGCTCGCCGGAGACGCGGTGGCCGCGGCCGGGCATGTTGAGGAGGAAGGGGACGCGGTAGGGCCCGCAGACGAGGGGGAATCGATGGAGGGTTTGGCACGCGCCGACGAAGGAGGCGTCTCCTGCGGCCATCATGTCCTGTAGGAGGAGGTGGTTGGAGAACCCCTGCTTCAAGGTGCCGTAGGTGAAAATGAGGACGGCGGGAACCCCCATGATTTGTCCTCTCTGATCTGATTTGTTAAATATTACCAACAATTACAATAATAACACTTGAACAAAAATATAAAAAACGCAAGGGTTTGTTGTGATTGTGTTGGGGATTGTGATATGGATGAGATTTGTGAATCTCTGTAAGCTTTAAAATATGTGGTGAATGAATTTGGGGTTGGTGAATTTGGAAATCTTTTCTCGGTTCCGTGAGAAAATTATTGCTTGTCAAACAAATGTACATTTTCTTTTTCGACCAACTCATATTAGATCTGTAACGTGGAAGATTCGATATTACACTGGGGCACTGCCCCACATGCTTTTTCAACTCTTGATTTGCACACAATCACACACATCCACATGGGTGTGTGTGAGATAAAGGGTGAAAAAGCATGTGGGGGCAGTGTGTTAAGATCGTGTATCAATTATAAAGAAAAATATGAAAATATGTGTAAACCCGCGCTAGTTGGCTGTCGGTCGACATGATTTAGGTGCTCAAGCCGAGTGATTTTTGTTTGATATTACTTGAAAGATAAGATAAAACAAAGTCTGAAGATACAAAGTTTAATACAGTTCTGCAAATGAAAATTATGAAAATTGCAAGGAAACTGCATTGAATTGCTGCTCCGATCCCACGATCTCCCTTCTTCACGGCGCGGCGGTGTGGCGTGGCGCGGCGGGGTCCAGTTGCCGCGGCGTGGCGTGTTCCACGGCGTGAAGGATCTTTTCCTCCTCCTTCTCTGTCCGGCCATTACGTCCATCGCGAGCAGCATCACGGCGTGGCGACCTGGGAGCTCTGCTGCGTGGCGTGGTCCACGGCGTGATAGCCTCTCCCTCCTTCTCTGTCCACCCGTTACATCTCTCGTGGCGT
This sequence comes from Striga hermonthica, assembly GCA_902706635.1. Lineage (NCBI taxonomy): Eukaryota > Viridiplantae > Streptophyta > Magnoliopsida > Lamiales > Orobanchaceae > Striga > Striga hermonthica. The sequence continues at coordinate 7,423,844 of CACSLK010027752.1, read as the reverse complement.
GGAGGCGAAACTTCGTCGCGGCGTGGTTGGTCCAGCGGCGCGACATGAGGCGTGACAATCTGCTGCATGAAGTGAAAAGGCCTGCTACTTGATTCATCCATCCGAGCTTCCTTCATGCGAGCTCTACGGGCCTGGTTGTAAGCAATTTTGAGAACACGACTCTCGTTTTCATCATTCCCATCCCCTTCGAGCAAATCCTTGTCCTCAAGTATAAAGTTCAGAAATTGATTACGTATTTCGTGAACGTTTTCCCATGTTGCCTCCTTTTCGGGTAGATCTTCCCATTTGATCAAACTTCCCAGCGAAATCGTCCGGCTTTTTTAATTTTTTGATAGTCGACTGCCCGACTAGGTCGCACTATGACCTGCCCTTCTTTATCCACATCGGTAGCTTCGTTCGAACCTCATGAAATGTCACTTAGACTCCTCTTTAATTGAGACACGTGAATGACAGGATGAATTTGTGACTCCGCCGGTAAATCCACCTTATATGCAACCAATCCCACATTCTTTGATTTGATAAGGTCCATAAAAACGGCTACCGAGTTAGTGCAAAGAATTTCTCAAAACCGTGTGTTGGCGGTATGGACGTAATTTCAAGTAAACCCACTCACCTGGCTCGAATTGCTCTTCACGTCTCCCTTTATCATAATACTCTTTCATTCGGTTGATTGAGCCGTACAAGTTAGTTTTTAGCTCCCGAATCATCAAGTCTCATTCGATTTACTCCTAATTGACCTCGGCATTCGGCGATTTTCCCATCGAATAAGAAACGAGTACTAATGCCTTTCATCCATAGACCAATTCAAATGGAGTAAACTTGGTAGATGCATGATAAGTAGTATTATACCAAAACTCAGCCCATGCTAAAAATTCTTCCCACCTCTTAGGAAACTGATGAACGTAACATCTAAAGTATTGTTCCAAGGTACGAATTGTTACCTCGGTTTGGCCGTCCGTTTGAGGGTGGTACACCGAACTCATTGCTAATTCAGTACCATGCGTCTTGAAGAATTCCTTCCAGAAGTTGCTCAAGAAAATTTGATCCCGGTCGGATACAATAGATCGAGGCACCCCGTGCAACCTAACCACATATTCCACAAACAACTTGGCTATCGATTTTTTCGTGTAAGGGTGTGTAAGTGGAACGAAATGTGCATATTTGGTGAGTCGATCCACCACCACCATTATGTTAGTGTTATATACTAAAAGCTTGGCTTTGGATGATATCACACTTTTACCCTTTATGAAGGAGAAACATGTTAGATTAAACAAGTTCTACGTTCTGTTGTTTTGCATTAGATAGTGTGGGTCGTCATCTGGCGAACCGAAGATCATACTATCAGTTACTCGCGAAACAATAATTAATGGTTCACAACCTAGATGGACATGAACACCCCATCGTGAACGGTTGTAGTGTCAACCGTACAGTTTGTCTTGACTTATTAGTTGCACTAGTACATTTATGTATTGAACAAGATCTCAAAGAGGAGCAATTCGTTTTATACTGATCGTCGTAAACGGACTAGGCCTCGGTTAATTAGTGCGTACTCTTAACCCGTAAGATATTAAACAGGCATATATGTGTAGTACTTATTACTTTGATTCACATGGGTGAGGCTTAGTGAATTGGGCCAATAGACCCGCTGTCTTGGGTAATATTGATGCATGTAGGATGTGCTGTTAGGATATTTACGGTCACCATGTGCGTTAGTTTGATGATGTCCCCGGAGTGAGTTCATGAAGGATTATTATGCTAAACCCTACAGGTGGATTAAATTCCGGCATAGTAATAATGTGATGAACGAGCGCTAGCTTCGGTGAAATAATAATAAATTACTTAATTCTTGATTGTCAGTGATCGAATTAATTAATGGGCATTATATCTTAAACATGGGGAGATAAATCGAGTAATTATTATTAGAGTCTCAATTGTAAATTGGGCTAGAAAAATAGAGTGCAATAATATTATGTTGGTGGCCCATTTAATATTATTTAATTAATTAAAATAAGTGGCTTGGTCCACAAGTATTTTAACTAATTAAGGAGCCCTTCTCCTAATCTCATAAGGGTCCCTACTGTAGCTATATATATACATCATTAAGCTCATGGGAAGAGAACACATGATTCATAAATCATGTTATACATGCCGCCCATCATCTTCTCTCTCTCAGTTCTCATTCGAGCTTTATCTTCTTCTTGTTGTTCCACCGGTTAAGAGGTGTTTGAGACATACAGTAGAAGATTTGTAGGTAAACTGAGACGAAATATATTTTATCGTACAGAACTAACCGGATGTCCGATCAAGGCGTGCAGCATACCCAGACGACCAACTCGACCAGTGCTTTCCAACGCCGCTGAGATTGCCGCCGTATGACGCTGCACGCGCCCTTACGCGCCACCGGAAGGTCCCAGGCATGCAAGCTTGTTTTTATCCATTTTGCACCCGTTTGATCCAGTTTTTGATCCGATCTTGTTCGTGCAACCCTAGGACGCGATTTGCAGTCTACTTTTCATTAGTGTGCTGTGTACGACCATCCAGAAGATCAGCGAGATCGCCATATATTTTAAGAAGAAAATTTTCTACGTAAACCTTTAGATCCACTGCGCATAGGTTTACGTTTGTTATTGAATTCGTGATTTGTCATAACGAGATCCTTATAGATCCCAACACATTTTTCCATTAAATCCATTCGACTTCGGTAACCCTTCAATGAAGTTCCATAGATATATCCTCCCAAATTCGCTCGAGTATCGGTAGAGGTTGTAATAAGCCACTCGGTGTTCGGGAGTCTGACTTCACCCGTTGACAAATATCACACTTCATCACATAGTCCCGAACTTCATTCTTCTGACCCGACCAATAGAAGGTGTTGGCTATTCACATCTATGTACGGTAGATACCCGAATGTCCTCCAATCTTCGACTTATGAAAGTACCTTATGATCTTATTCCTCAATTCATCATCCTCCGGTACATAAACCCTCCCTCTGAATAATAGCAACCCTTCATACACATCATAATCTTGAGCCGCTTCGTCTTGTGCTTCCATCATTCGACGAGCCTCAACACGAAATGTATCTTTCACGTGGGCCTCAAGTAGTTTATCCCAAATGTCCCAAGTTAGCTCGAAAATGGAATGTAACTCGTCAACATCGGTACAACGTGATAAAGCATCCGCTACCAAATTTTGGCGCCTCGGTCGATAGCAAATCTCAAAGTCGAATCCCATAAACTTCGATATGAATTTCTTTTGCTCTGGTGTCACGTGCGTTGCTTCAAAAGATGTTTAAGCAGTTGTTGATCCGTCACAATCTAAAAGTGTCGTACCAAGAGGTAAGGTCTCCAAACTCGGATTGCTTCTACCACCGCCATTAGCTCCTTCACGTAGACGGACCACCCTATTCGTGTTTTCCCCAAAGCTTTGCTTAACTAAGCAATAGGCCGATCCTCTTGCATAAGAAAAGCACACATTCCAATATCACTGGCATCGGTATGCACCTCGAACATCACTTTGAACTTCAGCGTAGCTAAAACGAGAGTAGTAGTCATAGCTTTCTTTAACCTTTCAAATGCCTCTTCGCTTGCCGTCGACCATTTGAACCTGCCTTTTTTAGTCATTTCCGTCAAAATTTTGGCAATGGATCCAAAATCCTTGACGAATTTTCTATAGTATCCAGTTAGCCCCAAAAATCCTCGTATCTCCGTCACATTCTTCGGTTTTGGCTACCTTTGCATCGCCTCAACCTTCGTAGGAGCCACTTTCACCCCTTCATAAGAGATTATATTTCCCAAGTATTCAACTGGCTTCAATCCAAACGAGCAATTCGAAGTCTTTATGTGAAAATCATTCTCCTTAAAAATTCTCATTACCACCCGTAAATGCTCTAAATGTTTAACCCAATTTCTCGAATAGACGAGTATGTCATCAAAGAATACCAAAACGAACTTGCGTAGGAAATCTTGAAATGTGGAATTCATTGCAAATTGAAAAGTTGATGGAGCATTACACAATCCAAATGGCATTACCAAATATTCGTAGTGTCCTTGGTGAGTACGAAATGACGTCTTTGGAATGTCCTCCTCCGCCACTCGAATTTGGTGATATCCAGCTCGTAAATCCAATTTGGAAAAATATTGGGATCCTTGTAGTTCATCCAATATATTATCAATGCCCGAGATTGGAAAACGATCTTTGATTGTGGCAACATTGAGTGCCCAATAATCCATACAAGATCTCCATGTCCCGTCCTTCTTCTTGGCAAGTAAAACCGGTGAAGAAAAAGGACTCATGCTGTGTCGAATCAATCTGAACTCAAGCATCTCCCGGACCGGCTTCTCGATCTTGGTCTTTTGAAAATGAGCGTATCGATAGGGATGGACATGCACCGACTTCGATTCATCCTTTAGAGGGATGTGATGATCGAAGGAACGTCGTGGAGGAAGGCCCTTAGGTTCTGCCATCACTTCGTCGAATTGTTGTAGTAGCTAAGGGCCTTCCTCCATGACGAAGTGATGGCAGAACCTAAGGGCCTTAGGTTCTGCCATCACTACCACCCTTCCATAATTTTTCCAAGCTCTTAAGACTCACCTCCTTGGTTCCTTCTTGTACCCCGGTCGTCAACTTGACCATATTGGCACCCCAACAGAACTCCATAGTGCCCGCCTTATAATCAGTAGTGACGGGTCCCAATCCTTCCAACCATTGAACCCCTAAGACAACATCTGGTCCTACTAAGGGTAGAGCATATAAGTCAGCCCTCACTGCCACCCCCTGCATTTTAATGGGTACGCCTCGAAAAAATTCTAAACATTTTAGTCGTTCTCCATTTGCGACTCTCACTCCAATAGGTTCCACCTTAGTAATTTACAAGTTTAATTTATTGGACAATGAAGAATTAATGAAGTTGTGAGACGATTCATTGTCGATTAATACGACCACTCTTCGATCTCGAACCCACGCCAGTAACTTCATGGTCTTTAGACCTTGCGTTCCCGCAATCGCATGTACAGAAATCTCTGGATCATCTTCATGTGGTTTCGTGTCATATCTCGGTGCTTCTTCTTCTAGCTCTTTCTCTTTTGATTCAATCGCTTTAATTAGAAAGGATTGTTTACTCTTGCATCTATGTCCCAGAAAAAATTTGTCGTCGCAATTGAAACATAACCCTTTCTCTCTACGTCGTTGCATCTCATCCCATGATAATTTTTTGACCCCTGAAGGTACCTGTCTCACGTTATGCTTCATTGCTTCGGACTCGAGTCTCGGTGCATTAGTGAAAAAAGAAAGTGGACGTCGTACATCCGGTCGTAAGGCTTTTTGCAGGGCCATTGGATGATCATCTCGTACTCGGGCGGCATCCATGGCCGCTCACATTGTCCTTGATCACTCCAAGCGAACCTCAGCCGATAAATCGGCCTTCAAGCCTCGTACAAATGCTCCAACCAATGCACTCTCTGGCCAATCATGAACATGACTCGCTATTCGTTCGAACTCCTTCTGGTACTTGCGTAAGCTCCTGACTTATTTGACATGAGAAAGAGCTTCATCGAAATCGTGCAAATTTGATTCTCCAAACCTCATTATCAACTCTTTTTCTAAATGTCTCTAACAAATGGGAACGTCTTTCTTCTTGTAAACCCTTGATAGCCAACACCACCATACATTTGCTTCTCCGTCAAGGTAATTGTTGACGAGCGTTTTCGGTCAACGATTAAAATGATAAATGTTGAAAGTAAGAGATTGAAAACGGAAGGATGATTCTGTTTAATTACGGTGTTATTAGGCGATCACGAAGTCGGCCTCTCGTACGAGGTCGACACTTGCGATATACTTACAATTCTTACAATGAGTTTCTTACAGTTTTAGAGAGAGAAAGAAGAGAGAAGGCAGAGTTAGTTGAATTTCAACAACCCAAAATAAATGAAATGAGCTGCTATTTATAGTAGTCTTTAATGTGGCACTATTCAGCTACTGTTCACGGTCTTGTCGCACAATGGCCTTGAAGAGCAGTCCGGCGTCCCTCTGACATGTATTTAATGCGATTTGAGGTTTCTTCAATCATTACCTATCAGGCATTAAATGCCAGCATGGGGGGCATTTAATGCTGGTAGGCTTTATTGATTAGGCTTACTGGTAGGGTGCTAGACCATGATTACTTGTCCCATCGTCCAATGATGGCCTCCCAAGTGGGAATATTTTAATGCTCATCGAAACCGGCGCTTTCCCTCTGGTCGGCCTTCTCAGATTTTCAGGCCGGCACCTCACTCGAAAATGTTCACGAGACTGCGAATAGTCTTCTTTCTGTCCGGCACCCATCCAGGCCGGCTTTTGTCCTGACTGAGCCAGGTGCCGGACTGGGAGAACGTTCCTATGGCAGTTCTGCACATCTTTAATCCTCGGTTCAGCTCGGCACCTCTCCACCAGACCGGGTTTTCAGCTCGGTCCTGAGAGGTTGAGTATCCGGTTCAATCTGGGCCAACTCGACTATCAACATACAGGCCCCCGGGCTTAGAGAGGAGGTTTTTTCCAACATCTTGTCCGAGGTCGCTACTCTGATGCCCAGTCCCGAGTTTGCCGAGTTTCACCCCGGCGCTTCTGATTCCCTTGAGTCACATTTTCCCTGTTCCTGGTACATTGATGACGCGAGCTGAAGCGACGCGTCCATCAATGCGATGTGGTCGTTGCCATTCTTGTCGGCCATAAAAAGTCGTGCCGTTTCAGGGTCCTTTACACGTGTCCCCGTCTGATTGGCCCGCATGGCGCGTCGCATCGCTTCAGTGGAAAGGGCGGTTACTCTTCCGCGTGGCATCCACGCGCCCGTTTGTGAACCGTCGGATGGCTTCAATCGTGACCGTTCAATTTGGGCAGTTGATTATTTAATTTTTGAATTTCAAACGGTGCCACGTGGCCTTCTTTGATTAGACCGAACATTATATATATATCCATCGTCGTCTTCCTTTAGAATTTTTTACCTTCTGCAATTTCTCAGACGCACCCTCGAGCAATCGGCAAGACAGATTTCGAACACCCCCGAAGTTCTTTGCAAGTCGGCGTTCAACGCTTCAAACTGGTAATCCGCTTGTCCTTTTCACCCTTATCTTTTTAATATGTTGAATTTTTCGAATTTCGCGGCTTCTTCCTGCGAGGGCGAGAGACAGACGGCGGAGGAGACCGACGAGATCGTGGTTTACTCTCCACCGGCGGCGGAGACGACACAACCTCTCAGGGTTACGCCGATTACGGCCGTTCGGGTGACCCGGCCGTCGACGACGGTGACTGACCCCCTAGGGGAGATGTCCCCGCAGATCCCGGTGGTCGACGTCGTTGACCTCGGTTCTAGCCAGTCCGACAGTGGAGATAAAGTTACCCCGGACGGCGAGTATTCCGACAGTGATTCGGACGTTGACCCCGTCCTGGTCGAGGAGACCCTTCAAGGCGAGACCGACGGGCGGGAATGGGTCCCCATGGGACTAGGTGATGCTGAGACCGACGCCGCCATTGAGGCCGCGACTTCGGCCCCACCCGGGAGCTGGCGTCGCCCTCCTCGCTCGTGGCCAACTGCCACGAAGATGTCGGCCTGGAACACACCGTCTATTTTGGGGGACATCGACCTGGTCAAGTTGCGGGGCAAGGTGAGTTTCGGCCCCGATATTCAGATCTTCGCCCCGTACGCTGGCGAGCGCATCCATTGTCCTCCGCCGGGCTGTATCGGAGTCTACCGCCACAGTGTCCTTCTCTGGCTCCGATTTCCTTTGCCCGGCGTCTTGAGCGATGTTCTGAGCGACCTCAGCATCGGGATCAGTCAGCTCGTGCCCACGGCCTTCGCGCGGTTGATGGGTCTGATCGTCTTGTTCCGTAAGCAGGGCTGGGCCGACCCCACAAGCGCAGATATTCGGGCTCTTCTGATTTTCAAGAAATCCGGCAACACCGGCAATTACTATAGCTCCGTCGCTCCCGGAGTGGACCGGTCCCTGGTGAACAAAATCCCGGAATCGTTGCACGGCTACATGCCGGAGTGGTTCTGGGTCTCCGGCGCGTGGCAGGCGCCGGATGCAGCCTGGCATCCGTACACCGGCTTCATATCCGACAAGTGTGAGTATCATGTTATTCCTTACCATTTTCTAATTGCGTGCGTTTTTCCTGTGCTAACAGGTCAGTATTTTCATTTCAGTCCACAATCCTCACTTCGACGCCAGCGACGACCTAGCCGAGAAGATCGACACTTTGCTGGCACTTGACGAGGACGAGCGTTTTTATCGCGACCTGATCTCGGAAGAGAGTCTGATCACCTACGGCCTGTGCTCCGACTTCAAGATAGGCTACTCCATCCCAGGTAACTTCTACCTCACACCGGATTATTGCTTAGCCCATCGAGTTCGGCGCCTAACTCTGTGATTGTTGGACAGTTTATTATCCTCTTCACCGAGAGTGCGGACCCCGTTCCGTGAAAGAAGCCAACAAACCTGCTCACACCAACCCGCACCCGTTAAAAGAGAGAAAAAAGATGGCCAGCAGGATGTCTTTCCTGATGAAGCCGAAGAAAGGGCAGGGCTCTACTTCAACCGGGGATTCTCGCGCGGCTCCGCCTGTCTCCCGGACCGCGGCCTCGGCTTTTTCCCGGCCCGTCATGTCCGGTGCGTCCCCTTCTCAGGCCGGCGGTCGTACTGGCGGTCGCGCCGGACCGGTTGGAGGTCAGGCTGGCGGCCGTACTGGTGCTGCTGGTGGCCGAACTGGCGCTGCTGGTGGCCGAGCTGGGCGCGGCCCGGTTCCGACCCGCAGCAGAGTGAGGATTCCAACCCCGAGGCTGACGGTCAGAAGAAGAAAGGCCGCGCTCGCGAAGAGAGCCCAATTGGGTCCGGGTTTAGCTCGCCGGGGAGGCGCAAGGGGCCGTCGTCCCCCCCTCTTAAAAGGACCAGGGGCGAGGAGTCGGAGGCCGGCCTGATTGCATCGAGCTCGGCACATGTTCATCAGGCCGGGAACTCCACCTATGTTCCGATGAACCCGGAGAGGTGGGCGTCGCTTTCCAAGAGCGTGGCCAACTTCCCAGACCGGTGGTTCATCGATGCCTGCTCGGCGATTCCTTTCGACCTGCCCAACCGGTTCGAGCATCCGCTGCAGGCAATCTCTGCCGCAAAAGCCGTGCTGTCGGCTTGGACTCCTGTGGCAGAGGTGGCGACTGGGATGCTCTCCCCCCACAGTTAATCCAGCACTCCGTGGCATCGATGGGGCGGGCCATGGTGGAGCTGATGCACGCCCACGAGGCAATGTTTAAGGAGATGGCCGCCCACGATAAAGCCGAGGAGGACTTGGCTACATACAATGGGAGTGTCAGCGAGCTGAAGGACGAGGTGAGCCACGTCGGGAGGCTCGAGGCCGAGCTCGTCCTCCAGCAGGGGGCGACGGCCAAGGTGGAGGAGGTTGCGGCCAAGGCCGTGGAGGATCTAGCCCGCGAGAGGGTGGAGTGGGCCGAGCGGTTAGCTGAGTTAGAGGCTCGCCGCGAAGCCGAGCTGCTCCAAGAGAAGAAAGGCCGGGCTGAGGAGATCACCGCGCTGGAAGAGAGACACAAATCTGACCTTGCCCACCTCGCGGAGCTCCATGCTGCTGAGGTTGCCGAGCTCACTCGGAAGCACGAGGAGACGAGGTCCCAGCTTGTTGACTACGGCAACCGAATGTCTGCCCAGGTCTGCCTCTTGAAGGAGGCTGCCAAGCAGATAGACGGAGAACCCATCGCCCTGCCCCCGCCCCTGACATTTGCGGAAGTCTCTGTCAAGTATTTCGAGGACATAAGGGAATGCATGGACAGGTCGGCCGTCTTCAATCTCTATTGGTTGTTTCAGCGGCTCGACGTCGGGGTGCTCTCTCTCGAAGACTTCCACACGATCCTCATTGAGAAGGCGGCGAGGCTCGGGGTCGAATGCGAGGGGCTCGTCTGTGAGGTCGACGAGGACGAGGCTACCGTGGTCCGCCGACTTAAGGGCTGGGCCCATGACGTGGTTTTGGGCTTCCAAGGGCTCGGCGCCATCCCGTGCTCGGTGACGTGGCGGCTTGCGCTGGGGGAGTTGCTGCCGGAGTATGAGCCTTTCTTGCCCGCTGCCGATCCTGATCCTGAATTCCAACCTCGCCGAGGAGCCGTCCTGATGGTAGTCGACGATATGGAGGAAGCCGAAGAAGCGGCGAAGGCGGCGGTCGAGGCCGAGGAGGCAAAGAAGGCGGGTGAGGGCGAGGCCGACACTTCCGGCGTGGGTAAGGAGGCCGAGATTGCGCTTGAGGAGCGGCCCTCAGAATCGAGTCCATAGTCTTTTGTTTATTTACCGGCCTGCGTGCCGTTGGATTGACCGGGTGCAGTCTGGATTTTGTATTCGGTTTTCGCCAACTTTAAACAAAGTATTTTGATTGTGCCGCCCTGGTTTTTAAATATATTTATGCTTTTCGAATGTTTTATGATTGTTGATTTTTTTGTTGGCTGGGTCCCGAGATCGGGCTCGGCGCTATTACTCGCAGTGCCGAGCTCATGACTTAGCTCGACACATTTTTCACTTGGGTCGAGCCTCGTAATCAGGCTCGTCGTCATTAGTTACGGCGCCGAGCTCGTGATTGAGCTCGGCACTCACTTGTCACTTCAGACCAGGTCATCGTACTGATACCGGCCGACGCTGCTCCTTATGTTTTTATGAGGTGCCGACCAGGTCTTTGTACTGATCTTGGCCGACACCAATCCTTACGTTTTTATGAGGTGCCGACCAGGTCATCGTACTGATCCTGGCCGACACCGATCCTTATGTTTTTATGAGGTGCCGACCAGGTCATCGTACTGATCCTGGCCGACACCGATCCTTATGTTCTTATGAGGTGCCGACCAGGTCATCGTACTGATCCTGGCCGACACCGATCCTTACATTTTTATGAGGTGCCGACCAGGTCATCGTACTGATCCTGGCCGACACTGATCCTTATGTTTTTATGAGGTGCCGACCAGGTCATCGTACTGATCTTGGCCGACACCGATCCTTATGTTTTTATAAGGTGCCGACCAGGTCATCGTACTGATCCTGGCCGACACCGATCCTTACGTTTTTATGAGGTGCCGACCAAGTCATCGTACTGATCCTGACCGACACCGATCCTTATGTTTTTATGAGGTGCCGACCAGGTCATCGTACTGATCCTGGCCGACACCGATCCTTACGTTTTTATGAGGTGCCGACCAAGTCATCGTACTGAT
>CACSLK010027752.1:7371001-7396888 GCA_902706635.1 Striga hermonthica | reverse complement strand
GCCGAGCCAGCGCCCGACTGCCCGGTTCAGCGGACCGGCAGTCCGGTCCAGACCGGTTCAGACCGGCTGGACCGGTTCAGTCCCATTTTTGCCGGTTCAGTCCGTATTTTATGGTTTCAGCCCCGGTTCATGATTTCAGTGTCATTTTCAGTTAAAATTCCGGGTTCAGTTTAGTTCAGTAAATTCATGTCCAATCAGTTCATGTCAGATCAGTTTCGGTTATTCCGGTTAAGTCTAAATATCATGTCAGGTTCAGTAGAGCATCTTAACATGATTAATCAGTTGAGTTAACAGTCTGAGCATAGTCATTAGTAATTGTTTATATTATATTTCAGTTTGATCAGGTCACGAGTTTCAGCACTACCTTATTTTCAGGATCAGGTGGGGACTTAGACTAAGTACTACATTGATTATAATTACGCTACCATGTTTGAGGTATGTATATTCAGTATCCGCTCGGAATGGTTGTCGGTCCATTCTGGGTTCTAGTGGCCTAATATGCCCACTAGAGTGTGCACATGGTTCGGTATTAGTTTGTGCCGACAGATTCCGGTATTAGTTTGTGCCGACAGATGTTCAGTTATCAGCTACGCGACTTATGTCGCGAGATCAGACCGGTATCAGATATCAGTTTCAGTTTCAGTTTCAGTTTCAGTTCAGTTATATATGCTAAGATCATGATATTGTTATTATTTTCAATGTTTACATTAGTATGAGTTTCTGCGGAGCACAGTGCCATAGTGCTCACGCCCCCACGCATTTCATTTTTTTTTCTGGTCACATAATCGAAAACGAGGAGTGAGCTGGCAGGCAGTTCAGGATATTTGTGGATATATGTATATATATTTTTCCACGTTGTTATTTCCGCTAAAACTATCAGTACTTATTTTCAGTTTTTGATCCGACTTTAGTCGGTTAATATATTATAACCGTTTTCAGTTTTAACATTTAACGGTTTTCAGAAAAGTCAAGTTTTCACGGTAGCATCCCGAATCAGTTTTCGCAAAAATTAATGTCTTATTTATTTATTCAGAAAAATTGTGAAAAATGCGTACTCTGATAGTATTAAAAAGTCGGGATGTTACAGTTTCGATTACATTGGGAAGCAACTTGTCAAAAAATAAAGTTTGTATGGCAAACTCTAAAAATGACATACTTTGGGAGGTTACAAGCATAGAACATGCTTGGATACAAGATTTTTTAAAATAATCTAATCATTTTTACTAATTAATTTGTTTTAACTCCACTTTAGATTAACCTCACTATCTAAAGAAGATAATGAAATCAAAAGTAATCACACAAATAGATCTCGGGCCAAAATGAATTATTTTCATAACAGCTGTCACATGCACAAAGCGCGACTTTTAAACTAAGCCCGCGTAAACAAAAATCAAATTGAAAGTGTAAAACCATGTCGCACCAGTTAGTAACTCGTACACAGTAGAAAACGACATCATCTAGCTTAATGAAGCATAAGCTACTAACAAAAAAATGTTAACACGCTTTCTAAAGAACGAAACAAGCTCATGAAATGTATGAGCTTTGTTAATACCCGTGCTGAATAGCGTATTCGAGCCGAACAACGAATTGTAATTAGTCGAAATGTGTGCTAAGTATTTCATGCTAGACTGAGGTCGGTTACATGCTCATTACTAACACTGAGCCGGCAGATCAACCCCAAAAATCAGCTTAGCAACTTTAAATCCAAGAAAACCATATGACGCCGAGAGGACCGACCTAGGTGCACTGCGGGCAAAAGTAATAAAATAAGCGTCGCATGTGCACAAATGATGGCAGATGTGACATCACCGCCTTATACGTGCAACCTTATAGGCTCTAGGTGCCTAGACTCCAATACCACATTAAACGCACCACATACTCATTTAATGTTTGATAACGACAGGGTGAACGGTAACTGAGGGTCCCTACTATAAATAGCGTATGAAAAACTTGTAAAAGGTTGTTGAAACTGATAATCACATAGAAAAAAATTCCTGCATTTAATATCACATTTAATATCATCCGAGCTGAGATGATACTGACTGACCTGGTTGACTGTTACTATCACTTTAGTGTATTTTCCCTTTCGATTTCTATTCAATTTCTTTGCAAAAACACTTACGTTAAGCCTAATAAAACACACATAAATCCACTTTAAACACATTTAACTCGTTAGTTAAACCCATTTGACAATAAGCCTGATCACCATGCACGACCTAAGAGGAAAAAGATGATCTGGGAGTATAAATAGAAGCATGAAGACTGACATATCTTCACCGCATGTCAATTTGGAGTATGGCTAACAAAAACAATGCCCAACTTAGAAATAAGAAAACAAATTGCCAAGCAGGAAGGATCTTGGTAAGCACATCGACTAGTTGCATTCCAATGGGAACATTGTGTGGTTCCACAAAACATTCTTTGAACTTAGTGCGCACAACATGGCAGTCGATCTCGAGGTGTTTGGTGCGCTCATGAAACACAAGATTAGCCATAATATACATCACATCCCGGTTGTCACACCATAGAGTAATAGGCAAGCAATGTGAGATGAGAAGATCACTTGCCAAAGCATATATCCATTGCAACTCACACGCACTGGATGCCATGACTTTGTATTCGACTTCAGCCAAAGATCTAGTGACTGTAGTATGATTCTTGATCTTCCAAGATATAGGATTTTGATCCAAAAAACACAACATAACTAGTGACTGATCTTCTAGTGTCCTTGTTAGCTGCCCAACCGCATCACAATAGGAACTAATACTGAAATCTGAAGAAACTTGATAAAAAATGCCAAGTGTAGAATTTTCCTTGAGGTATGTAGCGCCTCAATCGAGCATAATTAATTTTCATGCATTTTTATTTATTTATTTTAGCTCGACATATATTAAAATGGATATTAAGTGGATGTCCTCATTTAATATTATTAATGAAGAATAAATGAGAATTTATCTAGATGTCTCTATCTATTTAATTTTTCTAATTAAAAATCCCTTTAATCATAATTTTAACTATTTAATTAATGTCCTAAGCAATAAAGGAGAAGGAGTATTAATCTATGATAATATGAAGCATATAAAACCGGCCCCACCCCTTTTTCATGTGAGAAAAGAAGGAAGAAAAGAGAGGAATTCTTGTCTTGGTCACCAAGTTATATTATGATGAAAGGAGAATCCTATTCCTACCAAAATAAAGAATCATATATTCTTTTCAAGTCTCCTAAATCAGGTCCTATAAATACATCCCTTCTTCCATCAGAATTATTTTTCCCTACGCTAATTATTCCACAAGATCAGAAATTCCATCATCAAACAAAAAAAAAATAAAATCAAGCCTTACTTCCCACTCTCCGCCGAGCCCGCCAGCACGCCTCGACGTCGCGCCCAACCACCACATGCCGATCACCGCGTGTCTCAGCCAGCCCTGTGATGCCCAGCCTCCGACGTCACCTAGTAGCTGTTGGGATCTATGAGGATCTCGTTATGCACAAATCACGAATTCAATAGCAAAACGTAAACCTATGCGCAGCGGATCTAAAAGTTTGCGTAGAGAACTTACGGCTTAAAATTTATGGCGATCTGGCTGATCTTCTGGATGGTTGTACACAACACACCAATGAAAGGTAAACTGCAAATCACGTCCTAGGGTTGCACGAACAAGATCGGATCGAAAACTAGATCAAACGGGTGCAAAAACAGAAGAAGACAAGTTGCAGTCCTGGGAGCTTGCGGCAGCGCGTGAGGGCACGTGCAGTGTCGGATGGATACAATCACGCCGGCGTTGGAAAGCTCTCGTTGAGTCGATTGTCTGGGTATGATGCACGTCTTGATTGGACCTCCGGTTAGTTCTGTACGACAAAATATATTTTGTCTCGGTTTACCTACAGATCTTCTACTGTAGATCTCAAACACCTCTTAATCTTGTACCAGTGGAACAACAAGAAGAAGATAAAGCTCGAATGGAAACTGAGAGAGAACATGGGGCAGCGTGATTGGCGTGTAAGATTATAAGACTTCTGTTCTCTTCCCATGAGCTTAACTATGTATATATAGAGCTACAGTAGGGACCCTTAGGAGATTAGGAGAAGGGTTGTTTAATTAATTAAAATACTTGTGGACCAAGCCACGTATTTTAATTAATTAAATAATATTAAATGGGCCACCGACATAATATTATTGCACTCCCTTTTCCTAGCCCAATTTACAATTGAGACTCTAATAATAATTACTCGATTTATCTCCCCATGTTTAAGATATAATGTCCATTAATTAATTCGATTACTGACAATCAAGAATTAATTAACATATTATTATTTCACCGAAGGTAGCGCTCGTTCATCACATTATTACTATGCCGAAATTTAATCCACCTGTAGGGTTTAGCATAATAATCCTTCATGAACTCACTCCGGGGACATTATAAAACTAACGCACATGGTGACCGTAAATATCCTAACAGCACATCCTACATGTAGCAATATTACCCAAGACAAAGGTTCTATTGGCCCAGTTCACTAAACCTCACCCATGTGAATCAAAGTAACAAGTACTACACATATATGCCTGTTTAATATCTTACGGGTTAAGAGTACGCAGCAATTAATCGAGGCCTAGTTCGTTTACGACGATCAGTATAAAACGAACTGCTTCTCTCTGGGATCTTATTCAATACATAAATGTACTAGTGCAGCTAATCAGTCAAGACAAACTGTACGGTTGACACTACAACCGTTCACGATTGGGGGTTCATGTCCATCTGGGTTGTGAACCAATTATTCTTGTTTCGCGAGTAACTGATAGCATGATCTTCGGTTCGCCCGATGACGGCCCACACTATGTAATGCAAAACAACAGAACGTAAAACATGTTTAATCTAACATGTTTCTCATTCATAAAGGGTAAAAGTGTAATATCATCCAAAGCCAAGCTTTCAGTATATAACACTAACGATCTCCCACTTATACTTAAAGCTTTCGATTTTACAAGTATAGTCCTATCAATCCATTATTCTAAAAGACCTATGTCGATCCTATCGCCATGCACTTGACTCCCATTCCTGTCACGTGTTTGACGAAGACAAACTCTTCGTGAAAGGATCTGTTAGGTTGTCCTCATATGCAATCTTGGCAACATCAACGTCTCCTCTTCCAACTATCTCTCGAATCAGATGGTACTTGCGCTCTATGTGTTTGCTTGCTCTGTGGGCTCGTGGTTCCCTTGAGTTTGCTACTGCTCTACTGTTATCACAGTACACGGTGATACCACATGGAAAACTCGGAATCACTTCTAAGTCCACTAAGAATTTTTTGAGCCAAACTGCCTCTTTCGCTGCATCTGAGGCCGCTATGTACTCGACTTCCATGGTGGAGTCTGCCACGCAGAAACCTCATCATTTAGTAGCCCTCCTTTGATCTCTTCGAATCTACGTGATATTGTAAGAACTCTCGTCCCTATCTGACTGGAAATCAGAATCACTGTAACCTAGAGGTAACAAGTTGTATGCACGGTAAACTACCATGTACTCCTTAGTCTTTCTCAAGTACTTGAGTATATGCTTCACCGCAGACCAATATTCCCTACTGGGATTATTTTGATATCTAGCTACTAAGCCAACGACATAGCTAATATCTGGCTTGGTACAAAGAATAGCATACATAAGACTTCCTACTGCCGATGCATAAGGAACTGTCTTCATGTCCTCAATCTCTTGAGACGTCTTGGGAGACATCTCCTTAGAGAGCGGGATTCCTTTGCTGAAAGGCAAGGTACCTTTCTTGGAATCCTGCATGCTGAACCTAGCCAAGACAGTATCTATGTATTAAGACTGTGATAATCAGAACATTCTCTTCTTACGGTCTCGAACGACCCTAAGAACAAGAATGTGTCCCGCTTCTCCTTAGTCCTTCATATCAAACTACTTACACAACCACACCTTTACGTCTGACAAATCCTTCTTACTGTTTCCAATAAGAAGTATGTCATCCACGTACAGCACAAGAAACACCACCACGCTCCCACTGATTTTCTTGTACACACAGTGCTCATCCGAACATTGAGTGAACCCGTACGACTGGATCACCTCATCGAACCGAATGTTCCAAGACCTCGAATCTTGCTTCAATCCATAAATGGACCGATTAAGCTTCACACTAGATGCTCACGACCTTTTGTAATGAATCAATCCGGTTGCTGCATATAGATGTCCTCCGGAAGGTTCCCGTTAAGGAAAGTCGTCTTAACATCCATCTGCCGGACCTCATAGTCCATATGAGCTGCTACAGTCAAGAGTATCCGAATGGACTTAAGCATAGCTACTGGCGAAAAGTTTTCATCATAGTCTATACCCTCAATCTGGGTATAACCTTTCGCAACAAGCTTAGCTTTGAAGGTTTGAACCTCCATATCTGATCCTCTCTTTCTTTTGTAGATCCACTTGCATCTAATGGGTCGTACCCAATCGGGTGGTTCTACAAGATCCCAGACCTGATTAGAGTCCATTGACCCCATTTCAACATTCATTGCAACATTCCTTGAATCTGCATCTTTATCTTGGAGTGCCTCGTTGTAGGTCCTTGGGTCTGATTCTAGGTTTCTTGGAACTGAGCCCCTAGACTCACCAAGACTTATCCATCGGTCGGTAACTGAGAAACCCTCCCACTACGACGAGATACTGTCTGCACTGGTACACTCTTAGTGTGCCGTGTTGCAGTATATGTGATGTATCTACATGCGCACTCGGTGGGGAACTATCGACTTCACTCCTCAACTCCTCTAAGACTAGTCTACTCGCGGGCTTGTGATTCATAATATAGTATTCTTCCAAGAATCTAGCGTTCGTGCTAACGATCACCTTCTGATCCTCAAGACTATAAAATAATCCACCTTTCGTCCCTTGGGATAGCCAACGAACACTCGTGCTTCCGAATGTTTCTCCAACTTGCCAGCTTCCTGCACTAACAAGTGTGCAGGACTACCCCATACTCAAAAATGTGAGAAACTGGGTTGCGCCCTTTCCACATCTCATAAGGAGTAGTTTCTACCGAATTTGAACGAACCATGTTCAGAATATACACAGCCGTTTTTAAAGACAATCCACAGAACGAATCTGGTAACTTTGAATAACGCATCATCGACCTAACCATTACCATAAGAGTCCTATTTCTTCATTCTGCAACCCCGTTCTGCTAGGGTGTGCCGGGTGTAGTCAATTGGGATTCAATCCCAGCTTCCGATAAGTATGTCCTGAACTCTCCAAAGAGATATTCGCCACCTCGATCAGATCGAAGTGACTTGATACTTTTACCATGAAGCTTCTCCATAACTGCCCGATACTCCTTAAATTTCTCAAAGCATTTGGAATTGCGGTGCAACAGATAAATGTACCCTAGTCTCGAATAATCATCTATAAATAAAACAAAATATTTGAAACCTCCTCTAGCCTGGATTGATATAGGACCACATAAATCAGAATGAATCAATCCTAGCACTTCTTGGCTCCTATACCCCTTTGCCGTAAATGGCCTCTTAGCCATCTTACCTTCTAGGCATGATTCGCAAGTTGGATACTGCTCTTCCAATGGACCGAGAAGTCCATTGACCACTAACTTTTGAATCCTCCTAAGGTTGATGTGCCCAAGTCCAAGGTGCCAAAGATATGCTTGATTCATACTCGAAGATTCCTTCCTCTTTTTAGATTTAGTCACGACATTATTCAATTCAGTTTGTTGCAGTATGGGAGAGTTTGGTTTAAGAACATACAAATTGTCAACTAATGAACCAGAACAAATGGAAGGTTAGAGAGAAGGACCATCCCTCACTATGTTTCTCACGAAGCTTAGCGCCTGGCACCATTTTGAGCATCAAATTCATCGATGATCCCTTAATTACCAACTCATGAATTAATTGGCACAATTCCGAATCTATCAAGCCAAATAACTCCCACTTTGATTGATATTTTTAGCGTTTGTGAGTTATTTCCCCGTACGCGCATAGCTCCAGGGAACCCGCGAAATTCAACTCTCTTCTTGAATTTCGTTCGAAAATAGCTTGCTGACCAGATTATTGCTTATTTGAGGCGCAAATAATAGATGTGTATACTCTGACTCCATTGGTGCAAAATATTCTCCTAACTCTCTCAACATGACTAAGTCCAGAAAAAAAGAAGATCCGGTACCGAAAGTTGACGGAGGAGGAATGTTCCGGCCACTTTACTGAATAAGATGACAACTCCCAAGGGGACTCGGGGGATGAACAGGCCAGCATGGCCGAAACTGAAATAGACATCACTTATAAACTAGTTAATGATGATGATACTTGTTGGATTCTATGAAGAACGTCAAACAACATGCACAGTATTGAACTTATCAAAATAAATCCTAACGCAGCGGAATCTATAGTTAGGATATGGACGTTTACCTTTTAAAATTTTTGTCAACTCTGAGACGATGTAGAGTACCATTGGTGTAGTTCGTATGAATACCATAATCTAATGGGCGGATATATTTGGCCTTTAGTCGATTCTAATCGACACGTCAAGCGAAGCTCGGACGGACGGTGGTCGTGTCTCAGAGTCGGTTGCAGCGGGCAGGTCGCGGGCGTCACTCGCGGACAGCATGCCAGTGCGCGGAGTAGGTGCACGGTTCGCTAGGCGTTGGCAACGTGCGTCGGCGCTGGCGATGCGCGTCGGGCGCTGGGAGCAAGCGGAACGCGGGGCGCATGCGTTGCGGGAGTCCTGGGCGCTCGCAGACTGACATCGTGCGTCTGGGCTACGCGGGCGTGCGGAGCAAGTCTCCTGGGTACGCTAGGAATGACGCGCGCGTGTTGGACGGGCGCTGGGACCTCGCGCGATCAGCAACTGGCTGTGGGTGCGAAAGGCGAGCGAGCAAACATCGCTTGGGACTCGCGGGCATCGCTGGGACCTTGTAGTGGTGACCGGGCGTCGCTGGCAGGGCCTGGCTGGGCGCAGTTGCGGGCTGGGGCTCGGGCGATCTCCGGCGGCGATAGGCGGCAACGGCGATTTTCGGCGGCTGACTACGGCGGCGGACGGCGATGGATGGCGACGGAAATATATATATATATTAGAGGCTTGAATATATTGTACCCAAAAGCCTTCTAACGGATTACCTAAACACCTACTTCGATTAAACTTGGTGGAACGTTTAATCGAATCTCCCTAACTCTCGAACGATGTTATTTCTCACGCGTATGTAGAGAGAAAAATCGGCCAACACATCATCCATCCAAGAGGTTGGGACATGGTGTATTTATAGGCTCCATTAGGGAACTTAAGGAGGTGCTAAATATGGGCTTATCCCATTAGGCCTAGGAAACCTAATTCTACTTCAATTACTAATCCAATGTAGGAAAGAAATCTCCTACTAATCTACTTCTTCTAGAACACTCCTTAGTCTCCCAACCCTAGAGAAGATTCTAGTAGGAATATTATCTTCCTAATTAAATTAATTAATATGGAATAAAATTAATTCCTATTTAAAAAGAATTAAATTATAAAACATCCCACTAGAGTAATATTATTGCTCTCCCCATTTAGTCACTATTTTACAAATAAAATCGAGCCTCCATGATTAAATAATATTAATCTGATTGATCAATTTACCTCCCTATGTTTAAGATATAACGTCTGTTAATTAATTAAATTATTGACAATATAATTAATTAACTTCTTATTCATTTCCGAAATTAGTACCACTCAGATCCTTAACCATTATGTCAGACAATCGTCTACCTGCAGGGTTTAACATAATGTACATTCATGAGCTCATTTCGGGGACGTCATCAATCCAGCGCACTGGAACATAGTGACCATAAATAATTTATAATAACACACCATATAATTATTCTTACTTACCAAAATACCTCGTATGTCATCCTAATAAAATAGAAATCACTTGGTAAATCAAATAAATAAGAGATAAGTATATATGCCTATTTTATATTATCTTACAGCTTAAGAGAACGCATCAATCACTAAAGGTCTAGGTTACAACAACGATCAGTGAGTCTCATAACCTTATCCTTCCGTGGTCCTGTTCAACACTTAACATAAATGCAAGTGTAATTCTTCAGTCAAAGACCAACTGAATCAAGAATACACTACAGTCTTTTTCCAAGGGGGTCTCACTGCCTGTCTAGACTGTGAACGAATAGTTTAGTCTTATAAGGAACTGATAGGTGATCTTTCTGTTCGAAATACTTCGAACCACACTATCTCAATATAAGACATGGAGTATGATTTGCATAAATAAATAAACTGCAAACATATATACTTTGACCGAAACATGATGGCCAGATCAAAATAGAATTGACAGAATCTGCAAAACATAGCTTTTACACCATACCTCTAACAATCTCCCACTTATGCTTAATAAGCTCATGGCTAAAATAAACTAACCACAATTTCTTTCAATCTAATTCTCAAAGACTAGTCTACTATATCGCACTCTATCGTCTGACTCCCATTCCTTCTACGTGTCTTGTAAAGACTTTCGCCGGTAGGGTCTTCGTAAAAGGATCTGCTAGGATATCCTCTGTCAGTATCTTGGCAACAACGACTTCTCCTCGTCCAACGATTTCTCGTATCAGGTGGTACTTGCGCTCTATGTGTTTACTCGCTTTATGAGTTCGTGGCTCCTTCGAATTTTGCTACTGCTCCACTGTTATCACAGAACACTGTGATTGCAGCAGGCAGACTCAGCACCACATCAAGGTCGAGGAGAAAATTCATGAACCAGACAGCTTCTTTCGCTGCCTCTGAGGCTGCTACATACTCAGCCTCCATGGTTGAGTCTGCCACGCATTTTTGCTTGACTCTTCTCCATACTATGGCTCCTTCTCTTAAAGTAAACACAAACCCTTAGGTTGACTTGCTTTCATCCCGGTCTGACTGAAAGTCAGAATTGGTGTAACCCAATGGAAGCAACTCATCTGCCTGGTAAATCAACATGTAATCCTTAGTCCTGCGAAGGTACTTGAGTATATGCTTTACCGCAGACCAATGTTCCGGTCCTGGATTACTATGATATCTTGCTACCATGCCTACGGCATAACAAATATCAGGTCGCGTACACAACATCGCATACATGAGGCTTCCTACTGCCGATGGATAAGGAACTGCCTTCATGTCCTCTATCTCTTGAGGCGTCTTCGGGGACATCTTCTTAGATAGAGGTATTCCATATCGAAAAGGTAAATCCCTTTTTCTTGGAATCCTGCATGTTGAAACGCTTTAGGACAGTATCTATGTATGTGGATTGGGATAGGCACAACTTTCTTTTCTCTCGTTCCCGAATGACCTTGATTCCAAGAACATGTCCTACTTCTCCCAAATCCTTCATATCAAACTGCTTGGATAACCATACCTTCACGTCTGATAACATCTTCACACTGTTTCCAATGAGAAGAATGTCATCTACGTATAGCACAAGAAACACCACCACGTTTCCATCACTTTTCTTGTACACGCAGTGCTCATCCGGACATCGGGTAAATCCATACGATTGGACAACCTCGTCAAAACGGATGTTCCAAGACCTCAAAGCCTCCTTCAGTCCATAAATGGACCTTTTCAGCTTACAGACCAGATGCTCTTGTCCCTTTGCAATGAATCGTTCTGGTTGCTGCATATAGATGTCCTCGTCCAAATTCCCGTTAAGGAAAGCGGTCCTAATATCCATTTGCCAAATCTCATAATCCATATGAGCGGCTACAGCCAAGAGAATCCTGATGGATTTGAGCATAGCTACCGGCGAAAAGGGTTCCTCATAATCGATCCCCTCTTTCTGAGTGTACCCTTTCGCAATAAGCCTAGCTTTGAAGGTCTCATCCTTCCCATCTGCTCCTCTCTTTCTCTTATAGACCCACTTGCATCTAATGGCGCGAACACCACTAGGTGGCTCTACAAGATCCCAGACCTGATTAGAGTCCATTGACCCTATTTCAGATTTCATTGCCTTTTTCCAAGACTCTGCGTCCTGATCTTGGAGTGCCTCATTGTATGACCATGGGTCGGATTCAAGAACGTCCGAACGGCCTCAGAAGACTCTCCTAGACCCGTGAACCGTTCGGGCTGCCTGACAACCCTCCCACTACGACGAGGTACTACTTGCTCAGGTGCATCATCAGTGATACGTGTTGCAGTACTTTGTGGTGTAACATCAAGTGCGCTTGGTATTGAAGTACTCACTCCCTTTAACTCCTCGAGGACATTTCTACTACTGGGCTTATGATCTAAAACATAGTCTTCTTCCAATAACCTAACATTCGTACTAACGATCACTTTCTGGTCCTCGGGACTGTAAAATAGACCTCCTTTCGAACTCACATCTCATTCACATTTTTTTTTTAGAGGGGTGGTAACACAAGGATACATCATAAATATAATAACATGAACATCACAATTCAATCAAGACGTAACACAAGTGTATAGCATAACACCTTAACGATAATCGAGCATAAGGCAAGATTATTTCAAGATCACCAATCGAGAATAAACAAGGGACAAAACAATTTTTCGAACACAATTTTGGTTTCCAATGTCAACAAATCTTCATTTAATTTTAAGGGAACCGTCCAATTCATCAAGTACATTGAGCATGAGAATTATCAATGAGGCCAAACGACAATCCAAACTAACCACTTATTCATTTTGACTTGAAACTAACATTAAGCTTCATATGGGGAAAATCGACACAAACACACACCTAAAATGACGCCTAAGCATGCATGATTATGAGATTTCTCCCCCACACTTAAAACAAAGCAATGTCCTTATTGCTTGACCAAAAACCATAGGAAAGAACACACAATCACACAAGCTCATGCGATAACATAAAATAAGAATTCAAACACACAAGAACACAAATAAGAACACATAAAAAAGAAAAGGGTGTGCAAACCGAAGATGTATCAAGTCGAGTAAATTTTCCCATATCGTTCGCTCATGCTCAACCCGAGATTCTGCTCAGTCTATGCTATAACCTGCCTGCTCGTTCCTGTCTAGAAGGCCACAAACTCCAAACTCCCATTATTCAAAAATAAAAATAAAATAAAAAAAATCAACGAAACACACAAGAAAGCAGTAAATAAAACTTGGGTTGCCTCCCAAGAAGCGCTTATTTAACGTCATTAGCTTGACGAAACCTGTACAAATCAACCAGGATCCAAAAAGAAGTGGCAGTCGTGCCATGCCTTCGTATTCTCAAGAAACACCAACATGGGAAGGGTCGCATGACCGCAGACCTGGTGGGCTCGGGTGGCAATGTTCTTGTAGAACCGAGCGTAGGCACCAAGGATGGTAACAAAACGACCCAGAGCTCTTCTTGACAAACCTCCACAGTCATCCTCCCGAAATACGAGAATGTCCGTGAAGCATGTCGAGCTAAATGGGGCCTTCTCGACGGTGCGGAAAGATGACTCGAGTAAGGGACTCTCCAATTCGGGCTTTGGAGTTTCCTCCATCATAATATTACCCTCAATCTCTGCGAGTGCATTCCCCTCTTCTTCAGTCTCGCCCACGTGGATTTTGCATTCAATCTCGACGGACTGAGCGCGTTCTATTATGCCGTCAAGCTGCACCACCAACCGAGTACAAACAACCTCCATATTCTCAAATCGAGCTGTTTGGGCCGACATACGAGCAAGAATGAGATCGAATTTTTCATCATTCGTCAAAGTGTTCCCTCGAAGTTCATTTTGCATGAGGGAATCGGGGGAAAAATTGTAAGCTCGATCCTCCAAGACTCGAATGCGTTCCGCTAGGTTATCGACTTCGGCCTCAAGAATTTTCGTTTGGGCGGCTTGGGAGGTCAGAAAATCGAGAACCTGATCAAACTTAGCATCGTCATTCGAGGAGTCCACAGGGAACTCATATGGTTGCTTGAACGGTAACGGATACCACGGTTGCTCGTAAGAGTAGGCACATGTCTGGCCATACTCCCATAAACCGTAGCTCGACCCATTATTCCAATAAAGAGTCTACGAGGAGGGGAACATGTTTCTCCGGTTCATTGATTCTTCTTTTCAAGGTACCTGCACACAAGAACATGACAACCACACGAAGCCACGAAAACAAAGAAAAAGAAAAAGGGACAAGAATGAAAACAAAGAGAAAAACAAAGATGCGGGCAAAGAACATGAACACTGTAAAGTGATACTTGAACACCAAGTATCCAGAGTTGCACATAAATTGACTAGACAGACAGTAATGAAGATTCAAACAATTGCGGAAGCAGTTTTTCACCAAAAATTGAACCTTCAGGAGAGCGTCCCACCCTCCCTTCAGATCTCTTTCATTAATGTGAACAAATCATACATCATCCAAGGGTTTACAGTATAGACTCCCTCTACACTCTACTTGAATGATGATTCACACAACTACTTATCCGACCACAACTCCCTTGTGGATTTTCTAGTTCGAATCCCTCAAACTATAAGAACGAACCTCTGAACGTTCTTTTACAAAGTGTTCTGAATATCACTCTTTTTCACTCACTGAAAAAAAAATAACTAACTCAAAAATCATATTCGAAAGTCGTCCTCAACTCTGGTCTCGTCCTCCTTTTATCTTCAGCATCCTTTGGAAAGTCTTCTCATCCAAGACAAACGCAGATAAGGAATGAAAATCTTTTGAACTTTTTCCTTCTTTTATTATGGAAGGTGAATCTCGTGATCCTCCTTCTTTTTAGATTATGGAAAGCGTATCTCCCCCTCAATCCCAAAGTCCTGCCAAAATAATAACATAAATAATCAGTCCTTTGAACTCAATTAAAATTAAGACTTATTCATACCAAAAATAAACTTCCCTTAAATACTTCCATAAATTTCTGGACACTACGAATGTCAGAAGATTCATTGATTTATTGCCAATCTTCAGCATTTTCAATCTCCCCCTTTGGCAGATAAATCGAAAACCATGAACCTGCAAAGATGAAACAAATACAAATTCTGCAGAATACACGACTTTCTAAGAATATTAATGTCACACATGTGTTGTTCTTAGGAACAACTTCAAATACCTGAATACCAGCACATCAGCTCACAAAATATCCCACAAACGTTCGTCAATCGCAAGATAATAGGACATAAAGGAAAGAAGTTCAAACAAGACACACAAAAACTCAAATGAAATTCCTGCTGGGAGATAGCTATGCAGATTCTTCCTCGTCAGATTCTTCCCCAGAACCATCTTCAGCACCATCCTCAGTCCCTTCCTCTGAGCTTGTTTCCTCTTCCTCATCCTCGGTATCAGACCCAGCTTCTTCTGCTTCTTCATCCTCTCCTTCTTCTGAACCTTCATCTTCTTCCACAACCTTCTCCTTTCCCTTATCCTTAGCGGCAACAATCTTATCTTTCCCTTTTCCCTTAGCAGCAGCAGCTTCCTTTGTCCCAGTCTTCTTCTCCCCCTTAGCAAGAGCTTTCTTCTCCCCCTTAGCAGGAGCCTTCTTCTTTGCAGCAACAACATCCTTCTTTTTCTCCCCCTTTTTTGATTTAGAGACAAACGGGACACGAGACTTTGTAGTACCTTCGGTGATGAGCCAACTTCTTTTCAAGCCCCGCGAAAACTGCCACTTGATGATTTAAAAATCCGTGGAGCTGTGAAGGTACATCAGAGGCCTTAACAAGAGAAGGACGAGGCGGAGCAACCTTAACACCGGCAAGGGCAAGAGGTTTGTTAACAGGGGCATAATTATCACCAAGTCGAGGATCCATTTTCACTCCAGCCTTGAAGAGAATAGCACATATGGTAGATGGGTACAACATCAACTTATGAGGCTTGGAGATTTCCGCAAAGCTCAGAACAGCATCAAAGATCACAGAACCAACATCCAATGGGGTACCATTCAGAATACGATAGATAACACGAGCTTGCGTAGCGGTGACAAACTGCTTGTGAGTGGTAGGAGTCCAATTCGATGCTCCTATCTTCTGTAGAGCATGGGCAGGCGGAGTCAGACTTTTCACAAAGATTCCCGGAGCAAGCCATTTGGTAAGTTGTCCACCGGTCAAGGTGCGAGCAACTTCATCAAGATCATCAGTCAGAGGACGAAGAGAGGAACCTTCAGCTAAACCAAGTACAGAGTCCACAATAGACGGAGAGAATTCAACCACACTATTACGCACAAACACTTTCTGAAACTTCTTTGAGGACGTATCAACGACAGAGGTAGTCAGGTTCGAATAAAATTCACCAACAAGCCGGGGACAATACTTCCCAACAGACGTGACTGAGCCCTCAAGACCCACTTTCTTCAGAAGTTCAAGTAACCCAAGTTGTTCATAGTGTTCTCTATCAATCGTCCGCTCAGGACGAAACTTTATTTGAGAAAAGATGGTAGAAAAACGTGTTTCGGCCAAAGGAGAATAAAACTGATGGGAGAAAGCATTACCAACAGTAAGAGGACTGTCTGGACCATCACCATCGACTTCAGCAACGATTTTTTCTTTCTTAAGCGGAGAAAGTTCCTTGTCCGCAGCATGTTTGTTGTCTGATTTCTCAAGTTCAGCAACATAGTTGGTAACCTCACGTTCAACAGAATCAGCATCAGAATCCGGAGATGACTCTCCTCCAAATTTCGTGTGAGAAGGAGTACTAACAGCAGGTTCAGGCACATGAACGACCTTCTTCACCTTTTTGGTTTTGGGTGCGACAGTTTCGGCGACCTTCTTGTGTTTCTTTGGAGATTTGACGATAGACGGAGAACCTTTTCCTCCTTTCTCACTGGGTTCGACGACTTCAGGTTGAGAAGCTTTAGTCGTTGAGGATTTTTTAGGGCTTGGGGAAACCCTAGTTGCAGATTTAACGGGAGGTTGAATGTTCTCAGTTTCCATGGTTGAAGGCGTTGGATCTGGTAGAGTATGGGAACTCTGACTTTGACGAGTTGAACGCCGAGATGGTGGGGGAACATTCTTCTTCGGTTTCAGGGTGCCCTGCTTGAATTTAGGCATTGTCGAGAGGTATAGATTTTCTTGAAGAAGGAATGTTAGAGAGTTTTTAGAATAACAAACAAATCAGAGATTATGATTGATATGAGAGAGAAGCAAAGGTGATAAGGATGATATAGGAAACATAAATCACAGTTACCAAGGCAGTTATAAGACGGTTCGGCTCTAAGAATTTGAAATTCAAAAACTTTGACCAACACGGCGTAGGATATTAAAACCGTTCCCTTCAAAAAGATCACTTACCAATCTAATTGATACAGTTACCATCTATAACGCATGAAGTTTCAAACACGAATATCGGCCAAATCATGTACCAAAAATAATTTTAGGCGCAAGATCGAAATAATATATGTCATGAGAAAAACTGGATGCACATGCCTAAAATAGATACTTAACACGCAATACCCTAAAATTTCTTTTTCACGCAATATTGAAAAGATTCATTAATTGATTGACCCACAAATCTTTCCAAATCAATTTGAGGCGAGATCGACACTAACAGGATGACGAGAAAAGTAAATTCTCTTCGTACACAACTCAGCCCTTATTGCTCCAACTTTTATATAACACGGAATTAATATAAGTTCGTTCATCACTTTCTCTTAGTAAAAAATGAAATTTTCGTTCGCAATTCAGCCCCAATAATTATGATGAACTTATTCTGTGCTATGAACTTCCACACCAATTCACTTACTAACATCAACTATACGCCAATGCTAAGCCCATTACTTGAAATGTGAATCATCCCGCAAAAAGTTTTAATTTTGAACAAGCTAAGAAGATATCAGGATGACCAACCTTATTTCACCAGAGAACGTTCATTCTTAGAATGTTTACCTGTAGCTATCGCACCTCGATTATTATTAGACACGTAACTCGTTTCACATGTGATCAAGAAAGCACCTCATGTGATAGTTGCCCGATACCTATTTTCACGAGAGCAGCTCTTACAAGTATATTAAAATGGTCATCATGACGAGCTCTTACAAACTGACCAGTTAGAATTCACAGACCACCAATCAACTAACTTAACAATAAACGATCAGAGAAGAATTCCAGGGATGAACCTACATACTAAGATGCCTAAAAAACAGAAAAGATCCTATATGCAATAGACAAGATATATATATACACACACATACATATATATATATATATATATATATATAGAAATGCAACTGACACAATACACATAAATTATATAGCACATATTCCTAAAGATTTTCTCAGGGACAAAAATCGTTTCGAATCAAGAGCTTTAGTGAAAATATCAGCAAGCTGATCATCTGTAGGTACATGATCTAACACAATAACCCCATCTTCTACCAAATTACGAATAAAATGACAACGAATGTCAATATGCTTGGTACGAGAATGTTGGACATGATTTTTCAAAATATTTATAGCACTAGTGTTGTCACAGAAAAGTTGAGCCGAATGAACGTTCATACCATACTCAGATAGAATCTGTTTCATCCATACCAACTGAGAGCAGCAACTTCCAACGGCAATGTACTCGGCTTCAGCAGTAGAAAGGGAGATGCAGTTTTGTTTCTTGCAGAACCAAGATACCAAGTTTGATCCTATGTAAAGACACCCACCAGAGGTGCTTTTTCGATCATCAAGATTTCCAGCCCAGCCAGCGTCACAATAACCTGCAAGATGTAAGTTCGTATCAGCAGAGTAGAATAGACCATACTCTGTTGTACCTCCAATGTACTTTATGATATGCTTGACAGCTTTCATATGTGATTCCTTGGGGGCAGCCTGATACCTGGCACACAATCCAACACTAAAGCAAATCTCAGGTCTACTAGCAGTGAGATATAAAAGACTACCAATCATACTTCTGTATAGAGTTTGATCAACAGATGAACCTTCATCATCTTTGGACACATTTACATGAGTGCCCATGGGAGTTTGAGGACATTTAGCGTTTTCAAGACCAAACTTTTTAACAAGGTTTTTTGCATACTTAATCTGATGCAAGAAAATACCATCTTTACCTTGCTTTACCTGAAGTCCAAGGAAGTACGAAAGTTCACCGACGAGACTCATCTCAAATTCAGACGACATAAGTTTCACAAAGTGATTGACTAGCTTCTTGGATGTTGATCCAAAGATGATGTCGTCGACATAGATTTGAACAGCCAATAGGTCCTCATTCGTTCGAAGAGTAAAGAATGCCTGATCTACTCCTCCTCTCTTGAATCCCTTTTCCAGAAGGTACATGGTAAGGTGTTCATACCACGCACGAGGAGCTTGCTTTAATCCGTACAATGCTTTCTTAAGCCTGTAGACATGATTCAGATTCTTGGGATCTTTGAACCCTTCAGGCTGTTTCACGTAAGCCACTTCATGTAATATCCCATTCAGAAAGGCAGACTTCACGTCCATCTGATAAACAATGAACTTCTTTAGACATGCAATAGATAGAAATATGCGTACCGATTCAAGTCTAGCAACGGGGGCGAAGGTTTCATCAAAATCAATCCCTTGAGTCTGAGTGTAGCCTTGAGCTACTAGTCTTGCCTTGTTCCGTGTCATATTCCCGAACTCATCAGTTTTGTTCTTGAAGATCCACTTGGTTTCGATAACATTTCCCGAGGAAGGTTCATGGACTAACTCCCAGACATCGTTTCTAGCGAATTGCTCCAGTTCTTCTTGCATGGCTAAGATCCAACACTCGTCTTTCAGAGCCTCCTTAGCATTCATGGGTTCAAGGAGTGAGGTGTAGCAGGCATAATGTGAGACACCCATAAGTTCTTTGATTGACGTCTTCGAGTTTTTGGTTACTCTCTCGTTTATGTCACCAATGACTTGCTCGGATGGATGGTCTTTCTGAACCCTTAAGGGAGGATCACGCCTCAGTGACACAGAACCTTCTTGAGTCGCAGGGACAGTGTAGTCAGTTGATGTGTCAGCATCCCCAAAAGAAGGTCCAGCTGTCTCCTTGTCTGCAGAACTCTTAACACCCTGAGTATCCTGCAATGCCTCAACATTTTCAAAGTGATTAAAGGATACAGAAGAACTAACTTGAGAATTTTTTTCATCAAAGATTACATATATGGACTCAATCACAGTGGAGGTACTTGTGTTGTAAACATGATACGCTCGACTATTGTTAGAGTAACCAAGAAAGAATCCAATATCTGATTTTGCATTGAACTTCCCAAGTTGGACACGATCATTACAGATAAAGCACTTACACCCGAAAATATGCAAGTGACTGAGATTAGCGCTCTTAGCTTTCCAGAGTTCATATGATGTTAGACCAATACCTTGACGAAGGTACTCACGATTCACTAGGTAGCATGCTGTATTGGTTGCCTCAGCCCACCATCTAGAAGAAATGTTTTTCGAGTTCAACATGACTCTGGCCATTTCTTGTAGAGTGCGATTCTTCCTTTCGACAACTCCATTTTGCTGAGGAGTTTTAGGAGCTGAAAACTCGTGACTAATACCCAGAGAATCATAAAATTCAGCAAACTCAGAGTTTTCAAACTCTCTTCCATGATCGCTTCGTAAACTTATTATGGGAAAACCTTTCTCAGTTTGAACCTTCAAACAATGTGACTTAAAGGCAGAGAATGTGTCAGACTTTTCACGCAAAAAATCAACCCAAGTATATCGAGAGAAAAGAAATCATCAATGCACACAAAAATATACTTTTTACCTTGATAGCTTTCTACCTGAATGGGACCCATGAGATCCATGTGAAGAAGCTCTAGGATCTGTTTAGAAGCAATATGGTTCAGTGACTTGTGGGATGTCCTCGTTTGTTTACCTAATTGACAAGGTTCACAAATTGACTGGTCCTTCATAGCAATCTTTGGAACACCCCTGACTACACCTGCATTGGTCAATTTGACAAGGTGAGAGTATCCAATATGCCCTAGGCGTTGATGCCATATTTCAGGTTTGCTCACATTTGAGAAAAGGCATTTTTCATTAACATCAACAAGATAGCAGTTATCTGTTGAACGAGAACCTGTAAGTACACAAGAACCTTCACTGTCTTTCACATAACACTTATCACAAGAGAAACTGACACTAAGGCCTTGATCACAGAGTTGACTCACACTCAAGAGATTTGCCTTTAGCTCATCAACAAGTAATACATCAGTTAGTTTAGGTATTCCACCCAAATTTAAACAACCAGTTCCAATAACCTTATTGCTCACTCCATCACCAAATGTGACTTCCCCATTAGAACTGGGTTGAATGTTCATCAAGTAAGAAGGTTCACCAGTCATGTGTCTAGAGCAGCCACTGTCCAGATACCATTTACCTTTCAGAGAGGTCCTGAGGGACAGAACAGAGGCAAAGCAGTTGAAGGATTTCTTAAAAACCCATACTTGATGATTTTTGGTACAGTTATTTAAGAGGGTCCTGGAATTAACCTTCACTGGAATCCCAGACTGATTCCAACCCCTAACATTGCCTGTACAAAGTTCATGCTGTATTTTATAGCATTTGGGTCTTATGTGACCAGTTACACCACAGTAATGACAGATAGAAACAAAGTTATGATGAGTTTTAATAACAGATTTTTGCATGGGAGAATGAACCTTCAAGGGAGATTGTGGAGATGGAGGTTTACTTACAGTGCTTTTTACAAACCTGTAAAACACGTTTCTGGAAGGTCTCCCATGGAGGTTCACGCCTCCAACTCCAGGTTTGTCCCTAAATCCAAAACCGGTATGTTTTGCATTTGAAGCTCCAGTTGAGGACTTGGGAATGTCTTCCCTACCAGTGTACCCTATTCCTATAAGATCACCATGTTGTCTTCCCAAGGAAAGAAGTTCATTCAGATTTGCTTTTCGCTTGTTCAGTTTTCGAACAACTTCTGCAGTTCGGTTCAACTCAGCAGAGTTTGCCTTCAGTTTGCTTTCCATGCTGGCATGTTCTTTCATCATCCGATTAGCTTCATTTTTCAGTAGTACAATTTCCTGGTTCTGCTCGGTAAGAAGTTTCTGAGTAGAAAATAGTTCGGTCCTCAAGCATTCAATGGTCTGACCCTTTTCCAGTCTGTCTTGTTTAGCAAGTTTGACACTGCTCTCAAGGATGCATGTTCGTGCATTAGCTATCCAGTTCACACTCTTTAGTAGCATAGAAGGCGGATGCTTGTTCGTTCAGCACCTTGTTTGCTCTTGAAAGTCTAAACACTTCATTTTGAAGTTTCTGTAGAGCTTCAGATGCTTGAGCACACTTTTCCATAGCAAGCAAGTGAACTGGATCTACACACACATTTTGATCTGCTTCATCCTCAGATGCTTCAGTTTCTTTCAAACTTTCTTCAAACTTGGTTGGACCATGAGAAGTGGTGAGACACATGAACTTCTTGACTGAGGTATGAACTGCCAGGTTGCTTGTGTGTAACGATGGTTCGTCTGTGCCTTCTTCATTTGAATCTTCCCAGGTTGCCTTCAGTGACTTATTCTTCTTCTTAAGATTAGCACACTTATACTGGAAGTGTCCAAACCCTAAACACTCCCTGCATTGATCCTTCTCGACTCATTGTGAATCGGATTTTGAGAGTGGCATACTACTTTTCTTGTCCTGCACCACATTCTTGCTGAAACTGTTCCCCTTTTTTCCAGCAAATTTGTTCTTGTACAGCCTTTGACTCATCTTCCCATAGTTTCGCGCGATTAAAGCTAGTGCTTCTTTCAGCTCACAATCATCTGCCAACGGACCTTCATCGTCATCGCTTTCTTCTCTTTCCTCGACTACAACAGCTTTTAGAGCTAAGCCCTTACTTTAGATTTTGTCATAATTGTTGTTGATTTCAAAAGTTCTGAGCTCTCCAAGAAGTTCATCAATATCCAACGACGCCACTCTTTGGAAGCTTTCAAGAGCTGTGATTTTCTCTCTAAACCTTGGAACGACGGTTCTCGTAATCTTTTGTACTTGACATTTTTCAGAGATTTCTTCTCCAAGCATCATGCTTTGATTTACCAGATTACAGAATCTGGCATAGTATACGTCAATTGTCTCTTCATCCCTCATTTTGATCTCATCAAATTCAAGAGTTACCCGTTGAAATATGCACGCTTTGCCAGCCGTTGAACCTTCAAATTGACGTTGTAAGACCCTCCACGCATCTTTTGTAGTTTTCCACTGAACTCTCATCTTATGTCTTGTCTGATCAACTGCCATCGTGATCGCATACAAGGCACGATAGTTGGCTTCTTCTGGAAGCTTCCCAGCATCAGTCTAGTTGTCCTTGGGTTTAGAAACCGTGACTTTCGTTGTTTCTTTACCTTGATCGGGTGCTTGTTGCATGACTGGATGCTCCCAGCCATTTTCAACACTTTCCCACACGCCTTTTTCAAGCGATCTCAGAAAGATTGTCATCATAGACTTCCAATATGAGTAGTTCGAACCGTCCAATTGCGGAGGCCTGGACATCGATCTGCTTTCTTGATTCATGATTTGAGGGTAACACACGTCCTAGGATCTTTCGTAATGAAGGCGAAAACCCGCTCTGGTGCCAATTGTAATTTGATACTTGAACACCAAGTATCCAGAGTTGCACGTAAATTGACTAGACAGACAGTAATAAAGATTCAAACAATTGCGGAAGTAGTTTTTCACTAAAAATTGAACCTTCAGGAGAGCGTCCCACTCTTCCTTCAGATCTCTTTCATTAATGTGAACAACTCATACATCATCCAAGGGTTTACAGTATAGACTCCCTCTACACTCTAATTGAATGATGATTCACACAACTACTTATCCGACCACAACTCCCTTGTGGATTTTCTAGTTCGAATCCCTCAAACTATAAGAACGAACCTCCGAACGTTCTTTTACAAAGTGTTCTGAATATCACTCTTTTTCACTCACCGAAAAAAAAATAACTAACTCAAAAATCAGATTCGAAAGTCGTCCTCAACTCTGGTCTCGTCCTCCTTTTATCTTCAGCATCCTTTGGAAAGTCTTCTCATCCAAGACAAACGCAGATAAAGAATGAAAATCTCTTGAACTTTTTCCTTCTTTGATTATGGAAGGTGAATATTGCGATCCTCCTTCTCTTTAGATTATGGAAAGCGTATCTCCCCCTCAATCCCAAAGTCCTGCCAAAATAATAACATAAATAATCAGTCCTTTGAACTCAATTAAAATTAAGACTTTTTCATACCAAAATAAACTTCCCCTAAATACTTCCGTAAATTTCTGGACACTGCGAACGTTAGAAGGTTCATCGATTTACTGCCAATCTTTAGCACTTTAAAACACGAAAACACAAAATAAAGAGAAATATAGAAAAAAAAAAAATCAAACACCAACACAAAATATCCTACTTGCCTTCCCCGGCAACGGCACCAAATTTGTTGTAGCAAATTTTATTTTTTATTTTATCGAGTAACAAATCAAATGATCCGTTTCCCGAGACGATCTCTCGAGGAAGACTGTTCGGAATTTAGAAATAGTATTAATGTAACGCCCTGTATTTTATTAATAAAGGAAAATACTAGCTTTTAGTTTTAAGCTAGCCTTTATTAATAAATAATCATGTTTATGTTCAAATTTAGATTGATCAGTCAGTTATATGTTATATTGTAAGTTCGACTATTAGTCGATATATGTTATTCGGTTTAATTATTTCAGTAAACTGGATAAATTTCCAGATTTAATTCCGATTCATTTATTTAATTAATGAGTCCGGAATTAATTATTCAGTCAGCGATATCCCGTCAGTTTATCAGTATAAATTATATTTTAGTTCCGATATAATTTTCGGAATTAGTTATTTTCAGTCGAGATTACCGAAAATTATTTCCGACGTACCGTTTATGTCCGGAATAATTTTGGTAATTAAGTATTATGTTTAATTAAAGATTAAACATAAAAGAGGTGATTAATTATTAATTATTCACATGTATTAGTTCAGGCCGTACGGATTTGGAAATTTATTTCCCAATCTTCATAAATAATTCTCTTAAGCATAAAGGGAGCGCTTACCTTCTCTTTAAGCATATGCACGTGTCAAGATGAGGAAATTAAGAGTGTGATTAGTCAACTTAAGTTGTGTTATCATGAGGCAAGTGTCACTTAGTTCTTAAGCCGTAAATTTCCCACTTCCTCAAGCGTGATCGGTCATGTATATAAGTAATGTGTTGGGATAAAAATTTCCGTACATTTCCTAAAACATACATTAAACCGAGAGGGAGTAGGAGAGGGTTAGAAGGTTAAGTGTCATATGAGAAGGTGAGAGTACCGTACAGAAATCAGCAGCACAAGCGAACATCGTGAGTATTACATGCCGCATCGCAGGCCCAGCACCCGCACCGCACGGCAACACGCACGCGGAAGGTTACGGCCGAACGCGGGAATCCGAGGAGTGTTGTCACTCGAGCTTAGTCGGAGGTAAATTCCCTGTCGTTGTAGGCTGAGATTATCTCGTTTAATGAGTTCAGTTTTCAGTTTAAGCTTTCATGTGTGTTATATGTTGTTAAGGCCGTGCGAGAAGCCATGCCGAGTCACGTCATGTTTAAAGTCGAATTCTCTGAACAACCTTCACCCGTTTAGCTATTTTATGTAATATCATGTTCAAATTAGCTTCAGTGTTCGGAAGATTATTCATGTTTTGTCGGTGTTTCGGCCAAGGTGATGTGGTTGCGCACGTAGCGCACCACGGGCCGTACGCGAGTGTCAAGTATGTTAACTTCATTTTCCTCGCACACTTTATGTCATTTTATTCAGTAAATCATTGATCATATTCAGTTAAGTATGTTTTGCCGAGAGAAAATGAGATCTGGTCGTGAAACGGCTTAACGCCGTCGGCGGTGCACGGTGCGTCCGCCGCGGCCAAGTTCAGTCCATTGAGCAAACCTTCATGTTTTCAGTTTAAATCAGTTCATATGTTCGTGATATGTCATTTGAGATCAGAATGTTCATGAGTTGTTGCCGGACGGCC
>CACSLK010027752.1:7358042-7370720 GCA_902706635.1 Striga hermonthica | reverse complement strand
AGACAGCGCCCGCGTGCGCAGCACCTGGCAGGCCGCCGGTCGAGCCAGCCCGACTGCCCGGTTCAGCGGACCGGCAGTCCAGTCCAGACCGGTTTAGACCGGTTGGACCGGTTCAGTCAGTACTTATCAATTTCAGTCCCGGTTCTCAGTTTCAGTATCATTTTCCGTTAAATTTCCGAGTCAAGTTCAGTTCAGTTAATTAATATCAGTTCAGTTTCGTACTTAGCCGGTTTCAGTTATACCGAATAAGTCCGAATGTCATGTCAGGTTCAGTAGAGCATCTTAACATAATTAAACAGTTAAATTATCAGTCTGAGCATAGTCAGTACTACCGTTCAGTTTCAGCAGTTCAGGTGGAGACTCAGACTAAACACTACATTGATTATAATATCGCTACCATGTTTGAGGTTTGTATATTCAGTAACCGCTCGGAATGGTCGCCGGTCCATTCTGGGTTCTAGTGGCCTAATCTACCCACTAGAGTGTGCACATGGTCCGGTATTAGTTTGTGCCGGCAGATTTCGGTATTAGTTTATGCCGACAGATATTCAGTTATCAGTTACGTGACTTATGTCGCGAGATCAGACCGGTATCAGATATCAGTTTCAGTTTCAGTTTCAGTTTCAGTTTCAGTTCAGTTATATATGATAAGATCATGATATTGTTATTATTTTCAATGTTTACATTAGTATGAGTTTCTGCGGAGCACAAGTGTTTTAGTGCTCACGCCCCCACGCATTTCATGTTTTTCAGGTCGCAGGGTCGGGGACGAGGAGTGAGCTGGCGGGCAGTTCAGGATATTTTATATATGTATATATGTTTTGCCACGCAGATGTTTCCGCTAAAACAATCAGTACTTATTCTCAGTTTTTGTTCCGACGTTAGTCGGTTAAGACATTAAAACCGTTTTTGTTTATCAGTTTAAAATTTTAACGGTTTTCAGAAAAATCAAGTTTTCACGGTAGCATCCCGAATCAGTTTTCGCAAAAATTAATATTTTATTTATTTATTTAGAAATTTGCGAAAAGCGCGTACTCTGGAAGTATTAAAAAGTCGGGATGTTACAATTAATATCACAATAAAGAAAAATAAATCCTAAACATTCTAATCAATTTCATTTAATTTTTATTATCCACTATTTTTACTAGTTTAACTAATAAATGTAATATTACAAGTAAAGTTGTAAATAAATCTAAGAACAATAAAATGATAAAAGACTTAAAAATTATAAGAGATATAAAGATCTTAAAAATGTTAGGGATTGAGAAATAATTGTTTTCAGTTCTAATAATAATTCTGAATCATTGATTGTTCGGTTAAGTGATTCTATAAACACAATAATGTAGAGGTTTATATTCAATAACCTTTCGTAACAAGAATATAAACATGAATTAATGTATTTTCAAACCAAATAACACATAAGCAATACAGTTACAAACAAGCTTACTCATTTCGAGCCGAGATCAATCAATTTCGCCCCTCTCGGTTTAAAAAAAATTAAAATTTTGAAAGTGTTTAATCAACTAAAGCATAAAAATAAGCACAACTCGAAACGATTGAACAATCAACAACACGTCATCATCATCGAACCGAAACAATCATTTCCCTATCCCGTTAGTTCATCGTGATGTTATCAACACAAACAACAATAATAACCCAAGCTATCATCGTAATGAAAAGTTAATGATAACTTACGATTACTATTGAAAACTTGACATCAATATATCACCAGAACTTCAAATAGATATAGATATACCACTTACAAGATCATGCAAATGCATGCATGAGAAGAACAAACTTATAAATGGTGAAGAAGAAGAGAAGAAAAGAAAAGAGAAGAAAATATTTACAATGTCTTGAATTATGGAATTGTTTTTTCATTACAAGCATGATCACCTCTATTTATAGCTGAGATTTTGGTGTTAAAAATAGTTAAAAATCATCTCTAGGTAAAGCATGAGTCATCCCATCACCTTCATCACACCAACATTCATTTTTTAAAGCTCATAGCTGCAGAAACGGGACCTTAGCGCTGCTAGTACCCCTTGGGAGCGCTAAGGTGTCGGCTGCTGCACGTCTCCACTATTTTCGCTCGTTCGGGCTCGTTTTAACTCGGAATTTAGTTCCGTTTTTTCCTACGCATCACTAACGAACCCCTCTATCCAATGATTCATACAAACCACACTTTTGCCCAGAATACAAATTTTGTGGAATTTCTAACCTTTAAAGGATCGGTAACTTGCTCAACTTTACGTTTCAACCCCGTTTGGATTCATCCGAACTCGAAATCGAATTCCGCTTTTTTCTCACTTATCGCCAACTAACTTATATAGTTAGTTGTTCTTGAATGTTCGAGTTCCGAGCTTAATCCAATCCTCATGAGGTTTTCGACCTGCGCACCAAAAACAAGAAGAAAACGGGAAAAATACATGAAAAACACATAAAAACCAAAATAGATCAGAACACATAATAAATCATAAAAATGAATAAAAACAAATAAAAAGTCCTAAAATGAGGGAAAACGAAGAACAAAACAATAAGAAAAAATACAAAAAAAATAGTACAAACAACTCCCCCACACTTAATTCTTTGTTTGTCCTCAAACAAACAAAACAACAAGCAATTCGAGAAGAAAGATCAAAAAGTCCAAAGTTAATAACATGCGAAATGAAACTCTCGTCTTCCTCCGGTTATCCATAAAACTCAACTCAAATTTGACAACACGGTCCCCACAAAATGAGTTCAAACGAAATAAAAACTCGTCCCAAGTCATTCTACATATGATTTACTTGATTCAAACTTCCTTTTTACAAATACACGTGCAAAAAGCTAGAAACGGTTTACTCAATATGTAGGAAACAATAAGAACCAAACCAACAAGTCTAATTCACTCTTTTTATTATTTTATTTATTATAAGTCATTTTGTTTTCCAAATGAGAGTCGTTAGGACGATAATTACCTAGGTTTACCCTCAGGGTTTGTTTCTGAGTGTCCTAGGCCAGTTTCCCGTACTCATTGACCCGATCAATCTCGAGTGAGACTATCTAGATCCAGCGGAGTCTAGTCCTTTCAACTCTCACGAGCTCATTTTATTACTTTTTTTTTCGTGAGCTACATTTTTCAAAACAAGGTTTTCGGATGATTATTATCTAGGTTTAGCATTGAGGGGTTTCCTCGAGTGTCCTAGACCGGTTTCCCGAGCTCATTATCTCATTCCATAAAAATGGACTGAAACAATAGGAGCCTAATTCGTACTTCCTTGCGAATCCGGATGATTATTATCTAGGTTTAGCCTTGAGGGGTTTCCTCAAGTGTCCTAGACCGGTTTCCCGAGCTCATTATCTCATTCCATAAAATAGACTGAAACAATAGGAGCCTAATTTGTACTTCCTTGCGAACTCACATATTATTCACATTTTTTTTAGAGGGGTGGTAACACAAGGATACATCATAAATATAATAACATGAACATCACAATTCAATCAAGACGTAACACAAGTGTATAGCATGACACGTTAACGACAATCGAGCATAAGGCAAGATTGTTTCAAGATCACCAATCGAGAATAACAAGGGACAAAACAATTTTTTTCGAACACAATTATGGTTTCCAATGTCAACAAATCTTCATTTAATTTTAAGGGAACCGTCCAATTCATCAAGTACATTGAGCATGAGAATTATCAATGAGGCCAAACGACAATCCAAACTAACCAGTTATTCATTTTGACTTGAAACAAACATTAAGCTTCATATGGGGAAAATCGACACAAACACACACCTAAAATGACGCCTAACCATGCATAATTACGAGATTTCTCCCCCACACATAAAGCAAAGCAATGTCCTCATTGCTTGACCAAAAACCATAGGGAAGAACACACAATCACACAAGCTCATGCGATAACATAAAATAAGAATTCAAACACACAAGAACACAGATAAGAACACATATAAAAAAGAAAAGGGTATGCAAACCGAAGATGTATCAAGTCGAGTAAATCTTCCCATATGAATTGTTCGCTCATGCTCAACCCGGGCGTTCAGCTTAGTCTATGCTATAACCTGCCTGCTCGTTCCTGTCTAAAAGGCCACAAACTCCAAACTCCCATTATTAAAAAATAAAAATAAAATAAAAAAACATCAACGAAACACACAAGAAAGCAGTAAATGAAACTTGGGTTGCCTCCCAAGAAGCGCTTATTTAACGTCATTAGCTTGACGAAACCTGTACAAATCAACCAGGATCCAAA
Organism: Striga hermonthica; assembly: GCA_902706635.1. Taxonomy (NCBI): domain Eukaryota; kingdom Viridiplantae; phylum Streptophyta; class Magnoliopsida; order Lamiales; family Orobanchaceae; genus Striga; species Striga hermonthica. Next base: position 7,366,466 of record CACSLK010027752.1, on the reverse strand, counting down.
AAGAAATGGCGGTCGTGCAATGTCTTTGTATTCTCAAGAAACGGCAGCATGGGAAGGGTAGCATGACCCCAGACCTGGTGGGCTCGGGTGGCAATGTTCTTGTGGAACCGAGCGTAGGCACCAAGGATGGTACCGAAACGACCCAGAGCTCTTCTTGACAAACCTCCACAGTCATCCTCCCGAAATACGAGAATGTCCGTAGAGCATGTCGAGCTAAATGGGGCCTTCTCGACGGTGCGGAAAGATGACTCGAGTAAGGGACTCTCCAATTCAGGCTCTGGAGTTTCCTCCATCATAATATTACCCTCAATCTCTGCGAGTGCATTCTCCTCTTCTTCAGTCTCGCCCACGTGGATTTTGCATTCAATCTCGACGGACTGAGCGCGTTCTATTATCCCGTCAAGCTGCACCACCAACCGAGTACAAACAACCTCCACATTCTCAAATCGAGCTGTTTGGGTCGACATACGAGCAAGAATGAGATCGAATTTTTCATCATTCTTCAAAGTGTTCCCTCGAAGTTCATTTTGCATGAGGGAATCGGGGGAAAAATTGTAAGCTCAATCCTCCAAGATTCGAATGCGTTCCGCTAGGTTATCGACTTTGGCCTCAAGAATTTTCGTTTGGGCGACTTGGGAGGTCAGAAAATCGAGAACCCGATCAAACTTAGCATCGTCATTCGAGGAGCCCACGGGGAACTCATATGGTTGCTTGAACGGTAACGGATAACACGGTTGCTCGTAAGAGTAGGCATATGTCTGGCCATACTCCCATGAACCGTAGCTCGGCTCATTATTTCAATAAAGGGTTTACGAGGAGGGGTTCATGTTGCTCCGGTTCATTGATTCTTCTTTTCAAAGTACCTGCACACAAGAACAGGACAACCACGCGAAGCCACGAAAACAAAGAAAATGAAAAAGGGACAAGAACGAAAACAAAGAGAAAAATAAAGATGCGGGCAAAGAACACGAACATGAAAACACAAAATAAAGAGAAATACAGAAAATAAAATCAAACACAAACACAGAATATCCTACTTGCCTTCCCCGACAACGGCGCCAAATTTGTTGTAGCAAATTTTATTTTTATTTTATCGAGTAACAAATCAAATGATTCGTTTCCCGGGACGATCTCTCGATGAAGATTGTTCAGAATTTAGAAATAGTATTAATATCACGATAAAGAAAAATAAATCCTAAACATTCTAATCAATTCATTAAATTTTCATTATCCACTATTTTTACTAGTTTAACTAATAAATGTAAAATTGCAAGTAAAGTTGTAAATAAATTTAAGAACAATAAAATGATAAAAGACTTAAAAATTATAAGAGATATAAAGATGTTAAAAATGTTAGGGAATTGGGAAATAATTGTTTTCAGTTCTAATAATAATTCCGAATCATTGATTGTTCGGTTAAGTGATTCTATAAACACAATAATTTAGAGGTTTATATTGAATAACTTTTCGTAACAAGAATATAAACACGAATTAATGTATTTTCAAACCAAATAACACATAAGCAATACAGTTACGAACAAGCTTACTCATTTCGAGTCGAGATCAATCAATTTCGCCCCTCTCGGTTTAAAAAACAATTAAGTAGATTTAGAAGGTGTTTAATCAACTAAACCATAAAAATAAGCACAACGAAATGATTGAACAATCAACAACACGTCATCATCATCGAACCGAAACAATCATTTTCCTATCCCTAACGGGATAGGTTAGTTCATCGTGATGTTATCAACACAAACAACAATAATAACCCAAGCTATCATCGTACTTATGAAAAGATAATGATAACTTACGATTACTATTGAAAACTTGACGTCAATATATCACCAGAACTTCAAATAGATATAGATATACCACTTACAAGATCATGCAAATGCATGCATGAGAAGAACAAACTTATAAATGGTGAAGAAGAAGAGAAGAAAAGAAAAGAGAAGAAAATATTTACAATGTCTTGAATTATGGAATTGTTTTTTCATTACAAGCATGATCACCTCTATTTATAGCTGAGATTTTGGTGTTAAAAATAGTTAAAAATCATCTCTAGGTAAAGCATGAGTCATCCCATCACCTTCATCACACGAACATTCATTTTTTTAAAGCTCATAGCTGCAGAAACGGGACCTTAGCGCCGCTAGTACCCCTTAGCGGTGCTAAGGTGTCGGCAGCTGCACGTCTCCACTATTTTCGCTCGTTCGGGCTCGTTTTAACTCGGAATTTAGTTCCGTTTTTTCCTATGCATCACTAACAAACCCCTCTATCCAATGATGCTTGCAAAACACACTTTTTCCCAGAATACAAATTTTGTGGAATTTCTAACCTTTAAAGGGTCGGTAACTTGCTCAACTTTACGTTTCGGCCCCGTTTGGATTCATCCGAACTCGAAATCGAATTCTGCTTTTTTCTCACTTGTCGCCAACTAACTTATATAGTTATTTGTTCTTAAATGATCGAGTTTCGATCTTAATCCAATTCTCACGGGGTTTTCGACCTGCGCACCAAAAACAAGAAGAAAATGGGAAAAATACACGAAAAACATATAAAAACAAATAGATAAGAACACATAATAAATCATAACAATGAATAAAAACCTATAAAAAGTCCTAAAATGAGGGAAAACGAAGAACAAAACAATAACAAAAAAATACAACAAAAATAGTACAAACTGGTGCATTACGAAAATGTTCCCATATCTCAAGTAATCGTCGATAAACGTAACAAAGTACTCGAAACCACCTCTTGCTTGAATATTCATAGGACCAAATAGATCGAAATGAACTAGTCCTAACACATCTTCGGCTCTATGCCCCTTCGAACTGAAAACCCTCTTAGTGATTTTGCCTTCCAGGCAGGACTCGCAAGTTGGAAAAGCCTCGACTTCTAACGACCCCAAGGGCCCATCTGCTACCAACCTTTGAATCCTCCTGAGGTTAATATGATCAAGTCTTAGATGCCAAAGATATGTTTCGTTCATTTTGGAAGGTTCCTTTCTCTTATTCAGATTAGATGATGAATTAAGTAATTGTTTCTGTTGTAGTGGAGATGACTTAGATTGTAGAATATACAGATTGTCTACTAATGAACTAGAACAAATGAACTTTTTGCCAAATGAATAACAACTTTATTATCAAAAGTAACAAAAAAAAAAACTGTTCATAAACAACTTAGAAACTGAAATCAAATTCTTTCTAAAACTAGGAACATAAAGACAATCTTTCAAAACTAGAAACCTATCTAAGCCAAAATCTAAATAGACGTCCCCCACTGCAACTGCTGACGCTCTACTAGCATCGCCCAAGCAGATGGTAACTTCTCCTTCCCTAAGCCATTTGGTCTCCTAGAACCCCTGCAATGAATTGCAGACATGATCAGTGGCTCCTGTATCTACACACCAGGTTCTGGTAGATAACACCACTAAACATGTTTCAACGACTAAAGCAAAAGATGTACCTTTGTCGAACTTCTTGAGGAGAGGGTAGTTTGCCTTCCAGTGTCCTTTCTGCTGACATCTGTGGCACTTGTCTTTCGGCTTCATTGACTTCTGTCGAGGTTGCGTGTCATTCATGACCGCCTTGCCCTTTCCTGCGGACTTTTTCCTCTTCTTGCCCTTACGAGCCTTAGAAGTGGAAGCTTCTCCCCGTTGGGCCACCATAGTTTGGGTCTTCTGATGAAACAGGCCCTCTGCCGACTGATGTTTAGAGACAAGTTCCGGAAGAGTCATCAGCATCTTATTCATGTTGTAATTCAACCGGAATTGCTCGAAGCTCTTCGGTAAAGACTGGAGCAATATATCGACCTGGGTTTCCCCATCAATAAAAGCCCCAAGAACCTCCAGCTCATTCAGCTGGGCCATCATAGCAAGAACGTGTTCCCTTATGAGAGTGCCCTCACGCATGGTCATGTTCATCAGAACCCTCATGGCCTCTTGTCGGGCAGCCCGCGACTGATGACCAAATAACTCCTTGAGATTGAGGAGTATCTCTGCTGCAGTGTTCATAGACTGATGCTGATGTTGAAGTACATTTGACAATGATGCCAAGATGTAACACTTAACCATCTCATCAGCCTTATTTCACCGAGCATATGCCTCTTTCTCTTGGTCTGGTGCATTGTCAGCAGGCACATTCGGACAAGCCTCAACCGTAGCAAATTTGTACCCCTCAGCAGTTAACACAATATCTAAGTTTCTTTTTCCAGTCAATATAATTGGGACCAACAAGTTTGTTTTCATTGAGAATTACGGACAACGGATTGAAAGACATTTTGAATTCTTGGGATCATGCAAACATAGTCTTTACTCAGTCAAGTAGTTTTGAATTTAAACATCAAATATTGATCCCATGTAACAATATTCAAATAAATTCACCAACACCTCAAAGCACCGAATCCCCGCAGGCCACTGAGTGTGGATGTCTACGGTTCGAACATTCGTAAGAGGAGGGATAAATCCCATTAGCTTAACATACTGCCGAGCAATACTTAACTAATAGTCAGTTTCATCTTTTGGCCAGCGCAATTAACTTATAAAGAAAAAAACGACCTTATCCTTTGGAACTATCGTAATTATTTGCACTTTAAGTGTAACCTATTAAATGGTCCTAAGTTTACTACCAAAACTATACGTCCACCTTTGGGTGACCCGTACGCTTTTGAAATAGCTCACTATAACCATCCCGAAGGAGATTCATCCTTGTGAACTGTGAAATAAAACGTCCTTTGGGAATCGAATTAAATCACTTCACTGACAAACCTATAATGGAGGCCTTGGATGCGATTTATTTCAACCCATTACGCACTTAATATAATTTTTATTTATAGGATTTTCCTAAACATGCTCCTAATGATCAGGTTTGCACATAAGCATACAAATCACATAGAACATGCATGATTAATAAGCAGTAATAAACCAGGAATTATAATCCAACTATCATGTCCATTAATCAATCTCCAATGTTACGGAGAAAAACACAATCCTGTCTCCGATTCAGGTATTGTAACTTCCCTTTCGCAGTGACTCCCACTGAATTTGTCGTCTCTAGGAAAGTCGCCATTGGATCATCACCATGGCATCTGTGTACGCGTTTATCGCCTCGCCCCGTCAAGGTTGGTCCACGTCCGCCGGATCAATAATGAATAACATAAACAACAATTACATAATTCATCCTATGACCCACACAGGAGCCGTACATGAGTTTCTCTAAAAGCAATAAACTATGCGGTGTCCCACCGTGCGAACAATTTATTACAAGCATTCACCAACCCAAAAATTCCTCGACATGTCCGAGGCTTTAAAAACAACATAAATTCAACATGAATTAAAATCCATACATACGTGCCACAATAGTCGGATTCGAAATCACCTGCAAAAACTTATTGCAATTTCTAATCTACTATGCCGCTGCGTCCGTACGCACATAATTCATGTAAACATGCAAAGTCCAAATTCAAACTGTGCACGAGGTTGAACTAAACCTGGGCTCTGATACCAGTTGTTAGGTTCTATGAGGAATGTCAAACAACATGCAAAGTATTGAACTTATAGAAATCAATCATGACCCAGCGGAATCTATAGTTAGGATATGGACGTTTACCTTTTAAAATTTTTGCCAACTCTGAGACGATGTAGAGTACCATTGGTGTAGTTCGTTTGAATACCACAATCGAATGGGCAGATAGATTTGGCCTTTAGTCGATTCTAATCGACACGTCAAGCGAAGCTCGGGTGGACGGTGGTCGTGTCTCGGCGTCAGTTGCAGCGGGCAGGTCACGGGCGTAAGTCGCGGACAGTATGCGAGTGCGCAGAGTAGGTACGCGGGTCTCTGGGTGTTGGCAACGTGCGCCGACGCTGGCGATGCGCGTCGGGCGCTGGGAGCAAGCGGAACGCGAGGCGCGTGCGTTGCGGGAGTCCTGGGCGCTCGCGGACTGACGTCGTGCGTCTGGGCCATGCAGGCGTGCGGAGAAAGTCTTTTGGATGTGCTAGGAATGACGCGCGCATGTTGGACGGGCGCTGGGACCTCGCGCGATCGACAACTGGCAGTGGGTGCGAAGGGCGAGCGAGCAAACGGCGCTTGGGACTCGCGGGCGTCGCTGGAACCGTGCAGTGGTGACTGGGAGTCGCTGGCAGGGCCTGGCTGGGCGCGGTTGCGGGCTGGGGCTCGTGATTGCGATAGGCTGGGCTTCGACGATCTCCGGCGGCGATAGGCGGCAGCGGCGATTTCCGGCGGCTGACTACGGCGGCGGACGGCGATGGACAGCGGCGGAAATATATATATATATATTAGAGGCTTGAATATATTGTACCCAAAAGCCTTCTAACGGACTACCTAAACAGCTACTTCGATTAAACTTGGTGGAGCTTTTAATCGGATCTCCCTAACTCTCGAACGATGTTATTTCTCACGTGTATGTAGAGAGAAAAATTGGCCAACACATCATCCATCCAAGAGGTTGGGATATGGTGTATTTATAGGCTCCATTAGGGACCTTAAGGAGGTGCTAAATATGGGCTTATCCCGTTAGGCCTAGGAAACCTAATTCTACTCCAATTACAAATCCAATGTAGGAAAGAAATCTCCTACTAATCTACCTCTTCTAGAAGACTCCTTAGTCTCCTAACCCTAGAGAAAATTCTAGTAGGAATATTATCTTCCTAATTAATTTAATTAATATAGAATAAAATTAATTCCTATTTAAATAGAATTAAATAATAAAACATCCCACTTGAAGTGAAATAGATTTCACCTGGGCTCCTTCAACTCGAACGGCCTCCGCACCTGCAAGAACCCAACGTCGGGGGATCCCGGCATCGGGCCTCCGATGCCTAAGTCAGTGCTCAGATCAAGAAAGAGAGAGTGTGTGTGTAGTAATCAAATGAATAGAGAATGAGAGAATGAGATATCTTGGCCTCCTTTTATAGGGGGAGTGTACCTTTTGGGCCCAAGTTGGGCTTGACCCATATCGTTATGCTTAGATGTCTTAGTGGACTTATCCTCCAATATGTATTCGCTTTATCCATTAACCCGGTCTAGTATAATATCCTATATCATCTATTCCCCCCACTCTGGTCGAGTAATCATGACTCGATCCAAGAGTGAAATGTCTATTCGAGCCGTTTTCGTCAACCTGCCTCTGAGGTTATAATTTGCATAAGTTCTCGATCACCAAATAATCATAAAACTTCCAATGAGCACCAAGAGGCCGTAATGGGTCGAAAATCGAATGATCATCCACTGAGATAAATAATTGAAGGTCCTTCGACCAAGGTCGGAAAATCGAAAGCCAAGAGCCGAATGACAACTGAGGTTGAAAACTGAAGCCAAGTATCGAATGACAGCTGAGGTTGAAAACCAAAAATCGATAGACCACTGAGGTCGAAAACTGAGAATTGAGAGACCGCTAAGGTCGAAAACCAAGAATCGAGTAACTGCCGATGAGGTCAAAAGCCGGGAGTCGAGAGACCGCTGAGGTCGAAAATTGAGAATCGAGAACCGAGAATCGAGAAAACGCTGAGGTCGAAAACCGAGAACCGAGAATCGAGAGACCGCTGAGGTCGAAAACCAAGAACCAAGAATCGAGTAACCACCGATGAGGTCGAAATCCGGGAGTCGAAAGACCGCTTGTAACGCCCCGTTCGAATATTAGATTTTTCAAATTTTATTTATTGGCATTATTATGTGAATTATTGCGTGTTAATTTATTTAATTGCGTATATTCCGGTATTGCTCGACATATCGCGTTTGGACTTATTATAATTAATTAGATGTTCTTGTCTAATTAATATATTAAGTCGTATAATGTATTTTTTTCTCGTCGTCAATCGTATCGTTCAATATTTCTCGATTTTAATTGTCGGCCAATTGCAATTTATTTCTAGCCCGTTTGTACTTTAAAATTTTAGACTTTTTAATTTGTTCCCAGCCCACCTTATATTAGTTCTCTAGCCCAACTTGAAAATCACAATTTGGCCCATTGTGATTATGAACAACTATGGGGGTGAGAAAAACCATCATGCTCACCATTACCGCACAAAATATCTCGCGTAAAGATTCAAAAGCATAAATAAAGTATGCATAGAATCCAAGCTCTAACTCCCTACACGACCCTATCGCAAACCTCCTATGTGCATACAACAACCTTCCGATCAGACATCGACAAGGATGTAACCTGAAACCTTCCCTTCCCAGCTCGACATGGGCAAAGGGATCCTTTCCAGGAGACAGTGGAGCTGTTTTTCTCCCCCGAAAAACACACGGATCAGGGCGTCCTCCTCCCGGATACAACGGGCAGGTGACCTCTTACTGCTTATGCATCATCAAAAGCACTATCAATGGGACACTTAATTAGACTAGGGTTCTCACTGTTGGAACCCACGAGGATCTCGATATGCACAAATCACAGACAAACATT
>CACSLK010027752.1:7339190-7357942 GCA_902706635.1 Striga hermonthica | reverse complement strand
GAATAACAAGTGAAATATCCACTAAAGCAAAGCTTAAGTATATAACACCAACACTCACGCATACAACAACTATCGAAAAGAACATTTATACGAAATAACGAGTGCGATAATTATAGATACAACGCAAATGTACCAACCTGAAAGCAGTGACAAACACAAAAAAGTAAATAAATGAGCTCGTGAGAGTTGAAATGACAATACTCCGCTTGTTCCGAATAGTCTCACTCTAGATAGATCGGGTCAATGAGTACGGGAAACCGGCCTAGGACACTCGAGAACAAACCCTGAGGGTAAACCTAGGTAATTATCGTCCTAACGATTCTCATTTGCAAAAAATGACTCATACTAAATAAAAATAATAAAAAGAGGGAATTAGACTTGTTGGTTTGGTTCTTATTGTTTTCTACATATTGAGTAAACCATTTTTAGCATTTTGCACATGTATTTGTAAAAAAGAAGTTTGAATCAAGTAAATCATATGTAGAATGACTTGGGATAAGTTTTTGTTTCGTTTGAACTCATTTTGTGGGGACCGTGTTTTCAAATTTGAGTTGAGTTTTATGGATAACTGGAGGAAGATGAGAGTTTCATTTCGCATGATTATTAACTTTGGACTTTTCGATCCTTCTTCTCGAATTGCTTGTTGTTTTGTTTGCTTGAGGACAAACAAAGAGTTAAGTGTGGGGGAGTTGTTTGTAAAATTTTTGTTGCATTTTTTCTTATTGTTTTGTTCTTCGTTTTCCCTAATTTTAGGACTTTTTATTGGTTTTTATTCATTTTTATGGTTTATTATGTGTTTTGATCTATTTTGGTTTTTATGTGTTTTTTGTGTATTTTTCTTTTCTTCTTCTTTTTGGTGTGCAGGTCGAAAACACCGTGAGGATTGGATTAAGATCGGAAATCGACCATTCAAGAACAACTAACAAGATAAGTTAGTTGGCAAAAAGTGAGAAAAAGCGGAATTCGATTTTGAGTTCGGATAAATCCAAACGGGGCCAAAACGTAAAGTTGAGCAAGTTACCGACCTTTTAAAGGTTGGAAATTCCACAAAATTTGTATTCTGGGCAAAAGTGTGGTTTGCAAGCATCATTGGATAGAGGGATTCGTTAGCGACGCGTAGGAAAAAATGGAACTCAATTCCGAGTCCAAACGAGCCGAACGAGCGAAAACCGTGATGACATGCAAGGCTGCCGACACCTTAGCGCCGCTAACCCACTTAGCGGCGCTAACCTGCCAGTTCTGCCAACTTATGATTTTTTTTAGCTCATTTTAGTGGTGGTTGGTACCAAATCTCTTCAATGGCGTGGAACATAATACAAGGGGTCATCTCCAGATATTATACTCATCAAACTTCAACTAGAAGGGGGATTATTTTGGCTATAAAAAGGGAGCATTTCCAAGCTTAAAGATCATCCCATTTTCTTCCATTCTTACAACAATTTTCTTAAGTTTTTCATATTGTTCTTCTTGTTATTATTTTTCCTTGAAGTTTATCTTCATGCATGTTCATATATGCTGTTAATAAAGAGTGTAAGATTTGTATCTCTTCCAGTTTAAGGTCTCGTGATGTATTAACCCTTCAATAATAATCGTAAGTCTTCATTATCTTTTCTTAAGTATAATGATGGCTTGGGTTAGTATTGATGTTTTGGTTTTTATTATCATGAGTAACTAAACAATATTGTTAGGGAGAGGGGAATGATTGTTTCGGTTCGATGATGATGACATGTTATTGATTGTTCATATCGTTTCGAGTTGTGCTTATTTTTATTATTTAGTTTATTAAACACCTTCTAAATCTACTTAATTGATTTTTAAACTGAGAGGGGCGAAGTTGATTGATCTCGGCTTGAAACGAGTAAGCTTGTTCGTAACTGTATTGCTTATGTATTATTTGGTACAAAAATATATTAATTTATGTTTATATTTTTGTTACGAAAAGTGATAGAATATAAACCTCTAAGTTAGTGTGTTTATCGAATCATATAATTGAACAATAAATAATTTGAATTTATCATTAGAATTGAAAACAATTATTTCCCAAGTCCCTAACACTTTTATCATCTTTATATTTTTATTATCTTTAAGATTTTTATAATTATTGAATTTATTTACCACTTTAATTATAATTTTATGTTTATTAGTTAGATTAATAAAATTAGTAGATATTAAAACTCCACCTGAAAATGATTAGAATGTTTAAGAAATCGTTTTGTTTATTTTTGGTAATGCAATAAGTACATAATTTAATCCGGCTGAATCTTCCTTGAGATCGACTCGGAAAACGAATTTTTAATTCGGTGCTCGATAAAAACATATAAATTAAATTTGCTACGACAAATTTGGCACCGTTGTCGGGGAAGATTTCAAGATGAAAATTGTGTGCCTATTCAATTAAATTATTTTTTTTTATTTTTTTTTGTTTCCCTCGATTCTTGTTATTTCTTATTTTTGTGTTTTTCTTTATTTCTCTTGTTTTTCTTGTTAGATAGTAAAATTTTTAATTTTTTTTTTGTGTTTCTCTTTATTTCTCTTTTTTTTTAGTTAGTAAAATTTGTAATTTAATTTTTATGTTTTTTTTTTCTTGATTTTTGTAAAAAATAAAAAAATAAATAAAATTTTTTGGAGAAGCTTCCACGGACCCGTACTATTATTCCTATGCTGGAAGCTCATCTCGTGGATACTCGGACAATTACCAAGATGGGATGTATACACAATATGGAGAGCCACATCTTTCGTATCCGAGCTATTCAAATTCTTATTCTTATGACGGATACCGAGGATATGACCCGAGCTATTCTTACTCGACACATAGAGCCGATTATGGTTATTATATTTCGGGACATGACGAGTCACATTATTATAATCCTCCACCTCCGGACTATAACTATCCTCCGCCTCACGACTATTATACTTACACAAATTCAACCGAGCCACCTAAGGAAGTTTCACCGAGCCGCATAGACGAAATTACGGCGAAATTGGAGGAGTGCAACAAATCCCTCCTGGCTTCCATGGCCCCCATGCCAGAAAAAGATGAGATCGAGCCCTTGTCTCCATCCTTTACAACATACGAGCACTTACTGGATGACCAACCTTGTACATCAAGATCAAATGTTTCAATTCAAACAATGGTTGAGCCTTCCGATTATCACCAAGAGATCTTGACGAGCACACAAGAAGCACTTGCGAGCCTTGCATTGACCATCGAGGAGTTCCAAAGGTTGAGGAGAATTCCGATTCCATCATTTATCCAAGCTACTCTCACGAGGTTCGACTCTAACGTGGTGTCCTTTTTTGACTTGGACACATCTTATATCCCGCTCAATAGATATTTCTTTTTATCGGCGGAAATTATTCAAGAAAGCACTAGGTTGGAGCGCGAATTTCGAATGATGGTGGATCAAATTACCTCTTTGAGAGAGAATGGCGTCACTCTTGTATATGACGGAACACAAACTCTTGAGACGAGTGAGGACATCGATAATTTGGTTGTTAAAGAAATCTCCTTTCTTGACAACCCGGACTTGCATTCTAAAAAAGGTACGTCAAATCTTTCTTTGGGTGATGGTGTTATGAGTTTAAATTTTATTGATGAGGATGAGAATGTGGAGGATGTTATGTATAGCATGGGTGAGAATTCTTTTGAGAATTCTAGTGAGCTGGGTAGTGCTCGAGAGGATGATTTTGAGGAGGAGAATGAGGTTGTGGTAGGTGTTGAGGAGAATGTTGAGCTGGTATGTGATGTCGTGGACCCGAAGGAGGAGATTATTGATGACTAGATTCTTGAGGTTGGGTGTGAAATAGTCTCTATGCCTATCGGGTGTTTGTTTCGTGTTATTGAGGATTGTGACCATTTACAGGAGTTGGGTTTATTTAAGCCCATGCTCGCGACTTTTGAGATTGTTGATGACACGTCCGAGATAACCTTTGTAATGACCGGGATTGATTCAACGTGCTCCACTGATATTTTCGTATTTCTGGAGGTTGATTGTGTGGCTAAGAGTTGTCATGATTTATCTCTCTTCTTGGTAAATGTTGAAAAACGTGCTCGGTTTCATAAGAACAAAAAGCCACGAGTATCTATTATGCCCGCCTTCTTATCACATTGCCCATACTGCCGCTTCTTGAAAATACGAAGGCGTGGCATGATTGACACTTCTTCTTGGACCCCGGTTAATTCGGTTCAGGTTTCATTAAGCTAATGAAGTTAAATAAGCGCTTCTTGGGAGGCAACCCAAGTTTCATTTACTACTTTCTTGTGTGTTCCGTTTATGTTTTTTATTTTTATTTTTGAATAATAGGAGTTTGGAGTTTGTGGCTTTCTAGACAGGAACGAGCTGGCAGGTTATAGCATAGACTGAGCTGCACGCCCGGGTTGAGCATGAGCGAACTATTCATATGAGAAGACTTACTTGACTTGATACATCTTCGGTTTGCACATCATTTTTTTTGTGTGTGTTCTTATATGTGTTATTGTGTGTTTGATTTCTTAGTTTATGTTATCGCATGAGCTTGTGTGATTGTGTGTTCTTCCCTATGCTTTTTGGTCAAGTAATGAGGACATTGCTTTGTTTTAAGTGTGGGGGAGAAATCTTCGTAATTATGCATGCTTAGGCGTCATTTTTATTGTGTGTTTGTGTCGATTTCCCCCATATGAAGCTTAATGTTTGTTTCAAGTCAAAGCGAATAAGTAGTTAGTTTGGATTGTAGTTTGGTCTCATTGATAATTCTCATGCTCAATGTACTTGATGAATTGGACGGTTCCCTTAAAATTAAATGAAGATTTGTTGACATTGGAAACCACATTTGTGTTCGCAAAATTATTTTGTCCCTTTTTTTATTCTCGATTGATGATCTTGAAACAATCTTTCCTTATACTCGATTGTCGTTAACGTGTTATGCTATACATAATACACTTGGGTTACGTCTTGATTGAATTGTGATGTTCATGTTATATCCTTGTGTTTCCAACCCTCTAAAATAAATAAAAATAAAAAAAAATAAAAAAAAATATGAATAAGATGTGAGTTCACAAGGAAGTACGGATTAGGCTCCTATTGTTTTGATCCATTTTATGGAATGAGATAACGAGCCCGAGAAACCGGTCTAGGAGACTCGAGGTAACCCCTCGAGGCTAAACCAAGATAATAATCATCTGGAAACCTTGTTTGGAAAAATGTAGCTCACGGAAAAAAAAGTAAATAAATGAGCTCGTGAGAGTTGAAAGGATTAGACTCCGCTTGTTCCGAATAGTCTCACTCGAGATAGATCGGGTCAATGAGTACGGGAAACTGGCCTAGGACACTCAGGAACTAACCCTGAGGGTAAACCTAGGTAATTATCGTCCTAACGATTCTCATTTGGATAAAATGATTCATACTAAATAAAAAATAATAAAAAGAGGGAGTTGGACTTGTTGGTTTGGTTCTTATTGTTTTCTACATATTGAGTAAACCGTTTCCAGCTTTTTGCACGTGTATTTGTAAAAAAGAAGTTTGAATCAAGTAAATCATATGTAGAATGACTTGGGATGAGTTTTTGTTTCGTTTGAACTCATTTTGTGGGGACCGTGTTTTCAAATTTGAGTTGAGTTTTATGGATAACTGGAGGAAGACGAGAGTTTCATTCACATGGTTATTAACTTTGGACTTTTCGATCCTTCTTCTCGAATTGCTTGTTGTTTTGTTTGTTTGAGGACAAACAAAGAGTTAAGTGTGGGGGAGTTGTTTGTACAATTTTTGTTGCATTTTTCCTTATTGTTTTGTTCTTCGTTTTCCCTCATTTTAGGACTTTTTATTGGTTTTTATTCATTTTTTTGGTTTATTATGTGTTTTGATCTATTTTGGTTTTTATGTGTTTTTCGTGTATTTTTCCCGTTTTCTTCTTGTTTTTGGTGTGCAGGTCGAAAACACCTTGAGGATTGGATTAAGCTCGGAAATTGACCATTCAAGAACAACTAACAAGATAAGTTAGTTGGCAACAAGTGAGAAAAAACAGAATTCGATTCCGAGTTCGGATAAATCCAAACGGGGCCGAAACGTAAAGTTGAGAAAGTTACCGACCTTTTAAAGGTTGGAAATTCCACAAAGTTTGTATTCTGGGAAAAAAGTGTGGTTTGCAAGCATCATTGGATAGAGGGGTTCATTAGCGACGCGTAGGAAAAAACGGAACTCAAATCCGAGTCCAAACGAGCCCGAACGAGCGAAAACCGTGATGACATGCAAGGCTGCCGACACCTTAGCGTTGCTAACCCCCTTAGCGGCGCTAACCTGCCAGTTCTGCCAACTTATGATTTTTTTTAGCTCATTTTAGTAATGGTTGGTACCCAATCTCTTCAATGGCGTGGAACATAATACAAGGGGTCATCTCCAGATATTATACTCATCAAACTTCAGCTAGAAGGGGGATTATTTTGGCTATAAAAGGGGAGCATTTCCAAGCTTAAAGATCATCCCATTTTCATCCCATTTACTTCCATTCTTACAACACTTTTCTTGAGTTTTTCATATTGTTCTTCTTGTTATTATTTTTCCTTGAAGTTTATCTTCATGCATGTTCATATATGTCGTTAATAAAGAGTGTAAGATTTGTATCTCTTCCGGTTTAAGTTCTCGTGATGTATTAACACTTCAATAATAATCATAAGTCTTCATTATCTTTTCTTAAGTATAATGATGGCTTGGGTTAGTATTGATGTTTTGGTTTTTATTATCATGAGTAACTAAACAATATTGTTAGGGAATGATTGTTTTGGTTCGATGATGATGACATGTTATTGATTGTTCATATCGTTTCGAGTTGTGCTTATTTTTATGATTTAGTTGATTAAACACCTTCTAAATCTACTTAATTGATTTTTAAACCGAGAGGGGCGAAGTTGATTGATCTCTGCTTGAAACGAGTAAGCTTGTTCATAACTGTATTGCTTATGTATTATTTGGTACGAAAATATATTAATTTACGTTTATATTCTTGTTACGAAAAGTTATAGAATATAAACCTCTAAGTTAATGTGTTTATCGAATCATTTAATTGAACAATTAATAATTTGAATTTATCATTAGAATTGAAAACAATTATTTTTCAATTCCCTAACACTTTTATCATCTTTATATTTTTATTAGCTTTAAGATTTTTATAATTATTGAATTTATAATTTTATGTTTATTAGTTAAATTAATAAAATTAGTAGATATTAAAACTCCACCTGAAAATGATTAGAATGTTTAGGAAATCGTTTTGTTTATTTTTCGTAATGAAATAAGTACATAATTTAATCCGGTTGAATCTTCCTTGAGATCGACTCGGGAAACGAATTTTTAATTCGATGCTCGATAAAAACATATAAATTAAATTTGCTACAACAGGGAACAACATTCATGAAAGATCATAAAGGTTTCACATTAAACCTTATAGACCTAATACTAGAACATGTATAAATTATCATAACTTAACATTTTAATTCAGATAATTTATATATTAACATATGATCAACCTAACACATATAGAACACATAATCTAATTGGAGTTTAGCAATATTTACCAAACTCCAAGGGGAGAAGGGCGGATCGGTGCGTTCACAGGCGTGGTTCGGTCCTACAGGCGGGGAACTCGATCGCTTGTGCTCGACGTTCGGTGGCGGCTCGCATGGCAAATGCAACTTTCAGAGGTGGCTCGTGAACGGACGTCGAATTTGCAAAGGTGGTCAGGTGAACTAGAGGCGCGAGACAGCTCGGCGTTCGGGGACGTACGTCGCGTGGCTTCGGCGCGCTTGCGAGGTGCAGCGATTGGTAGCGATTGGTGGATGGCGCGCGTGAGGGTGATTTGGGGATTTTTTCGGCAAGAATATGAGAGGAAAGGTGGGGGAGAGCTTCTGAATTTTTGGGTGTGGAGTAGAAGGAGAGAGAAAGACGAGAAAGTATGACAGTGAGGGAGAGAATGAGAGGAAAATAATGGTGTCTTCCCTTTTTAATGCTAACAAATGTGTAACTTCCCCCCCCCTCCCCCCTCCCTCCCCGTAACTCTTGGTCATGCTCATAATAAAGGATAATGGCTGATAAATGGGGATAGAGTTGTTACAAATTGAATTCAAATTTCAAATTAAGCCATGCATGCGTGGGAAAATTCGGGCAAGGGTCGAGATGGCCACGCGGGCGCGGGATGTGGGACCATGCGACCATTGGCGTGAACGGGGCGCGGGCTGGGCGATGCGCGCGGGTTGAGGCCCGGTGCCTTGGCATGCGTTCGACTAAATCTAAATAATATCCCGACTAGGCTCGAGTACTCAGTTCAATCGATAATTAATATATAATTCAGCTCGATTATAAAAATTTATTTACTAAAACAATTAGACAATTACGAGCATATAATTGAATTAGAAAAATAATCGAGTACGAAAAATATAAATTTGGACAATTAAAAATAAATAAATAATTCTAAGATAATCTGGAACAAATGGAGCGCTACAGGGGCCATTTGGAGATGGTCTCCCTCATCATTTTTGTCTGACTGTTTTGTTTCCTTGCAATGGGAGTCTCTTTAAGCGGAGTGTTTATGATTCAGGATTCATGTGATTACCCTTCTGATCAGGCTTGCTTTCAATAATGGCGAGTGACCTTTTCCCTTTGGTTATCATTTGAGGGTTCTGGTCCTATTTGAGATTTGTGGAAGGTGGGATGTTTCTTTTCCGCCCCTTGCTTTTAGATTTTATAGATGGTCTTGAAGTTGATTCATGTGTTATGTTGGTCTGGATTGGTGGTGGTAATGGTTCAATGTCCATGGCAGCTGGTGTGAAGATACTTATCAAAGGGTCTTTTTGTATTTTATCTTGGGAAGAAGAGGCGATAGTAGTATTGGTTGGTTTGTTTTGGTTTGGTTTGGAGGAGGGATAGACTCAGTATGAGGGTTGATGAGTTGCTGAGGTTGAGAGATGGATTGATGATGGATATAGTATGTGATGGTATTGATTGATTGAGTTTTGTTTAGGTTATCAAGATTTTGTTTTTGGCTGCTTAAAATAGTTATAGGTATGTTTGGGTTTGAAGTTAAAGTTGAGCAGTTTGTGGAAGAGTAACCTTCTAAGACTTTCAACCACTCTCCATAATTTCCTTTTGACAGGGTCTCTTGTGCAATGCATGTTGCTCTCTTTTCACAATTCATATCAAGATGACCCAAGATGCCAGGGTCTCTTGTGCAATGTCTGTTGCTCTCTTTTCACAGTTTCTATCAAGATGACCCAAGATGCCACAATAGTAGCATACCAACTTCTCATATTTGAATTCCACCAATATTCTCTTACTTTCTAGTTGTAGGTTAGCTCGTCTGGAGAGGGGTTTATTAAGGTCTATAGTGACAAGGAGCCTCAAACATTTCCCAGCTAGTACTCCTCATTGGGGTATATGAATGTCCTTAACTTTTTTTAAAAGCCCTGCCCAGTTTCAGTCCAACATCTGTGAAAATTGAGTGAAGAGGGATTTCCTAAGCCTGGATCCAAATATCCATTTCTGAGAAATCCGAATGATTTGGGTGTAGTTCTTCATTCCAATCTTTCAGCACCAAGTACTGACTCTCAAATGTCCAATTATTCCTATTAGCAACTTTTTGTTTGTCACCCAATTAAGCAAAAACAAACTAGAAATAGTTGTGTTCCAATTCTTTGACTATCACACTTGCTCTGATTTGCCAGATATGGGCTAGAGTCCTTTTAGCCCTAGAAGGAGAGCACGTTTGGAACCAATTATCTTTCTAAAAAGGCATCGACTACATTCATCAGAACTTACTTCATTGTCCTCTGGTACAATAGGTATAATCTCTGTTCCTTGTTCGATAAAGTAAATGCTTTTAGCTTGATGGAGATATCTTCTTCCATAGATTGAACAAATGATAAAGGGGTGGTAGAAGATCAAGGGCAACTTGTACAATACAAACCACAATAGATTCGGAATTAAACCAGAAAACCCTAACTAAAAGAAAATAGACAAACAAGAACGAGAAAGGGAGAGAGGATAAACAAGGCTAGCCAATACTAACAAATTAGAAGAGAATCAACGTTTGCAAGGGAGGGAACTGAGCTTCTATGTAGGAAAAATCATACCTCATAGATACAGAATCAGAAAAATTTGACATTAACACCTGTAAGATTATATCTTCAATATATTATTTTTGAATTTCATGCCAAAAAATAAGTCTTTCAATATTCAAAACTATTCTTATACTAATCAGTATTGTTTCATTTCATGATTTTGATATATGCAATTTATAATTATTGCCTCATAAATCAAACACTACATAATACGTAGTTATATATAAGGGCGAAAGGGCCATATACCTCAAAATTCAAACCCACGATTTTCCACTACCACCCCCACCCTTCTAAGTCTGTGTTTCATTTTTTTTTTTTTTTTTTTTTTTTTTTTTTTTTTTTTTTTTTTTTTTTTTTTTTTTTTTTTTTTTTTTTTTGGGTTTAAATTTCACTGCAACCCTTATTTTTATTTTTATTTTTTTGCAATTGCAACCCTTATTTTTCAACTAATGTGGAGTGTGCAATGTGCAATATTTATTTACATTTTTAACGTATTGCGGGATAAGAAGAGTGTTATGAATGAGGGCTACCCTCATTAGAGTCGCTAGCTGCAGCAGTATCCCTTGCGCGCTACGACCACACACTTTTCCGCCGCCGCCTCCATCATTGGCGCATCCACCGCCTTATCGCCTCTTCGCCGCCGCCAGGACTCTCCGGAACATAGCCGTCATGGGTTCTCAGCCGACTGAGACCGAGTGGCCGGCCTCCCGAGTTAGAGAAACCTTCATCAAATTCTTCGAGGGGAAATCCCACGTTAATTTCAGATCGAGTCCCGTTGTTCCCCATAATGATCCAACTCTTCTATTTGCTAATGCTGGTAATTTTTCTTTTCTTCTCATTTCATCCGTCGCTTTGTTTCTTTTTCCTTCATTTATGTTACTGTGATGCAAGTATGCCATGGAGTTCTCCTCTTATAGAAAATCTTTGGGCGTTTTACTGTAATAATAGGCTGCTCAATTTGAAATTTTGAATACTGAACTTGAACGGAGAAGCTTGTATGGTTCCGAAGCGTTGAATTCATAAATGTTTTTTGCGTTTGGTACTAGCTATTTGGTTGTTTGGTTGAGCAGGTATGAATCAGTTCAAACCAATCTTTTTGGGCACTGCCGACCCAAACACTGAGTTGAGCAAACTCAGGCGTGCTTGCAATACTCAAAAGTGTATTCGTGCGGGTGGCAAACACAATGATCTCGATGATGTGGGCAAGGACACGTACCACCATACATTCTTTGAAATGCTTGGGAATTGGTCCTTTGGGGACTATTTCAAGCAAGAGGCCATCGAATATGCGTGGGAGCTTCTAACTAAGGCAATTCCTCGCCTTTTTACTATTTCCAGCAGCTGTGATGGGTTGTGAGGATTATTTTCAGTGTTTTAGGGAGTGCTTTTCTGCTGACTTCATTTAAAATTAGTTTATGCTTGCATTCTCACTTTTCTTTTCACCCATCACAGTCAATAATCAATTCATTCAATAAAAAATCACATCAGTAGTGTTATTGTGCTTTCATCTCACAGAAACATACTCATTTTCTACTAAAAAACATTTGCTGGTTTCTCTTCACACTTTATATCTACATTCCTTTAGGTGTATGGATTGCCTGACGATCGTATTTACGCCACCTACTTTGGTGGTGATGAGAAACTTGGTCTTCCTGCTGATAATGAAGCAAAGGATCATTGGCTCAGATTTCTACCTCCCAGCCGTGTATTGCCTTTTGGCTGTAAGGTATGATGACTTTTCATGTTTCACCAGCTTACCCTATGGAGGTTTTATGCACAAAATAAGATTTATGCTTATCAATTATGATGGACACTCACATTCATGCGCATATGTACTCCTACCATTTGCTTCAGCTTAGCTGGAAAATCCAAGTGATCTCTAATTTCTAGTCATCTCTCTCCCTCTCTCACTCTTTCTTGCTCTGTGTCACTCATTCTTTTCCTTTTCTTTCTCATGTTACTGTTTGAATAGGACAATTTTTGGGAGATGGGGGATACTGGACCTTGTGGACCGTGCACTGAAATTCATTTTGATCGGATTGGTGGCCGTGATGCGGCCTCCTTTGTGAACAATGATGATCCTACAGTGATTGAGATATGGAATCTTGTCTTTATCCAGGTAAATGACTTATTTCTAACCTGTTGTAGTTCATCTGTCTGATTATAGTGTCGATCTCTAAATTTTCTAGATATGCAGTTTAACAGGGAAGCTGATGGTTCATTGAAATCTCTACCTGCAAAACATGTTGATACTGGGATGGGTTTTGAGAGATTGACTTCTATTCTTCAAAATAAGATGAGCAACTATGACACTGATATATTTTTTCCCATCTTCGATTCGATACAACAGGCAAGTATGGTATATTGAGTTCTGCTACATTAAATTTGGGAGCAGAAAGATTCCGGATAATTGTAGAATTATTTGACAAAATTAGAAAAAATAAAATTTGCTCTTGAAAGGATAAAAATAGGTCTAGAAATATGTTTAAGGTACTTGTGTTCTTTTCATCTTTTAGGCAACTGGAGCCCGCCCTTATTCTGGAAAAGTTGGGTCCGATGATGTGGACAATGTTGACATGGCTTACAGGGTCGTGGCTGACCATATTAGAACAATTTCATTTGCCATTGCTGATGGATCTCGGCCAGGTTAAGTACAGAATTTTGTTGCTGTGTTATGAAAATTATGGCAATCAAATTTGATACTCCATGTCCCACTGATATATCATATATATTATTAATTTCTTGAGATAGTTCATCTCTTAATTAATCCCTGCGTGTTAGAAATCAGATGTTGTAACTGTTATACATATGTACTCTAGTCTCCATATTATTCTGGGATTGACAAAATACAGATGCATAGTTATTGATCTATTAGATGGTTTCTAGGTGAGGAGTTCCTTTATTTATCTAGCGTAGATGAAGTTAAACCGTATCCCGATTGTTTTTATAACCATCAACTTTTTGTTTGCTGAACATTTTCTTGTAAGAAGATATCTGTGTTACATTTACTTTGTATCCTTTATGGCAATCCTTGAGTGTTAAAGATTTCTTGGAAGAAGATTTCTTCTGATCGTGATATTTTGCACACCACATGTATCAGCTCCCTTTTGTTTCTTGTTTAAGTAACACATCTTCCTTTGTTTTTCTCGCATCAATGAATCTGAATGTCCTATGCTATATATATTCTAATAATAATAATAATAATAATAATAATAATAATAATAATAATAATAATAATAATAACAGCAACAACAATAATAATGTTCTGTATCATTATTGTTTTGTCATTTTACTTACTATTTTTTGGTGTTTTCGAATTTCTGGTTATGCTTAAAAGACAGTTCAGAGTTATCTTGTCTGGCTCGTCAGATCTTGGCATTTGTCAGTTAACTTGTACGAACAGAATCCAGGGACCAGAATGATTCGTGATGTTTGGTTTGTATACATTTTTTTTAATTCCATGTAAGTGTGGTTATTTGCAGGTAATGAGGGGCGTGAGTATGTGTTAAGGCGCATCCTTCGGCGGGCTGTGAGATATGGAACCGAAGTCCTAAAAGCACAACAAGGCTTCTTCCATGGGTATGAGTTCACCCACTTATGCTTTGTTATTTCCTAATGTACTGTATTTACGCATACCTGGCAATCATCTGGGCAGTTATTGCATATGCATCCTATTATCCCCTTTTGTAACAGTGGTCTGTTCGTATTTAAGTTTTTGGTTTATAATCGATGGTACTGTTATTGTTTTATATTTGTTAATACTATAAGCAGGTTGGTACAAGTTGTGCTGGAGGTCATGGGTGATGACTTCCCTGAGCTAAAGGAACATGCATTGAAGATTCGAGAGATTATTGCTGATGAAGAGACCAGCTTTGGCAGGACATTGACAAAAGTATGTGGTGATCTCCCCTGGATTATATAAGCTTAATTTTGGACATTGCTTGAAAATTAGTTTATGCTTATTTTGAGTAAGAATACACGGGTGTTAATTGAAGTTCTATAGTTAAAAAGTAAAAATAAAAAATTATTTAAGTTTTCAAATACTTTTTGTTAAAAATATTTTTTATTTACTTAAATTTTACACTCATTATCTGTAAAATTTGCTCGTCCCATTTTATAATACTCATATTTAGGTGTGAGCATCGGTGCACTTCAACTGAACCGCACCGCAAAAAACCGAAAACCAAAAATATGAAATTTGTACACTGAACCCCGCCGCAAGAAAAAAAAAAAACAGAACCGAACCAAATCGAAATTGGTTTGGTTCGGTTTTTCTACTAACCGCAATTAAGAAAGGCAAAAACACAAATTGGGGAGATAAGGAATTAGAGAGTAGAAGCCAAAGATAGATATTAGAGAGTAGAGAGCAAACCTGAATAGGGATATGAGCAAGCGGCGGAAGTCGATGGGGGTGATGGTCGGAGCTTCGGAGGCCGATGCGGCGAGAGCGGCGCACCGGTGGGGAGATGAGAAAGCGCTGGAGCGGCGAGAGTGAACTGGGAGTGGGAAGTGGGCTAGGTAGGGTCCGTAATTTCTGGAGCAAAGCACTGAATTTCTTATTTCTGATCGGAGCTTCGGAGGCCGGTGTGGCAAGAGCGGCGCGCCAGTGGGGAGATGAACAAGCGCAGGAGCAACAAAAGTGAACGGGGAGTGGGAAGTCGGATAGGGTTTGTGATTTCTTATTTCTGAAGCAGTGGTGAATGATTTTACGGTAAAATCGTGTAAGACTTTATGTTGATATGCTAGTTACTTTATTTGACACTTAAAAGTTTCAAAACCGCACCCCTCATACTCCCAACCGAATTTCACCGATTTTTTTTTTGTGATTTTCTAAAATTTAACACGCACCGAAACTTTTAATAACTGAATCGAACCGCACCGCTCTGCACCAAACGCACTGGTTCGGTTCGGTTTTCCTCGGTTTTGCTCACCCCTACTCATATCATATAATATTCTTGATAGATAATTTAATTAATAATTCATATTTTTTATTTCTTTTCAATTAGGATATATTAGATGATTTACATTTTATTTATAAAGGTAGATGTATTTTTTTATATATGCAGTATGAATATCAATTCATTAATTTGATATATCATGTTATATTTTGGTTAAAATAAAATTAAATTGTAACATGCGTTACACTTTACACATTTCACTCATGGGTGTAAGATGAGTTTCACGAAGGTTGAAACTTATTGGTTTAATTTGTTAAACATAAGTTTCATTTCAAGTTTAATTTTTGTTCATTAAATAAGATGTAAATAAGTTCTTATACATTTGTAGCCACACGGCAAGTGACATCTATATATATACTTTTGTTCTTTGTGAAATCTTATGAAGAAAAAGTGATAAGGTTTGATCTCTTAAAACACATTTCCATTTTGTGTGTTTCCTAAAGATTTCCAAAAGAGGGAGGAAATAGAGTTTTTGGACAACGTTCCAAACAACTTGTTTGAGCCTTTATACTATTTTATAATAAGTGTTAAATATTGAATAAAGAAAATTTGAGTTCTGTTGACTGTCTCTTTCTCTATTGTTCGCTATTTTTTCCAACATATCATATATAAAAAATCAGTAAGAGATAAAAAAGTTATTTAAATTTAAAATATATTTATAATTTAAGTTGATCATGTTCTATTAATTCTAAAACTCCTAATAGGCATGGTAAAAGTCCATATCTACATGGAATACTCCGAAGTACCAGAATTTGATACATAGGATTGCTAAGCACCAGAAATCGACACATAGATATGAATCACCAGAAAAGGAGGGATGTGTCATGAATTCTGCTGAGTTAGTACTTTCTGTAGCTTGTTTGTCAGGGTGTCAATCAATGTCATTTATGACAGATGGCGGCAGGCCACAATCCCGCCACAGCAGCCTATGGTGGCGCCATAACCGCCATCCTTCACAAATTTAGCATGCTGTGGCGGCCTATGGCACCGCCATCACTGCCATCCTTTTCTCAAATTTAGCATGTCGGTTTGTAAAAATTATCCATGCTATCTATGGCGCTGCCATTGGCTCCATTTGATAACACTGGTGCCAATTATCTCATACTAGTTAGTATAAAGAAAAATCCATCCGAGTTAGATTCAAGAAAAGAAAGTCGTATGAGAGTAAAGATAACAATTTATCGTTTGACCTGTCCAGTTTGATTGGTAATATCAAATTTCAGTGAATCGAATATTTATGAAGTATGCTGCCTTTGATGTCAAAATATTATGTTTTCTCTGAACTCTTATTGGAAGAATATACTCGCCAAGACAAAAATATTGGAAACAGTTTTGTTAAATATATGCGTACAATTAACTGTGGAATATTTCTTTTTTCTCTTTGGATTATATGGGCATATAATCTACTACAAACGAATTAAAAGTCTTTCACCACTCTTTGCATCGGGCCCGTCAGTTTTGTTTTAGATTTATTAAGTGAATTACTTGCTCTGAATTTAACGAATCCAATGTCTTTTACTTTCAGGGAATTGAGAAATTTAAGAAGGCTGCTCAAGAAGTTCAGGGGAGAGTAATAAGTGGACAGGCATGTGATAGCTAGATCTCTGTTTAGATTTATTTGTTGTATCATATGTGTTGCATTTGTTCTGCTGTCTGATCTACTGGCAATACCAGCTCTCATGTCCCAACACATCAGTATCATATGTAGACACAGGCAATTGTCAACTGCATTAGATAGTCAGTTGGAGAGTTGGTCATAATCACGTATTATGACGTTTCATTTGTGTTGATAAGCTTTGTTATGCTCTTAAAACCAATTTGATAAATAAAGAGGTAGAGGACGTATTAGATATATTGACCATTTGTTTACATGATTTGTTGCAAACCCCTCCTTTGAAGCCTGATTACAAAGCCAACATTGTGGAATGTCTTAATGCAAGAAAAACAAAAAATTACTTGGTATTGGAAAACACCAGTTAAGAAACAACATTTGTGGGCTATGGAGTTGCTCGATATTTGTTCCCAACTCACAACCTTCGCTATCTTTTTCAACTTAGCTCAACCTTTTGTTTGGTTGAAAAGGTTGTAATTTCTGTTGCAAAATTATGAATCCCATGATATTCATTGTAGTCTGTTTTTAATTGCTGAGTTTGCATGTCTGTGGTTTTATATAGCACTTTCTTTCCGCCTTTTATTAAAGCGTATCATCTAATTGTAGGATGCGTTTGACCTATGGGACACCTATGGGTTTCCGTTGGATCTAACTCAGGTGACCGCTTCAATTCCTGCATGAAATCTAACTTTGTTGTTCTGAATATACAATGACAACTTAAGTCTGTCAGCTGATGGCGGACGAAAGAGGATTGACCGTTGATGTTAAAGGCTTCAATATTGCTATGCATAAAGCCAGGGAAAGATCCAGGAACGCGCAGAATAAGGTGATGAGTTATCTAACTGCAGATGTTAGACAATCTGCAACTTCCAAAAATCTTATCATTCTTAATGTATCAATCATGTTGTTTATTTCAATAGTACTTTTAGTATATATTATGTGTTTCCTGTGCCTATGCGCATGCTTAAATCTTTATGGTTACGTTTGTCTTAGCAAGCTGGTGGTACCATTGGCATGGATGCGGATGCTACAGCTTCATTGCACAAGAAAGGAGTTGCTGTGACGGATGACTCATTCAAATATACTTGGTTTCAGGTTTGTTGCTTGGTGGACATTTTTTTTTTTTTTTGAATTTCTGTAGGATTAAACATCTTGCTGAGGTGTGTTGTATACGTTTGGTTTATTGTGTTATTATTCGAAATGTGATACTTGAGAAATATCACAGCACAAATTCAGCTCCCAATCTGCCCGATGTGGTTAAGCATAAATCATACGAGTATATGCTATAACATTGCCACCCACTTGTCCGAGTCTCCAAAGGTGAATGAGTGTCAGAAAGTTTATTGTTACTGTTGATAACCCAAAGTATAAAATTTGTTCACAAGTGACAAAACCCATGTGGCAGTTGCTTTTTTTCTTCCACCCATTATATTTATACTTATATCAGTAGAAATTGTATTTGTGGATGTAGCCGTTTTTTTCTGTAGATTTTCCATAATAGAGTAAGATTAGATTTTGCCTGCTCTAGTAGCATACAAGTTTATTCTCAAGTTTATGCTTGCTGATGTTCTGATTCTCCCAATGATTATAGGATCATGCGAGTGTAATAAAAGCTGTTTACACAGGAAGTGAATTCCTGGAAAGTGCTTCTCCTGGTGAAGAAGTTGGCATAATCCTTGAAACCACTAGCTTTTATGCTGAGCAAGGTGGTCAGGTAGACATTTACCATGGTATTAATCTGCAGAGTGTCTGGTTTTAATCTATATATTTAACTTGGCGTGACGAATTTTAAGCTCTGCCGCCATATTATGGCCGCCTTGTGGCGGCTTTGCAATGGTGGTCGCTAAGTCCATAGTGTCCACAGAGGTGTGGCGTTGATTGTGGAAAAAATTGCCTTAAAATAAAAGAGAATGCTAGTGGGTGAGCCCAAATTTGCCAAAGTCAGCCCAGATCTGTAACATATCTGATCTGAAAAATTACAGAAAACACCTGCAAAAAGAGAGAGAAGAGCCACCCTTCAGCGGCCCAACTTCCAGTGACCATTATTTTTGTTATTCTTTCTCTCTCCCTCCATCTCTTTTTTTTTTTTTTTTTTTTT
>CACSLK010027752.1:7321516-7333209 GCA_902706635.1 Striga hermonthica | reverse complement strand
GCGGTACAATTTCAGGCGCTGGTTGTCTGCCCGTCGTTAGTCCCTCGCTAATGGCAAAGCGGCGCTATGTCTGGATGGATAGCGGCGCGCGCCTAGGCTAGCGGCGCTAGTACCTGGGTGCATATTACCTCTTCCTCGCTATAGTGTGCTAGCGGCGCTAGCAGCCGTACCTTAGCGGCGCTATGCCCATAACGGTGCTAGTGCTTGGGACGCCCAAGAAATTTTCCAATTTTCTCCAATTCCACATATCCTCCCGGATGCTCGGCCACCCTTCGACCTCGACTCCCAATTTCCAAACATCAAAGACCGAGGCTTCGCCTCTCAAGTTCAACAAGCACATTAGGGTAGAGAGCAAATATAGTGCGATAAACATGGGTTGTTACCTTCCGGATCACAAGGCTTGGAGGTTGATATTCATTCTCAAAGACCACCTATTCCTTGCGTTCCAAATGAAGTAGAGGGTGGCCGCTTGTGCCGCTTTCTTCAATTTGGATCTCCAACTAGCCCCTCTCGCCTCCTTCTTGGTCCATTTGAGAGCACCTTTAAGGGTCGACGGTCTATGGAGGAAGCTAATCCAAGTACGAATATCACCCCAAATCTCCGAGCTAAAGGAGCACTCAAAGAATAGGTGGCTCGAAGACTCATTTACGACTCCGCATAGAGGGCACATCGGGTCTTCATCAAGGAATTCAAGACGGTCTTTTGTCCGAAGTCGATTAAGGATTCCAAGCCATAGAATGAAGGAATGCTTGGGGGTATTGCAAGCCCCCCAAACAACCCCACTCCATGGCTTCATGGGTCCTCTAGGTCGTAGGTAGTTGTAGCACTTACTAGATCCGTCTTGTCTATCTCGGGAGTTCCAACCTCGGAGGAGGCCTTCCACTCCTCGTTCACTTCCCGCTCTTTCAACCAAGCCTTGTCGGATTTCGAAGAGGGACTTGAAGAGAGGTGAGTCGTTCGGTCTAACTTCCCAATCCCAAATGGAGTTCTCCTTCAAATAAATGTTGTGAATCCATTTTTGCCACAATGTGTCCTTCTTTGCCATGTTCCAAAGCGTCCGGGTGAGCAACGCTTGGTTCCACGCTTTCAAATCCCTAAGCCCGAACTCTCCCTCCGAGCGCGGTAAGCAAAGGCTATCCCAAGCCACGGGAGCGCTCTTCGATCCACAAAGGAACCTTTTACATAGTTGTGTGATTTTTGTTCTAACAATGCCGGGCAAGTGGAAGATCCCCATCCAAAAGCACACAATGCCTTGAATCACCGAGCGAAGGAGTTCCAATCTTCCGGCATAGGAAAGAGTATGCCCATTCCACCTACTAAGTTGCCCTTCAATTTGCTCAATCATATCGTCAAAGAGCCTACCGGTTATTCGGTCCGCAGAGAGAGGAACACCGAGATACCGAAAGGGCATTGAGCCGCACCACAAGTTATTGTTGTCTAGGATCGTGGCCCGACTTTTATCCTTGACACCGGCTAAGTATATGTGGGACTTTAGCACATTCATCTCAGGCCTCGACTTAGCTCCAAAATCCTTGAGGGAATCCATAAAAATTTGAATTGACGGGGTGTCACCACGAGATAGAAGCATGAGGTCATCGGCAAAGGCAAGGTGCGAGATTTTTAATTGCTCGCACATCGGATGGTATTTGAAGTTCGTGCCGGCCGCCGTGTTTCTCTTGATAAGCCGAGTAAGGTATTCCATACAAATCACAAAGAGGAAGGGTGATAGTGGGTCACCTTGCCTAAGACCACAACCGCCTTTGAAGTGACCCTTGAGACTCCCGTTAATAGATATATAGTAAGAAGGGGTAGTGACGCACTCCATTACCCACTTAGTGAAGACCGGGGGGAAGCCAAGTCCGTCAAGTACTTGTTTCAAAAATGACCAAGAGATGGAGTCAAAAGCCTTTCGTAGGTCTATTTTGATAATACACCTATGAGAGACTCTTTTCCTCAAGTAGAGTCGGAGTAGTTGTTGCATTAGGTGTATGTTGTCCGTAATGCTCCTCCCTTTCACGAATGCGGCTTGAGCCTCGTCAATGATGGAGTCAAGGACTTCGCTAACTCGTCTAGCAAGGATTTTAGAACAAATCTTGTAGACCGTGTTGCAACACGCAATAGGCCGGAAGTCTGTGACTTGCGAGGAGTGGGAGGACTTCGGAACTAGCGTGAGAGCCGTATGGTTCCATTGCTTGAGGAGTGACCCGGTGCGGAAGAACTCTTGGATAGCCGCCACCATATCTCCCCCAATAATAAACAGTTTCTTTGTGTTGTGCAAAGTGGATTTGAGTAAAAATAGAGGTGGATTAGAACTTTTTAAGCAAATAATAAGTATAGTACATTTTTGTTGATCTTAAAAAATAATATATAGGGTTAGATTCACATGAAAATGTTGCTTATTGAAAGAAATTAGAATAAATTGTAGCCACTAGATCGGATGATCTAATGGCTAAAAAAAGCCAAAATTATACCTTTATTAAGGTAACATAATAATTTTAACAAACCAGTTAGGACCCACTCATCCCTTTATCTCTCATTCACCTTCTCTCTCCTACACAAATGCACACATTTTAACATCCCGCCTAAACCTACTAAAATCAGAGTAAGTTTTTCACGCTATAAATGGAAATCATTGATTTAATTTTTGAAAAACTTTATAATTTAACTTTAATCTGCGGGATGCTACTCAACTGAACTAGTTTTTCGAAAATAATTTAACTTTAATCTGCGGGATGCTACAACTGAACTAAATTTTCATTTCTATTCTCACTTACTACTATGCATGCAACCGAGGTATAATTCATTACTCTAATAAGGCGCCATGAAAATATCATGATTTAAGCATACATAAACTGAAATTCTGAATACTGAAATACTGAAATTCTGAAATACTGAAATGCTGAGGGCGGAAGCAAATGCAAGCATGCACCAATAAAGCATAATAACTCAAACATGTTCAAATATAAATGACATGTTTACTCAAAAATATACTTGCTATGACCACCACCACATCATCGGCTCACGCTCCATGCTCGAAATCACCTGAAAAATGGTTAGTGGGGGGCGTGAGCATAATTGAATCAACGATGCTCTGCCGGAACCGACACTGAATAAACAACTAATATAATAACATATCTTGACATCGGGATACATGCAAGTACTTACTGGATTGGCAGAAACGATACGATGATAAACACATCACAACTTAAGCATACATCTAGTATGATAAAACACATCACAAAGGCGTATAAATAAGCAAACTGTCTATAATTGTTGCTCAATTTACTGTCTATAACTGCTCCTCAACTGATAGTATAGAACTGCTGCTCAGCTGACTGTCTATAACTGCTTCTCATTTGAATGTCTATAATTGACGAGAAGGACACTTGGCCTTCACGCTTACGATAAGCAATTGTAGGACCTAATCTGTAGGTCGTTGCCCATACTAGGGCAAAAACTAACTCTTATGCACTTCGGAGGTTGGAGCTTAACTCACAACTGCACTAGAGTCCTTGATACTAACTGGGGTTCAAAACACTTGGTTATGATAAAACCTATCTCTAGGTCAATGCCCCTTAGGTGAGAATTATTCTAACCTCATCTGAAATTTCAACCTAACTCAATGCTGTTCTAAGATTCTTAATTCACTTAACCCGAAGTTGCACTAGAATTCTTATCTCATCTTAACTAGCGGTCGATTCACTTAGCTAGAAAATACCTACTCGCTAGATAATTGCCCCTATTCGGACGAACTAACTCTTACATACATACCTCAACCAGAATATTGCGATTATAGAAAATGTAGTACCCAGTACAGAGTCCCCACCTGATATACTGAAAGGCAAGTGCTGAATGGATTACAACTGTCTGAGGCTCGGCTCCCCACGAGCTACAAAATATATAAACACAAAATATATTCTAAGTACTTAGCTCAAACTGAAAAACTCGAATCTTATTATCTGATCTGACTCGTTCGCTCACTCGGTATTAAAATCATTTAAAACTCATTTTAGGAATTTACGAGCTGATTTTGAAAATTTATTGTCTTTGAGGCATACTAGAGTTATCTGAAATATTTCTAAGTCCGGAACTATATTCTGACTGGACTTCAATCTGTCTGGTTCGAAAAATTACTAAAAACCTCGGTTCACGCTCAAATCGATGTTCCGAACTGAAACTCCTGAATCGTCTGGACTGCCCAGATTGATTCGGCTGAACTGGAATTCTCTTCGAACTGTTTTGACTGCCCAGACTGGTTCGACTAAACTGGACCTACGGCTGACTCAGACCCGGTCGATCATTCATTTGACTATGTGCAGCTTGGTTTAACCGTGGTCCAATTCGGTGGCAACTCGGGACCGACAGAAACTCGACTGACACGGCTTAGCCGATGAACGGGTTTGAAACAGTGCCCCAGTCACTGATGCAGGGGCGTGCTTGGACCACAGCTAACGAAAAATATCTCGTTGATGGTAGGTCGGTCGGACGGATGAACGAGCGTTGAACAGAGCGCAGGGGCGAGACTCGGTCGGACTCAGTGCACGGGCACGCACTCGGTGGCTTGACTCCGACGAACGGACGAGAATGCGACACATGTGCGGGATGACTACACGCTTTGAAGGTACATGCTATGGCACACCGGTTGAATAATTTCGATCGCTACAAGACACTCGACCTCGATAGACTTCTTAGGCTCGGTTATGATCCATCGGCGACTAACAGGCCGACCGGCCACATCCCGACACCCAAGGACTCATTTATAATTTTCGAATGTCTAAAATTATTTAAACAGAACTAGGGTTCGAGCGATTAAACTCAGATCTAAAAATTACACGGTGCTCGGGAAAGGCCGAACTAGGGTTTTCTACCTCACCAGGTAAACCTACTCATTTAAGCTGAAAATTTAACCATAATTCTATATGATTTATGAGTATTTTACATCCAACAACTTCAGCTAAATCCCAACCGAAATTAGTGCTAAAAATACAGCAAAATGAGGCTACAATATTGAATTTCAATCTATATCAAACGATCTCTAAAAATTATGAAACTTAAACCACTATATCTTCAGAATATATGTGAATTTTGGTAAAAATCTCGCAGCAAAATTCAGCTCCTAACCTACAAAAAATCAAACATTATCGGTCTAGATTCTAAAATTCGGTTCGTATAGCAAACGAACTCTAAAATTTACCAAATTTTAACCTGAGCCTCAAGATAATTTATAAGATTTATCCACTTAGAATCATAATTTTTGGATCACCTCACAATATATTATGAATTTATATCTCTTAAATTTGATAAATTTATATATAATCACATCTTACTCATTTCTATCATTTCCCATTTTTAAAATAAACTAAAATACTTTTCTAATGCCATGGAATTGAATTCAGCCATTATAGCTAAGAATGGGTTCAAAATAAAAATCAAAAGTGTGTCTAGCTAGGTGATGTGCTCGCGGCCTACAAATCAAGACTCTGGCCTGGCACGTGCGCGCACGGATGTGGGGCTTGGGAAGCACGCATGGTACAAGTGCCTGCTGGGAGCTGCGCGTGGGTGGAGCTTGCGTACGGACGCCGACGTACGAGAGCTGGGCGCTGACAGCGAGAGGACGCGCGGACCTGCCTTGGGAGCGGGCTTGGGCGTGACAGGGCTGAGCTGGCCCGGCGTCGAGGTCGTTGGAAACGGGCAGTTTGGCCTGAAAACTGGGCTGGCCAGATCTTTTGATTTCTAAGGCAAAAAATGATATTTTTGCTAAAAATGATGAAGAAAATGGTTCTTTGCTCTTGAATGATAATGGAGATGGTGTTGAATCTTGAAAATGAAGAGGAATTGAATGTTGGACTAGAGTTTGAGATCTAGGTGATGGATGCACTAAGTGTGCTATTTATAGAGAAGTAGGAGACTTAGGGTTTTAATGTCTTATTGGGCTTAAATAATTGGGCTTTTAAAATCCTAAAGTCGGGCTAGTTATTTAATTCGACTTGGGCTCGATTAAACTGAATATTGAACAAGGAATTAAATGTTGGCTAAACTTTTAACCGGACTTGGACTAATAAATTAGTCGGTCGAAATAAATAAAATAATTGGACTCGGATTTAAAAATCGACATAGTCTCAATTTTTAAAATGGACTAAAATTAAATCGAATATGAGCTCGATTTACTAAAATGAAATAGGGCGAAATAAAATCGAACATGGGATCGCTTAACTTAAATGCGCTGACTAAAATAATTGGACTCGCTCGAAAATAATTAGGCTTGAATATATTAAATATTTGGGCTTGGGCCCGCTTAAATAAGATTTTCGATTTATCCAAAGATCGGTTTTAAAAATAAAACTGATTTTGGGCTAAATAAATCTTATTTTAATAATTAAAAATTGAATAAATTTTCCATGACTTAGACTTAATACTAATGTAATATCCCACATAGGTTGTGAAGGAGAACGAAGCATGCCTTATAAGTGGCTGTGGACTTCACTAGCAGGACGCGTTTTGGTGAGCTACCTCCTAAAGGCAAAACTGTGAGGGTGAGAGTGCCCAAAGCGGACAATATTCTGCAGGGGGTGAACTGGGCTGTTACAGATGGTATCAGAGCTAGTACCCAGACCATCTGCCAGCGAGGACGCTGGGCCCTCCAAGGAGTGTAGATTGTAGTATCCCACATCGATTGTGAAGGATAATGAAGCATGCCTTATAAGTGGATGTGGATACCTTCACTAGCAGGACACGTTTTGGTGAGCTAGCTCCCAAAGGCCAAACCGTGAGGGTGAGAGTGCCCAAATTACAGATGGTATCAGAGCCAGTACCCGGACCATGTGCCAACGAGGACGCTTGGCCCTCCAAGGGGGGTGGATTGTAGTATCCCACATCGGTTGTGTAGGAGAACGAAGCATGCCTTATAAGTGGCTGTGGATACCTTCACTAGCAGGACGCATTTTGGTGAGCTAGCTCCCAAAGGCAAAACCGTGAGGGTGAGAGTGCCCAAAGTAGACAATATTCTGCAACGGGTGAACTGGGTTGTTACAACTAATCACTTAATTTAATGCAAATAATAATAATAAATGCATCAAACTAGGAAACTTAACATTTGTGGAAATAAAGTCGAGCTCCATAAATAGTAATTAATATTCTGGGCGTTACAATCTATCCACGTTAAAACATTTCTGTCCTTAGAAATGCTAAACTAAAATATGAGTCCGAACTCAACTATAAGTTAAGATACAAGTCAAAACTCAAGACTTGGGTTCTGGCTCGAAATTTCTAACTCGTCTGGATACTAGAGTGAGCATATACTATATTGAATTGTTATGTTGTTAACCCTCGAACACTTGTCCAGTAATTTAGGTTATCATCATCTTCTGAACGCTTGGTCAGTGATCGTGAGCACATAATGAGGGAGTACGCTGATACTCCACTGTCGATTCTCGAACACTTGGTCTGTAATCGTGTGCATGTATTGAAGGGATACGCTAGGATTCTTCTGCCCACCCTCGAACACTTGGTCGGTGATTGTGTACACATCCCGATGGAATTCCTTGGGCTCTACCAGAATCTGGGATTCATAGACACTCAACTAGAAATTCATGTGTACACTTTGATGAAATTCGCTGGGATACCATTGCTCACTCCCAAACACTTGGTCGGGTATCGTGTGCACACTCGGATGGAATTCGCTGGGATTCTATTGCTCACTGTCAAACAATTAGCTAGGTATCGTGTGCACATTTGGATGGAATTCGCAGAGATTCCATTGCTCACTCCCGAACACTTGACCGAGTATCGTGTGCACATTACCACGGAATTCGTCGGGATTCCATCGCACGCTTCGTCAGACTGAGCAGGCTTGCCCAATTAGACGAGATATGTTGTATGCTTCGTCAGGCTGATCGGCTTACCCGATTAGATTAGCACGTTTACCTTATCAGGCTGATCGAGTTCTGCCCAATTAGACAATATCTGTTGTATGTTTCGTCAGGCTGATCGGCTTACCCGATTAGAAGAGCATGTTTACCTTGCCAGGTTGATCGATTTCAGCGTGATTAGACAAGATCTGCTGTATGCTTCGTCTGGCTGATCGACTTACCCGATTAGACGAGCATGTTTACTTTGTCAGGCTGATCGGGTTCTGCCTGATTAGACAAGATCTACTGTATGCTTCGTCAGGCTGATTGGCTTACCCGATTAGACAAGCATGTTTACCTTTTCAGGCTGATCGGGCTTTTCGATTAGACAAGATCCGCCGTGTACTTCGTCAGGCTGATCGACTTACCCGATTAGACGAGCATGTTTACCTTATCAGGCTAATCGGCTTGCCCGATTATATAAGGTCTACTGTACTCATTCCAGCCTGACCAGGGTATGCTTGGTTAGGCGGAGATCTCTACCAGATGATATGTAATTGGTAGGACCTACTTGCAGGTCATTGTTCACTCTAGGGAATACTATTTTTCGGCTCTATATCGTACCTTCCGGCACATAACTACGTGATACTTTGCACGCGATACATAACAATGCAGAACACCAACAACCCAGGGCCCTCGGGCGTGGCATACCAGCATGCAGCACATGCGTGCGGTGTACCCGCGACTCGAAGCTAGTTCCTTCTGGCGAGCACAAGCCATCTCGTATGGAAAACTATGTCGGTCTCGGCCCAGTTTCAAGCCTCCATTGCATAACCGACTTACCAACCCTGATTTCAAGCCGCCATGGTCACCCAGAATAGTGACTCTTATACACTGGAAAATCGGTACTACATAGACTCAACTAATATTAGTTTGAGACACCACCTAGAGTCTATTCTTAACTTGAAACTTAAATTCAATCCTGGCTAGAATACTGAGTCTCTTCCCGATCGTCTGTCGGTCCACTCTTGACCACGAAACCTTCCCTCTCTATTTGTGTGTAGCATTCGTGTACTTAACTTACACAAATGCTAAACAACTTATTTCGTGGTCATGCAACATTAAAACATTACAAACATTACAATAGGAATTTTAATCACAATTGATAGGAAAAACATCCAACATGTTTGGGTCTTAAACTTCAATTTTAGAGAAGTCTCAAACTACGCAAAGAAGGAAAATCAAAAGTGTTCCAACGAGTTCACATGAAATAAGTCATGATCGCAGATATTCGACAAATGCAACTAACAAAAACTACGCTCTTCCTTTCTACTGGTTCGGGCGGTGCTGCCCCTGCTGGTTCTGAGCACAATCTAGGCAGGTACGGGCTGTATGAACGGGCCTGTGGCAGAGATAACAAACGTTCTGTCTGGCTAAGCACTCTCCTCGATGGGGGCGTCCGCATGTCGCGCAGACTGGTGGAACCGGCTGTGGTGGCTGAGCTACCTGAGCTGTGGCCTCTCCCATTCGTCTATCTCCTCTATCGTCAAGACCTCAAAATCTTCTCTTGTTTGGCCTGGGGGCCTGGTGAGGTGGTGCTGGTATCGCAGGTTGTTGGTTAGCTAGCTGGTGTACGACTGACTGCCCAACTGGCGGGCAATCTTGGCTGCCTGCCAACCCAAATCCTTCATCGGCCTACTGAGCCCTAGTGACAGTCTGAGTATACGATTGCAAGCCGTGGGCAGCGAGATGGTGGCGGATCTTGTCACGAAGACCACCACGAAAACGGCAGAACCTCTGCTCTTCGTCTGCGATCAGGTAGGGGAAAAAAAAATTGAGGCGAGTGAACTCGTGCTTGTAATCGTCGATAGTCCTAGCACCCTGCTGTAGTGCTAAGAACTGCCTCTCCATCCTCTCTCTGTAGTGGGCTGGGTAGTACTTCTCACGGAGGAGCTTCTTGAGACGAGCCCAACTGTGGGCTGCCTTCTTACCAGGTCTCATCTTCCTGTACGAAGCCCACCAAAGATCTGTATCCCCTATCATCTGAAGCTGTGCGCACATGATCCTATGAGGCTTGGGGAAATCATGTCAAGGCTGCGCAGCCACTCATCAACCATCCTCGAGTCTCCCTGCCCGTTGAACGTCGCTGGGTGAAATCTGCGGAATTGAGAGATTGAATAAGCCTTGTCGCGCTCTTTGGTGGCCGACGGAGCTGCGGGCGGAATCGGAGCTCTGCGAGGATGCATCTTTTTTTTTTTTCCCGAAATGATAGAGAATTTTATAGATCAAAATGCACAAGTGTGCAAATTACAACTTAGAGCCGCAGCCAAAAGCTGAATAAACAGGGAGGACTGGTCAGAAGACCGCCTAAATCCGACACTAGCACCGCTAGAATCCCAAAGCAAACACAAACAAAAACTACCAAAATAAACTACGAAGCTCCCAACAAGAGAATCAACTAGCTCCCAACGGGAGAATCAACTAGCTCCCAACAGGAGAATCGTCACCGAGGCCAACGGCCCAAACAGAAAACACAGAGACCTAACGAAACGAACAAAAATAAACCTACAAACAATCTAAACAAACAAAGGCCCTTTCCAAACGGCTTGACCAAGCGGCGCCAACGGTACCAGTCAACCCAAAGAGCATCTCACGGCCAAAAGGACCCGCTCCGAAACTGCCCAACACCGACTCGGTGGCCTAGCGAAGACGAGTCCAAGCCTTGAAACAACACTTCATGGCAACCACGAACCACAACCGCAACACCAATCCACCGGGAGCCGCCACTGGCCCGAACTCCATAACACCACTAGTTAGTCCAAGCCCGACAGAACCCGGAGCCCCCCGACCCACAAACAATGGATACAAGAGCAGAGAAAAAATGTCGCAGCGGCCGGCTCAACCCCCAACACACCCGGAACCACCGTGATATCCGCCCACCACCGCACCATCCCGTCCAACACCACTGGCCGAAGACGAAGCAGTGGCTCTCCTTACCCCAGCGCCAGACACAGGGAGATAAACGAAAAACCACGGCGGAGCTCCGGCCATCCGACGTCAACGCCGTCGGAAGACCGAGGCATCCCCCACCCAAACGAAAAGCCCCAACCACCACCACCTCTGCCCGGGAAGCCTCGAATTGACAGAAATCGGTGCAGAAGACCGATTTGAATTCGAAAGCCAACCTAGGCATAATGGTAGGAGAAGGCGCGATTCGAAGGGTGAGGGCCAGGATGCCGAGGGCCGACCGTCGGCACCAACTCAATCGCCGCTAGGAAGGCTAAAAGGAGCAGATCGAACGAGGAGAGTGAAGGAGAGGAAAGGGGATAGGGTTACGGCGAAGGAGAGGAAATTCCTGCGAGGAGGCATCTGAATGGTCAATTGACATGGATTAGAAAAACGAGTGGTATAATTGATGGAGTATTAATTTCTCTGAAAAGTTAACATAAGTGCTCAAAGTTAACTAACTTGACTTGCTATAACTCTGACTAGAATAGTATAGCTGATTAAGAAATAGTTACATTATACTTTAATAAATTGATTATCAAATTATCGAAAACACCTAGTTTGGCTAGAGTTCTGGTGAAACTTAGTTCTTCTAAGTCTTGGCCAGAGTTCTGACTAGAATTCTCAACTCTCTAATCGAAAGATAGATCGTACGCCCCTTAAATACTTTGACTATAATAACTATACATTCACAAATAATAAAGGCTGTTCAGGTGCCGTACCTCAGAGTCGGCGCAGCGTGAGAGTGGTGTGGTCATTCTCTTACTAAAATTTTAGTATACAGAAACGCTAACCGTGCTCTGATACCAAACTGTAAAACCCCGCCTAAACTTATAAAAA
>CACSLK010027752.1:7310217-7321416 GCA_902706635.1 Striga hermonthica | reverse complement strand
CGAGGAAGGCAAGCTTAGGACAATTTCCAGCCGGTCCGGGTGCGAGACTTGTATTAGATACTAACTAGGGTTTGAAACACTTGGTTATAATGAAACCTATCTCTAGGTCAATGCCCCTTAGGGGTGAATTATTCTAACCTCATCTAGAATTTCAACTTAACTTAAAGTTGTTCTAAGGTTCTTAATTCACTTAACTCGAAGTTGCACTAGAATTCTTATCTCATCTTAACTAGCGTTCGATTCACTAAGCTAGGAAGGACCTACTCACTATATAATTCCCCCTATTCGGATGAACTAACTCTTACATACATACCTCAGCCAGGATATTGCGATTATAGAAAATGTAGTATCCAATACATGGTCCCCACCTGATATGCTGAAAGACAAGTGTTGAATGGATTGCAACTGTTGGAGGCTCGGCTCCCCACAAGCTACAAAATACATAAGCACAAAATATATTCTAAGTACTTAGCTCAAACTGAAAAACTCGAATCTTATTATCTGATCTGCCTAGGTTCGCTCACTCAGTTTTAAATTTAATTAAAACTCATTTAAGGAATTTACGAGCTAATTTTGAAAGTTTATTGTCTTTGAGGCATACTAGAGTTTTCTGAAATATTTCTAAGTCTGCAACTATATTATGACTGGTTCGGAAAAACTAAAAATCTCAGTTCACACTCATACCGATGTTTCGAACTGAAACTCCCGAATCGTCCGGACTGTCTGGATTGATTCGGCTGAATTGAAATTCTCTTCGAACCGTCCAGAATGCTCGGACTGGTTCGATTGAACTGGACCGACGACTCACTCGGAGTCGGTTGATCATTCGCTTGACAATGTGCAACTCGATTTACCGTGGTCCAGATTCTGCGTGGCAACTCGAGGCCGACACGAACTCGGCTGACACGACTTAGTCAATGCACGGGTTTGAGATAGTGCCACAGTCACTGATGCAGTGCGTGCTTGGACCACGACTAATGGAAAATATTGTGTTGACGGTAGGTCGTACAGACGCATGGGCGTTGAATAGAGCGTAGGGGCCCAGCTCGGTCGGACTCGGTGCACAGGCACGCACTCAGTGGCTTAGCTCCAACTAATAGACGAGAATGCGACACGTGTGCAGGACGACGATACGCGTTGAAAGTACGTGCTATGGCACGCCGGTTGAATAACGCTACGAGGCACTCGGCCTCGATAGCCTTCTTAGGCTCGGTTATGATCCATCGGCGACTAACCGTCCGATCGACCACATCCCGACACCCAAGGACTCATTTATAATCTTACAACGTCTAAAATTATTTAAACGGAACTAGGGTTCGGGCGATTAAACACGAATCTAAAAATTACACGGTGCTCGGAAAAAGGCTCAGTTAGGGGTTTCTACCTGACCGGGTAAACCTACTCATTTTAAGAAGAAACTTTAACCATAAGTTTTATACGATTTATGAGGATTATACATCCAACAACTTCAGCTAAATCCCAACCGGAATAATTTCTAAAAGTACAACAAAATGAGGCTAAATTCTCAAATTTTAATCTATATCAAACGATTGCCAAAAATCATGAAATTTAAACCGCAATATATTCAAAATGTATATGAGTTTTGGTAAAAATCTCGCACTGCTCCTCACCTAGTCAACAAAAATCGGACATTATCGGTCTAGATTCAAAAATCCGGTTCGTATAGCAAACGAACTCCAAAATTCACCAAATTTTAAC
Organism: Striga hermonthica; assembly: GCA_902706635.1. Lineage (NCBI taxonomy): Eukaryota > Viridiplantae > Streptophyta > Magnoliopsida > Lamiales > Orobanchaceae > Striga > Striga hermonthica. The sequence continues at coordinate 7,319,697 of CACSLK010027752.1, read as the reverse complement.
CTGACCCTGAATACAATTTTATAAGATTTATCCAGTTAGAATCATAATTTTTTGATCTCCTCACATTATATTTTGAATTACTCTTAAATTCAATAAATTCATATAAAATCATATATCACTCATTTCTATCATTTCCCATTTTTAAAATAAACTAAAATACTTGTCTAATGCGATGGAGTTGAGTTTCAACCATTATACCTAAGAATGGGTTCAAAATAAAAATCAAAAGTGTGGCTGGCTAGGTGATGTGCTCGCGGCCTGCAGATTTGGACTTTGGCCTGACACGCGCACGGATGTAGGGCCAGAGAAGCACGCGGTGGTACGAACGCCTACTGGGAGTTGCGACGGGTGAAGCATGCGTACGGACGCCGGCGTACGGGAGCTGGGCGCTGGCAGCGTGAGGACGTGCGGAACTGCCCTAGGAGCGGGCCTGACGAGCTGGAGCTGGCATGGGCACGACAGGGCTGAGCTGGGATGGGCCTGGGCGTGCTGCGGTAGGGCTGAACAGCGTAGGCGCGGCTACCGGCATCGAGCTCACTGGAAAATGGGCAGTTTGGCTCAAAAAATCGGGGTTGGCAGGATTTTTTGATTTCTAAGGCTAAAAAATGATATTTATTTTATAGAAATGATATATTTTTGCTAAAAATGATGAATAAAATCGTTCTTTGCTCTTGATTGATACTGGAGATGGTGTTGAATCTTGAAAATGAAGAGGGAATGGAATGTTGGGCTAGGGTTTGAGATGTAGGTGTTGAACTAAGCATGCTATTTATAGAGAAGTAGGAGACTTAGGGTTATTGTCTTATTGGGCTTAAATGATTGGGATTTAAAATCCTAAAATCGGGCTAGAAATTTACCAATAAATTCAGATAAAAATGGGGCTATTAAAAATCGAATAAATTCTCTATGTTTAGATTAAATACTAATTACTCAATTTAATGCAAATAATAATAATAACTGCATTAAAATTAGGAAAATTGATATTTACAGAAATAAATTCGAGCTCCATAAATAATAATTAATATTCTGGGCATTACACAGATACACGACACGTCATCACCCACCCACACACAAACACACATCAGCACACACAAAACACATGTGTACACACACACACACAGAGAACACATGCACAAACACATCAAACACAGAAAACACACACACCACCCACATATCATACACATACACACATTTTCACAGTCTGCAACCCATTAATTTTATAAGCCAAAAACCAAATTCATGGGAAATAAAACAAATAGTCGGTTCCTTTTGGCCATGCAATAAAAAAATCAGTGATTTCGTTGAAGAGGATAATTTTAAACCGTGTTCTAAATGAAACACATTTTCACGATTCTAAGGTAATCACATAAGATTGTACATCCTTGGTTGGCGGGAACCGCAAGCACCACATGAATTATTATAGTCGTTCAATTGGAAGTTCGTCTTAGTGATTTTCTACAGTTAATCTCGGTAGTGTCACCAGTTGGCAGAGTCCACACTTTGATTAAATTGATTTACCAACAAACCAGAAATGGAGGCCTTAGGAATTTAAAATTATCTTTAGTTTTAAAAATTCCTTCTCAAATGTAGTATAATTTTTTATTATGCAATCTATTATTTATCACATGCCATAAATTAGTAAATTAATTAGTATGTATACGGACATAATGATCACATGATATAACAATCCACTATAATGACAATTAATTCATGAGTCCCAGTAGATAAGGAAACTATCATACAGGATATTCCTATCTTTCTAATTAATACCGAACTCTACTGCAGCAGAATTCTTTTCTAAATCAGATGCCTTGTCCAGCATGACATCATTCATAACTCCTAGAGGGCCACCGTTATCTGCCAAAAACCGCCGTAAAAATATCGTCGTCAGGCAGCCCCGCACGCAACTGCGTACTACGTCGGAGCTGCGCGACGCGCCAGGCCTCACGCGCGGCCAGTGCTGAGCAAATATCGTGTGTCTGATGCCTGCGCCTCGCCCTGCAACATTGCCTTGCCCGTGTTGCGACGAGTCGTCGAGGTCCATGGTCTCCTTGATCTCTTGGTTGATCCGCACACGATCATGATCAAAATAAAAAATAAAATTTTACATATTTCGATCCTAAACCTACGGATGAGTTTACATGTTCATCTTATTAAAACAATTAAATCTATTTAGTGTTCCACCGAGCGAATAATTATTACAAACATTAAACCCAAAAATGTATTGAAAACTAACACAAACAATTCAAGCACATACGAGCATAATAGTGGATTAGACTACTTAAGCAAAATTGAGTTATGCGAATACAAAGATTATCGTTGCGCTTGAACACACGTTATCACATAAGCTAAAAATTTTGAACTTTGCACAAAGAAAATTTTTTCTGGGCTCTGATACAACTTGCAGGGATTGGTAAAGATTGTCGCTATGTACAAGTCACAAGAATCTATAATATAACATAGAAATCTTATGACTTAAAACTGTAGACTGTGTGACATTGCAGATTTTCGTTAGATGAGATCGTCTGCGTTCACTCTACACAATCGATCGTCACCGGTTGGTATAAATACACTTTCTGCCCTCTTCCGGTTCTTCTTCTCTTTCTTTTCTGCTTACTCTGTATCCGCAAATGATGCTTTTGCCTGAGATAATCCCAGCATTCATAGACAACCCCATATTAGGTGAGAATACAAGCTAGTTTGCAAATTGAAATTCCACGTGACTACTGGTTTAGCGCTCATCGAATCGACTGATATAAAGAAAATTTGAGTAAATTAATCGATCGAGACGGATTAGCAATCCGACACTTTAATCCACACAACTAAGAAAGGACAGTGGCTTCAAATGGTATACCCATGTAACATGCTACACCAAGTACGAAGTGCTCTCCTCCTTCGGAACTGAAAACTCTTTCTATCGGCCAATCTAAGCTCCTCCTTATTTCTTTCCTACTTCTCCTTATTTCTTTCCTCACTCCCTGGAGGATCGATCGAATAAGTTCCAAACGCCCCGCATCTTTTTTTTTTTTTTGAAAATAGATCTGAAGACTTTCAGGGAAATGCTTTATGCCCTGTGTCCTTGCTTTGCTCTACCGGTCTTTGTCTTCGTCTTCTTGGTCTTTGTCTTTTTTTTTTTACCGGAGTAGAATCAAAAGATTTGAACAGCGGGTCGTGTCTCTCGAGAAAGGTTAGCCGGAGTGTTCTACACGTTTATTCAACCACATAAAAAGAAACAAAATACCTAAACATTCTAATTCAGAAGGTTGGGTTTGATTTTTAATTATCAACTACTACGAAAATTCAAATAAAACAATAGAAATAGCAAGTAATGCAAGTGTAAGCGTCCGGGTCCGGTTTGGAGTAGATCGGTTCTTGTCCTCGTCGGAAGAATGCCGGAAACCTGCAAACAACTCTCACACCGGGGGTTGGGTCCAGTGAAGAGCCTCCGATGCTTAAGTCAGTATGTGTATGAGTATACTGGAATTTAGAGAATGAATAGAATGTGTTAAGGAAGAAAGGCTCATCCCCTTTTATAGGGGTGAGATACTTGCCCTAATCACTGCCCGGATAAGGATGAGCTGGCTGCCCAAGCTGCCCGTCCGTACTCTGACACGCCGCGCACATGTCAGAGGTGGCGCAGGGCGTTGGGAGCTGTCAGAGGTGGTTATCGCTATCACCCAATATATTGTCGACACGTGTCCTTCTTGCACATGGGGTAAATATTCTCCTGAGTTTTAGTTAGGGGCTTTCACGCGCATCTGCAACCCACGCACCTGTGACTAGGTTGATCACGGGCTCCTCGATCATGGGCTCCTCGAATAGGTTGCTCGATCCCGCGTCTGGTCGAACAAGGGGTTGCTCGATCATATATTTGGTCGAGCAACGGGTTATTCGATTACGGGATTAGTCGTGCAATGGGTTGGTCGATCGACTGCCTAGTCGACTGTTTAAATGATCGATCCTCTTGTCTCTCGTTCTGGCCTCCTCCTAACTTGGTCTTCTCGACCGGCTGAGTTGACCGGTTTGGCCTTGTGTATATAATATCCCATATCAGCAAGCAACAACGAAGAACAAGCATGATTTAAGAAGCTAGGGAGTCGGAGATATCCGTTTTGGTTTGAATTGCAATTAATGGGCAAGTGATTGTTCGATTAAGTGATTTGAATAACCTGCTCGTTCAAGTACTCATCCTCAATAACTCTTCGTAACAAGAGAACAAACTTGAACTATAGATTAACAAGTCATTTAACACCTAGGCAATACAGTTACGAACAATCCTAGCTTATGCGAGCATATTTCGACCGACTCCTCCTTCTTCGGTTCTAAGAGCCGATTAAGATAGACTAGAGGGTGATTAACCGACTAACCAAATAGAATCACCAACATCATGCACGAATAAATCGAACTCAATTGAAAACAATTGAAAATTGAAGTGTCACCCTTCAATAATCCTCAATAGTCAAATACGATAATTGAAAAGCTTTTATAAAGATCAACTCGCATAAGTAGAATAACCAACGAACACCCACAATCACAATCAAAATCAAAACATCAATCCCTATTCCCTAGCGTATGAATTTAGCTACTCATAATTGAATTATCAACATCAACCACCATAACCAAAGTAAACATATCCATGGATTAGATGTATAGAAAAACTTACGATTAATGGAAATTGAATGTGGGATCCGATAAATAAGTTTAATCTGTAAGCGATAGTGAAAACCGAGTTTAAATTCTTGTTCTACGTTGAAAACTATGAAATGAAGATGAGGAAACGAGTGTTTGGAATTGAGGGGTAGGGTTTCTGTGTTTTCTGGGCAGAGAAAGATGTCATGTTCTATATATATATATATATATATATATATATATATATGTGTGTGTGTGTGTGTGTGTGTGTGTGTATGTGTATATATATATATGCGACATCTTGGCACGGCGTGGCAGCTGACGCGGGCGCGGCAGGGAGCAACTTTCACGACGCAGGAGTGTTCAGCGCAGCGGCGCGGGGAGCATCACGGGCGCATTAGTCTTCATCGCCACGACGCGAGGGTGGACACGGCGTGACAGGGCTTGAAGCTGGGAGTCTCTGCCGAGATCGCGGCGTGCGTCGCGGCGCGGCACGCGCGCGAGGCTTATGTGCACGACTCCACTTCTTGGGCTCGTTTGGGTTCGTTTGGACTCAAAATTTGTGTCCGGTTTTTCCTGTGTGTTGCCAATGAACTCCTCTATTTAAATATGTTCACCCAGTCCATCTATCGTGGAAAACAAATCCTCCTGGGTCTTCCAACCTGCACAACAACTACGACAAAAAACCAGAAAATGACCAAAAAACACAAGAAAGACTAAAATAGAGCAAACGACGAAATAAACTACAAAACACACTACAAACCAACTAAAAGACCTAATATGTGGGAAAAAGAAAGGCAAAAAGACAATGATAAATGCAACATAAATGAGACAAATAACTCCCCCACATTTAAACCTTTGTTCGTCCCGAACAAAAAGGAAAGGAAAGAAGCAAAAACAAGCAAACGAGCATGGATAACTGTTTCAAATAAGCCAAGTCTCAATTAATCAACTTAGCCGAGGAGACTTCCAATGACCAAACACGCATACCTCAACTACAACTCGAATGCTACGCTTTGAAAAGACAAACTCTCAAGCACGGAAGTATAATACATGTATGCCTCACTCAGTTTCTTGCATGAATATGAAATGGGTTCGCTCGAATTGGTCGATCATCATGTTTCAACATAAGATTGCTTATCGTCTATTCATACTCTAAAACAATCTAACATCACGAATTGTAAATCAAGAGGACTTCTGGGGTTGCAGTAAAGACATTTTGCATAAAAGAAAGGCCAAAATAAAGATAAAGTGGCTCAAATAAACAATCAGATTCTCGAGCATATAAACTACTCGAATGTCTCACCACCTATCCAAAATCAGCATGAAACTAATCATTCCCATCAAAACTCCACACCACACTCACAAATGCTCAAGTTGAATTGCAATTCAAGTATCGACTGATTTGTTTTTAGGGAGTTGCTTTTTCATAACAAGACTGAGACGTAAGAACGACATTCCCTAGGTTTAAACATTGGAGGTCATCCAAGTTTTCTAGATTGGTTTCCCAATACTCATGAGTCGTTAAACGAATTCAACAAGTAAACGGAGTATAATCCTTTTCGTCTATCCTGCGAGTTCCTTTTTTTTTTTCAAGCACTCAAAATGCTACTCAAACAAGTTATAAACCTTCTCCAAACACATATCAGAAAGCTCCGTCATCATAAAGTACACTGTCAAATCTCAAGTAATTCAATCAAATCGGTTGACAAGAAATACGGTTCAAGACTCAACGGGCTACTAATGAAAATATCACTTCAAGGGTCAATGAAAAAGGATAAAACAAGCAATGTCAAAGAAATGCCTGAATCATCTTCACAAATCACTACTTCAATCAATTCATTTCAAAATAGACTCCAAGCAAATTCTGATCAACAACGAATCTGACCAATATCTCTCAAGAAACAAGCAAGGCTCAAACCTCACATAAGGTAAATAAGTGTCCAACACAACGACACATCAAGGTCATCAAAGTATACTGATCATGATCATCATCACATCTTCTCAAACTCATCAACAATCATCAACCAATCTTAAAATCACCATGATCCATACTCGAAAAACACACAAACTGACTCAAGGTAAGACACTCAAACAAGTGCAGAAAACAAAAACACCCTAAAAGACCTAGACCTGGTCAACCATATTGACACATAATCATGTAAAAAACCCCCCACACTTAAAAACCAAATAATGTCCCCATTGTCGATCATCAATGCAAGAAAAGTTACCCATATAATCAACCAACATAAAAGAAAAACAAAGACACTAAACCAAATACGAAAATAAAGAGAAAGGAAAATACAGACGTACAGGGCATAGTGACTAGACGAGTCACTGTGAATCTGTTGGTGCAGGTGAATGGTGGAGGTAGTCAGGCCCCGAACAGCAGGGGGCCTCTGTCAACTCAAATATCTCGCCCCATTAGGACCGGGGCAGCTCTTGAACTCGGCTGGGGAGGGGCAGTGTGGCGGTCAATACGACACTTCCTTTGGACATGGGCACGGTTCTGCAATGATCTCTTCGCGTGTTTTTGCATACACGCGTCCTCATTGAGCAGCGTAATCGCCCCTGAGGTAAGCACACTCTTCCACCAGCTTCACTTGCGGTTAAGGTTGAAACTCTATGTCGGAAATGAAGGTGGATTCCCCCAACACAGTCATGCTCGCTGTCCCCTTCTTCACATCAATAAAAGTGCTAGTGGTCACCATGAAGGGTCGTCCGAGAAGGATGGCGAGCTCTTTACCATTTTCTTGTACCCTCCCCACATCAAGCACGACAAAGTCCACGGGGACTATTAGCTTCCCCACTCAGATGAGAACATCCTCCACAATCCCCACAGAGTGACGAAAAGAGCGATCGAAAAGCTGTAAGCGCATCTTGGTGGGCTTCAAACCTCCAAGCCCGAGCCTATGTAAACCAAGAGTGGCATGAGGTTAATGCGTGCTCCTAGATCAAGCATCCTGGAGGTCTCTTCCCCATTCCTGAAGTCCATAGTGATTACGAAGCCTCCGGGGTCTATTTCTTTCTTCGACAAGTTATTCTAGAAAACAATTGAAGCTTCAAACACGGGCACCTCATCACTACTTTCGAACCTCTGTTTATTTTCTGCTAACTCCTTGAAGAATCTTTCATACGCCGGTGAAGTTTGATACTCGTACCCCAAGTATCCAGAGTTGCATATAAATTAATTAAAGCAGAAGTAAGAGAAGATTCAAACAAACGCGGAAGCAGTTTCACTTGGAATTGAACCTTCAGGAGAGCGTCCCACTCTCCCTTCAGATCTCTTTCATTAATGTGAATTCCCAAACACTTTTCAAGGTTTTACAGTATAGACACTCTCTACACTCTACTTGCAGTGATTCACACAACTACTTATCTAACCACAAATCCCTTGTGGGTTTTCTAGTTCGAATCCCTCAAACTATTCTCAGAATGAACCTCCGAACACTCTGATGTAAACTCACCCAAAAATAATGTATATAGAATATTTCTCTTCTCCCCAGAAATAAAAATACGAATACAATCAAAATCAGAGGTGCAAAAGTCATCCTCTCCAAGTGTCTCGTCCTCCTTTTATCCTCAAGCTTCATATGGTAAGTTCTTTCTTTTTCTTAGCATCCAAGATAAAGCCACATAAGGTAGGTCTCTTGATATTTTAGGATGCAATCTTTCTCTTGCAATTAAGGAAGGTGAATCCGAGTTTATTCCAGTGGACCTGCCATAATAAAACACTTATTATTATGAATTAATAATAATATATAAAAAGAGCTTTCGATCAAGCTAAAACCAACTTCCCTTAAATACTCTTGCCTTTTTTCTGAATCTTGTGAACACCAGAAGGTTCATCGATTTACTGCCAATCTTCAGAACTTACAATCTCCCCCTTTGGCAGATAAATCGAAAACATTTTCCTGAACCTGCATGAAGTAAATACATATCCTGCACTACTGATAACAAACCCCAAGAATACTTATCTCATCACATAAGTGTTGTCAGAAGAACAACTCGAATACCTGAATACGAGCAGAATAGTTCACAGGATATTAATAAGAAAAATGTTCATCACATGCAAGAAGAAGAGAAAAACAGAAAGGAAAGTGTTCAAACAACCACACATGGATCAAGTAGTTTTTAACATAACCCATATGAATGTCCAGCTGAGAGATCTACGCAGACTCTTCTTCTTCTGATTTCTCACCCAAACCTTCTTCAGTACCATCCTCAGTCTCTTCTTCAGAAGCCACCTTTTCCTCCTCATTCTCAGCATCAGAGCCTGCTTCTTCGTCATCTTCTTCGTCAGAACCTTCATCCTCCACAACCTTCTCCTTTCCCTTTTCCTTTGTAGCAACTACCTTTTCTTTCCCTTTTGCGGTTACATCAGTAGCAGCCTTTGGCTTTTCCCCCATAGCAAGTACTTTCTTCTTCTCAACAGCACCATCGGCCTTCTGTTGGGTTCTGTTAGGAACGTCAAACAACATGCACAGTATTGAACTTTATCGAAATAAATCTTAACGCAGCGGAATCTATAGTTAGGATATGGACGTTTACCTTTTAAAATTTTGCCGACTCTGAGACGATGTAGAGTACCGTTGGTGAAGTTCGTCTGAACACCACAACCTAATGGGCGGATAGGTTTGGCCTTTAGTTGATTCTAATCAACTCGTCAAACGGGTCACGAACGGACAGTGCACGGGTCTCGGTCGTTGGGTGCAACGACCGTGCGCGTCGGGCGCGGTCAGCGAGCAGGTGCGGGCGTCGTGCAAGTCGCGGACGATGTGCACGGGCACTGGCAGCGTGCACTGGTCGCTGGCGTGATGCGCGGATCGCAGGCGGGCGCGTCGGGCGCTG
>CACSLK010027752.1:7284244-7310117 GCA_902706635.1 Striga hermonthica | reverse complement strand
ACATGATTGCCAGATCAAAGTGGAATTGATAGAAACTGCAAAACACAGCTTTTACAACATACCTCTAACACCTTCTTCTTTGTCTCCTCCTTTTACGATTTAGATACCAAAGGGACCCGTGTCTTCAAAGCACCCAACACCTCCTTGTAGTACCTCCGTTGATCAGCTAACTTCTTTTCAAGTCCCGAGAGATTTGCCACTTGTTGGTTCAAGAATCCGCGAAGTTGAGAAGGCACTTCAGAGGCCTTAATAATAGAAGGACGAGGAGGGGAAATCTTAACACTAGCAAGATCAAGAGGTTTGAGAGTAAGGGAGAAATTATCACCAATTTGAGGGTCCATCTTCACACCAGTCTTGAAGAGGATTGCACAAACGGCAGATGGATAGAGCAACAGTTTGTGGGGCTTGGAGATCTCCGAAAATGCTACCACTGCATAAAAAATAACAGACCCAAGATCAAAAGGAATACCATTCAGAATACGGTAGATCACACGAGCCTGTGAAGGGGTCACAAACTGCTTGTGAGTGGTAGGTGTCCAGTTGGACGCCCCTATCTTCTGTAAAGCATTTGCGCGCGGAGTTAATCTCTTCACATACAATCCCAGAGCAAGCCATTTGTTAAGTTTCCCACCAGTCAGAGTGTGAGCAACTTCATCAAGATCATCAGTCAATGGGGTAAGCTTGGAACCTTCAGCTAAACCAAGTACGGAGTTCACTACGGACAGAGAAAAATCAATCACACTGTTCCACACAAAAACCTTTTGAAACTTCATCGATGAGGGGTCAGAGATAGAGGTAGTCAAGTTCGAGTAAAAGTCACACACAAGTAGAGGGCAGTATTTTCCAACAGACGTGACTGAGCCTTCAAGCCCAACCTTTTTCAGTAGTTCAAGCAACCCAAGTTGCTCAAAATGTCACCAACGATCGTCCGTTCAGGACGAAATTTCATTTGAGAGAAAATGGTAGAAAAACGATGTTAAGACATAAGAGAATAAAACGGACAAGAAAAAGCATTACCAACAACAAGAGGACTGTCTGGGCCATCACCTTCGGTTTCATCAACAGCTTTTTCTTTGACAGCAAAATAGAGTTCATTGGCAACAGCACGATTGGTGTCTGATTTGTCAGGTTCAGCAACATAAATTTCAACTTCTTTCTCAACAAAATCAACATTAGAGACCGGGGATGACTCTCTTACAGATTTCGTGACAGAAGGAGTACCAGTAGTAGGTTCAGGCACATAAGCAATTTTCTTTGCCTTTTTGGGTTTTGCTCCAGTAGATACTGGGACCTTCTTACTCCTCTACGGGGATTTTGCAGCAGAAGGAGACCCTTTTTCCACTTTCTCGCTGGAACCGCCAACTTCGGACTGAACAACTTTTGTTGTAGAGGACTTTTTCGGGCTTGGTGAAACCCTAGGTGCGATAGCTGCAGAGGGTTGAAGTTTTTCGGTGGCTATGTTGGAGGGAGTCAGGTCTTGTGGAGTTTCTGTGCTTTGGCTTTGACGAGTTGAGCGCCGAGGTGATGGAGGAACATTCTTCTTCGGCTTCACGGTACCTTGCTGGGATTTAGGCATGATTATGAAAAGCTTCACACAGATATGGAAGGTTAGAGGATTTTAGAGAGAAGAGAAAAATTAGGAGTTCTGATTGATATGAGAGAGAGAGATGCATAAAGTTGATATGATAGATATAGGGAACTGAAATTACGGTTGCTGAGGTAAGTTACACGACGGTTCGACTCAAGGATTAGAAATTCAAAACTTGACTAACACTTATGTCATGATTGGTACAATGGAATGAAATTTCGTAGGAATGGAATGAATTGAAGAATGGAATGATTATGAGAATGGAATGAAATAAGTTTTGTCATTGATGCGTTTCGTATGCAGAAGGAATAAGACCTGAATGGAATGACATTATCATTTTTTATTATAAAAATAAATAAAATATGAATAAGACCTGAATGGAATGACATTATCATTTTTTATTATAAAAATAAATGAAATATTTTTTAAAAATAATATATTTTAAATAATAAATGCTTTTTTAATAATATATAAAAATAAAATAATATAATTTTAATAATATATAATAATAAAATAATATATTTTTTAATAATATAAAAATAATATATTTTTAAAAATATATTAAATAAAAAATATATATTTAAATTATATATAAAAAATAATAAAATAATATATAAAAATAAAATAATATAATTTTAATAATATATAATAATAAAATAATATATTTTTAAAAATATATAAAATAAAATATATATATTAAAATTATATATAAAAAATAATATATTCTTAAAAGTAATATATTTTTAATATATAATAATAATATAGTTTTAATAATATATAAAAATAAAAAATATATTTTTAAGAATATATATTTTTATTTTTTAATTAAAAAATAAATAAAAGTAATTTTTCATTTTTTTTTTATTTGAATATTATTTTTTTAGAAAATATATGTTTAATTATATATAATAATAATATATTTTAAATATTTAATAATATATTTTTAATAATATATTTTTAAAAGTAATATATTTTTAATATATAAGAAATCATATATCTTTAATAATATATAAAAATAAAATAGTATATTTTCAGATTATATATAAATGCTTTTTTAGGTTTATTTTACATAAATATTTAATATATCTAATTAAACAATAAATAAAAGTAAGTTTTCAATTTATTAATTAAATTTAATTTATTGAAAATGATTTTATTTAATATATTTTAATGATAATATATATTATATATTTATTATTATTATTTGTTAATTTTATTAATCCACAAATTTTTCTAAATCAATTAGGAAAGAGCTCGACACTATCAATATCGGGGAGAGAAATCAAATTCTCTTAAAGCACAACTCAGCCCTTATTACTCCAACTTTTATATAACACGGAATTAATATAAGTTCATTCATCATTTTCTCTTAGCAAAAAATGAAATTTTCGTTCGCCATTCAGCCCCAATACTTATGATGAATTTACTCCGTTTTTATGAACTTCCACACCAATTCACTTACTAACATCGTCTATACGCCAATGTCAAGCCCATTACTTGAGGTGTGAATCATCCCGCAAAAAGTTTTATATTAGAACATGCTGAGAAGATATGAGGATGACCAACCTTATTTCACCAATGAACCTTCGTTCTCAAGAATGACTACCTGTAGCTATCACATTTTGATTATTATTAAGCACGTAACTCGTTTCACAGGTGATCAAGGAAACACCTCATGCGATAGTTGTCCGATGCTTATTTTTATGAGAGCATCTCTTACAAGTAGATTTAAATGATCATTATGACGAGCTCCACCAAACTGACCAGTTAAAATCCATAGACTATCAATCAACGAATTCATCAATAAATAATTCAAAGAAGCTTCTAGGGATGAACCTACATACTAAAATGTCTAAATGCAGAAGGTTTCCTATATGAGACTCTAATATAGATATATACAAATGAAACTGACACTTATGCATAGATATCATATAACACACATTCCTAAGGATTTCCTTAGGGACAGAAAACGTTTTGCATCAAGTGCTTTTGTAAAAATATCAGCAAGCTGATCATCTGTAGGTACATGATCCAACACAATAATTCCATCTTCTACCAAATTTCGAATAAAATGATAGCGAATGTCAATATGTTTGGTACGAGAATGTTGGACAGGATTTTTCAAAATATTTATTGCACTCGTGTTGTCACAGAATAGTTGAGCAGAAGGAACGTTCATGCCATACTCAGAGAGATTTTGCTTCATCCAAACCAATTGTGAACAGCAACTCCCAACCGCATTGTACTCGGCTTCAGCAGTAGAGAGTGAGATGCATTTTTGCTTCTTACAGAACCAGGACACCAAATTTGCTCCTATATAGAAACATCCGCCCGACGTACTTTTCCTATCATCAAGATTTCCAGCCCAGTCAGCATCGCAATAACCTGCAAGATGTAGGTTCGTGTCAGCAGAGTAGAATTAGCCATATTCCGATGTACCTCCAACATATTTTATAATATGCTTGACTGCCTTCATATGCGATTCCTTGGGGGAGGACTGATACCTGACACATAATCCAACACTAAAGCAAATGTCAGGTCTACTAGAAGTGAGATATAGAAGACTTCCAATCATACTCCTGTAAAGAGTTTGGTCAATAGATGTACCTTCATCATCCTTAGACACTTTTACATGTGTGCCCATAGGAGTTTGAGGGCTTTTAGAGTTTTCTAGACCAAACTTTTTAACAAGGTTTTTAGCATATTTGCTTTGATGCAAGAAAATTCCATTTTTACCTTGTTTTACCTGGAGCCCAAGGAAGTATGAAAGTTCACCTACCAGACTCATCTCAAATTCTGACGACATAAGTTTAACAAAGTGGTTGACCAAATTCTTGGATGTTGATCCAAAAATAATGTCGTCCACGTAGATTTGAAAGGCCAATAGATCTTCGTTTGTTCGAAGAGCAAAGAATGTTTGGTCTACTCCTCCTCTCTTGAAACCTTGTTCCAGAAGGTACATGGTGAGACGCTCATACCATGCACGAGGCGCTTGCTTTAGACCGTACAACGCTTTCTTGAGCCTTTAAACATGATTTGGATTTTTGGGATCCTTGAACCCCTCAGGCTGGTTTACATAAGCTTCTTCGTGCAGAATACCGTTTAGAAAGGGTGACTTCACGTCCATCTTGTAAACAATGAACTTCATTAGACACGCAATAGACAAAAATATACGTAATGATTCTAGTCTTGGAACTGGGGCAAAGGTTTCATCGAAATCTATCCCTTGAGTCTGAGTATAGCCTTGAGCAACCAATCTCGTCTTGTTGCGTGTCACGTTTCCAAACTCATCAGTTTTGTTTTTAAAGATCCACTTGGTTCTGATAACATTGCCTGATGAAGATTCAGGCACAAGCTCCCAAACATCATTTCTAGAGAACTGCTCCAGTTCCTCTTGCATTGCCAAGATCCAACGCTCATCTTTCAAGGCTTCTTTAGCATTCTTGGATTCAATCAGAGAGGTGTAACAAGCAAAGTGAGAAACCCCCATGAGTTCTTTGACTGAATTCTTTGAGTTCCTAGTTACTCTCTTATTGAGATCACCAATGACCAGGTCAGATGGATGGTCTTTCTGAACCCTTAGGGGAGGATCACGCTTCGGTTGTGCTGGACTTCCAAGTGTAGCAGGTACAAAATAATCAGTCAAAATTTCTTCTGACTCTTCAGTACCAACTGAACATTCAGGAGTCTCAAGGTCTACATAACTGTTAACATCTTGAGTATCCTGCATACTCTCATCAATTTCACAAGAATTAGAAGACACTGATGAACCAACATGGGAGGTTTTCTCATCAAAAGTTACATTCATGGATCGGCAATTCTAAAGAAGACGACTGCCCCGGAGATTACAGTGGAGGTACTCCTGTTGTAAACACGGTATGCTCGATTGTTGTTAGAGTATCCCAGAAAGAACCTGATATGGGATATTATACCTAGACGGATAGGTCGGCTCCTTGGACCGGTCAAGCGAATTGAGAGTGAAGGAGAATTATGTTGGGTCACGATATCGAGCCAAGAGAGTAGGGCTAAAATATCACTAAGGAGAAGGGAGAAAGGCTTAGGCACGAACAATAGGGAGACTTAACTGACACGCAAGGAGCTTGAGCAGAAGGTCGTCTGAAAGGCTGCAAACTTGGTCAAAAGGTAACTCGAGGATAACCTAGTGGTTGATCTAGTCGGGGATAAAAGACAACTTAGGGAGTTGACTTGGATAAGGTCAAAATACGATGAGCTACTAACGGAAGTGCAGAGGTGTCAGTTGGACGTCAGCAGATTGCAGAGGAATATTTTATCCCATGTGTAGAGGACATGTGGTGCGAAAGCATTGGTGCAGAGGATAGTGGCGACGGCTATCTCTAACACACACACACACATTGCGTGTGTACGGACAGACAGTTGGGGCAGACAGCTCAGCAGATCCGGGTAGCTCCTAGGGCAGGTATCTCACCCCTATATATATGGGGTGAACCTTTCTTGCTCAACACGATCATTCTATTGCTTACTCTTTAGAATTGATTGAATACATACTGACTTAAGCATTGGAGGCTCTTCACCGTTAAACCCGTCCGATGTGAGAGTTCCTTGTAGGTGCTTATCATTTCCAGCCAGTAGTATGTCGTCAACATACAAAGAAAGGATCATAAAACCGCCCTTGGACCCATTCACATAAACACAATAAGCCTCCTCCATCATCGGAGAGTTACCGAGCATGCACACTCTGACCGAAAGGCTAGTTTGTCTGACGGAAAGATGTTCAACCGATAAGAAAGAAGGCGATTACTCAGATTCCAGCCGGTCGGGGAGTTTTGTGTTACCATTTGGCGCCGTCTCTAGGACTTCCATTCAAAAGCGGTGTTCGGAGTTGTTGAGCTCGGTAGTTATGGCGGACATAATTCCCAGAATGAACCTACAGTCGTCGTTCGATGAGGCTTGGACGACGACCAGGCCGCTGGGGCATGGCCCTCCTCCAGGTTTCTCTTGCCCTTCGCAAATGCTGGTCACTCCTATGCCTACACCTCAAGGTGTGGACATACCATCGGCGGTTCCAGGAGGACACGCGGGCTCCATTCGCACCCAGGAAGCTCATGTAGCAGTCGCGGCGACGATGCCACCACCGCCGCAGCCAAATCCGGTAGGAGCACAGCCAACAGAACCGGTGGTGCAGGGAGGAGCAACACCGCAAGCGGGAGAGCAACGCCCTGGTCAGCAGGTGGTAGTGACTAGCATGAGATGCAACAGATGGTGGGGGATGCAGCTGCACAGGCGGTGCAACAGGTCACAACCAGCCTCTCTCGAGCAACCACAACGCCGACCATGGTGGCAGGAACTCACCAGAACGCGGAGGAGGACGTATCTAGTTATGGAGAAGGTGGGGCCTCGCAGGATCGAGAGATAGAAAGGATGGCCGAGAAGCTGCGTAAATTGCAGGCCAAAGTGGATGGTCGAACGGAGAGGCGCTCGAGGACACCCGTTCTCAAGGGATATATTGGCTGCACCTTTGCCAGCTAATTTCAGGGACATAAATTTGGTATTCGATGGGATTCTGACCCGTCGAGGCATATGAGGACATTTGAAAATATGGCTGTGTTGCATGTATATACTAACCTCGTTAGTTGCAGGGCATTTTTATCGACCTTGTGGGGAGGTGCACTTGATTGGTTCCAGCAGCTCCTCTTGGGGTCGATCGTAGATTTTTAGAATTTTGCGGAAAAGCTGATAAACCAATATTCGAGCGCGGTGGCTCAGGAGAAGATGTACTTGACCCTGATAGCGATGAGACAGGGGGAGAAGGAGTCGCTGTGCAAATATATAGCTCGATTCAACCAGACTTGTTTGGAGATCCCTTCGACGGTCGATGAGGTCAAGGCAGAAGGGCTGATCAGGAGTTTATGAGCGGGGCCATGTCGAACTTCTTTGGCCAAGACCCCGGCTCGTACGTATGACGAGGTGTTAAAGAGGTGCAGGAAGTATATCAATCTCGAGGAGACGGAGGCAGAATTCACTAAATTGGAGGAGTTGGCTCGACCAGAGTCGAAGAACAAAAAGGGAAGACGAATTTGCCCAGGAGGAGGTCTCCTAGGAGAGGATCGCCAAGGAGCGTGACATGGCCCAGGTCGAGGTTTGAGGGGCCAACTCAGCCAAAGTCGAGGAGGTATTGTCGATTCCACAAGGATTACGGGCATACCACGGAGGATTGCCGACACATTAAAGATGAGATCGAGCGTCTTATTCGAGCAGGGCACCTCAAGGAGTTTGTTTATCACGATAAGGTGAATCAGAAGGAGAAAAGGAGGTGCATGGAGGAGTCCGTAGAGAGGACTGACAGGGATTATGATGAGGAAGAGGATGGTAGAGGTGGTCGAAGGGGTGATGATGGAAAGAGAAGGCGAGAAAATGAAGATCGGGGAAGGCACAAGGATATGGGCCAGGTGAAGAGAGGCACGATATATATGATTTTGAGTGGACCAACGGATGGGGACTCGAATAATGCCAGGAGAGGACATGTTCGAGCGATGAAGAGAAAGAGAGAGGAAGTGGTAATTTCAGCTCGAATGCCAGAGATTAGTTTTCGGGCGAAGGATGCAGAGGGGGTGGTGTTACCCCATAATGATGCACTGGTGATTACTGTAGAGGTTGCTGGTTTTGACGTGAAGAGGGTATTTATCGACACGGGGTGTCCGGTCGATGTTATGTTTTACGATTGCTTTGTGCAGATCAATCGGGAGTTGAAGCCGATAACCTCGGCTTTATATGGTTTTAATGAGGGCGAGGTTATGCTGATGGGAGAAGTAAGTCTATCTGTTGCTTTGGGAAAAGGGGCGATGAGAAAAGTTAGAATTGTCAGATTTGTGGTGGTCGGAGCTGAATCTTCGTACAATATTCTCATGGGGAGGATGAGCTAGAACGCGTTCAAGGCGGTCGTATCAATGTACCATATGACGATCAAGTATCCTGTGGGCGAACACGTTGGTGAGTTCGCAGGGGATCAACTCACATCACAGAGCTGCTATCAAACCATAGTGAGCAACAATAAGCAGTTGGCCAAAAGGCTGGCGAATGGGAGAGATGAAACCCCAAATCGACCCGGGAGTTCGAGGTCGAAGGAGGAGAAAGGGGCATTGGATAAGGGCAAGGAAAAGGCGGAGATGCAGCCAGGAGGGGAGATTGAGGAGATCCAGATGGTGGAAGGTAGCGATGAGAGGAGGTTTAGAATTGGAAGGAGCTGGAGGAGCCCGTGAGGTCGAAATTGATCAGGTTGATAAGGGAGTTAGCGGATGTCTTTGCATATACGACAGAGGAGTTGATAGGTTTTAGAGCGGAAGTCATCGAGCATCGACTAAATATCGACCTCAGTGTAGGGCCGGTAAAACAGAAAAGGAGACATCATGGTGCAGATGGATAAAGTAATCGAGCAAGAGGTAGAGAAATTGCTGAAGGCAGACCACATTAAGGAGATCTAATTCCCGCAGTGGCTGTCAAACACTGTGATGGTTTCGAAGTCAGAGCGTAAGTAGTTCGTGCATAGATTTTTGGGATTTGAACAAGGCATGCCCGAAGGATTTATACCCACCACCAAGGATCGACCAGTTGGTCGACTCCACTGCTGGGTGTGAGCTGCTTAGCCTAATGGATGCTTCACATGGGTATCATCAAATCCCTTTGGCGTGAGAGGACAAGAAGAGGGTAAGTTTTGTAACAAGTAAGGGGATATATTGTTATGTGGTGATGCCTTTCGGACTGAAGAATGCGGGGGCAGCTCACCAGAGATTGGTCGATAAAATTTTCAAGGAGCAGTTGGGGAGAAACATGGAGGTGTATGTTGATGACATGTTAGTGAAGAACCAGGAGGAGGTCGATCATGTGAAAGACTTGAAGGAAACATTCATGATGTTGTAGAGATATAAAATGAAGTTGAACCCCGCTATATGTTCATTTGGGGTAAAGTCAGGGAAATTCTTGGGTTATATGGTGACAAAGAGAGGAATCGAGGTGAATCCAGAGAAGGTGCAGGCGGTGGTCAAGATGAGACCCCCTACGAAGGTGAAGGAAGTACAGGTCCTGACGGGACGAATTACAGGTTTAAGCTGCTTTATCTCGAAAGTGGCAGAAAAGGGTGAGCCATTATTCAAAACATTGAGGAAGAGCTCGAAGTTCCAATGGACAGAAGAGGCCCAGAGGTCGTTCGAGGAGTTGCAGAAGGTGTTGGCCAACTTGCCTTTATTGGCCAAACCGGTATACCGGGAGGATTTGTTATTATACATATCTATTGGGAAGACGACTGTGAGCTCGGTTTTGTTTCGAGAAGAGGGGACCGCCCAATTTCCAATCTATTATATGAGTAAGGTGATGCAGGGCGCTGAAATGAGGTATTCGGAAATCGAGAAATGTGCTTTGGCAGTGGTAGTGACGGTGAGAAAGCTGCGACCATATTTCTTGAGCCATAAAGTGAAGGGCCGAACGAATATGCCTCTAGGGGAACATTAGGTCGACCCTCGATGTCTGGTCGACTGGTTAAATGGGCGGTCGAGCTAAGCAAATGCACAATAGCTTATGAGCCAAGGAGAGCGATCAAGGCCCAGGCACTGGCCGATTTCATTCAGGAGGGAATGAATGGAGAGGAAGAGTGTGAAGGAGTGTGGTAGATGTTTGCGGATGGGTCAGTGTCAAAAGTTGGAGGAGGTCTGGATATTGTGTTGATCTCGCCAAAGGGAGATAGCTTGGAGTTTGCAGTTAAGGTGGCGTATCGAGTATCGAATAATGAGGCGGAGTATGAGGCGGTCATTAAGGGGCTCCAGTTGGCACTAGCGGGAGGAGCTCGAAAGGTACAGGTGCATTCAGATTCGCAACTGGTGGGCCAGTTTCAGGAAGGGTTCGAGATTAAGGAGGATAGGATGCTGAAGTATGTAGAGGAGATTAAAATGTTGCAGGGAGAGTTCGACTGTTTTGAGCTGGTACAGATACCGCGTGGGGTGAATGGTCGAGCTGACTTGTTATCCAAAATAGCGCAAAGCCTGGTCGATTGCAGGAGTAGGTGTGTGACTCTACTACACATGGAGAAA
The DNA here is from genome assembly GCA_902706635.1 of Striga hermonthica. Taxonomy (NCBI): domain Eukaryota; kingdom Viridiplantae; phylum Streptophyta; class Magnoliopsida; order Lamiales; family Orobanchaceae; genus Striga; species Striga hermonthica. Next base: position 7,299,470 of record CACSLK010027752.1, on the reverse strand, counting down.
AGTGTGGTCGAGAGGGAGGTAGTGGAGATAGAGGAGGTAGAAGACTGGAGGGCCCCGATAATAAAGGAGTTGGAGGAATGAGGGTCAAGGTAATAAGGAGATTCTTCGAGCATGCTGGGATTTTGTATAAAAGATCGCATGCAGGACCACATTTGCGGTGTGTGACCCAGGAGGAAGGGCGATATGTCCTGAGGGAGACTCATGAAGGGTGCTGCAGTGATCATAGCAAAGCAGGCTCGCTGGTAGCAGAAGTGTTGAGGGCAGAATATTTTTGGCCCACTATGAAGGAGGATGCAAGGGAGATGGTCAAAAGATATTTGCAGTGCCAGAAGCATGACCCACTTATCCATCAATCGGCCGAAGCGATGATGACTATGAGCGCTCCCATCCCGTTTGCGCAATGGGGTATCGATCTGGTAGGGCCCACGCCTAAAGGAACTGGGCAGAGAAAATTTTTGATCGTGGCGGTTGATTACTTTACAATGTGGGTGGAGGTCGAACATTTGGCAAAAATCACGGAGGAGAGAGTGATACACTTTTTATATAACAATATTTGTTGTAGGTTTGGAGTTCCTAAGGTGTTGGTGACTAACAATGGAACACAGTTCAATGGCAAACGAATTCGAGCATGGTGCGAGGACATGAAGATCGAGCAGCATTTCGCATCAGTCGCTCACCCTCAAGCCAATGGACAAGTCGAGGTGACCAGTAGGATCATATTGAATGGTCTCAAAACAAGGCTGGAAAAGGCGTCAGGGGCGTGGGTCGACGAACTCACTTCAGTACTCTGGGCATACAGGACAACACCTAGGTCGACCACTAGGGAAATGCCTTTCAACCTGGTTTATGGATTGGAGTCTTTGCTGCCGGTCAAAGTCGAGGTCCAGTCACAATGATCGAGCACATATGATCGAGAGCAGAATGAACACTTGATGATGGCAGCCCTGGACAAGATGGAGGAGCTTCGAGAAAAGGCTTCGATCAGAGTCGAAGCCTACCGCAGAGGATGCGAGCCGCCCATGACAGGAAGGTGAGAGTACGAAGATTCCAGGTGGGTGACCTGGTCTGGAAAAGGGTAGATGTATTGAAACATGTCGGGAAGCTGGAACCAAATTGGGAAGTACCGTACCTCATCGAGAAGGTCCATGCTGGAAGAGCTTACTCTTTGAAGGACGCTGAGGGGAGATCACTGGCCAGGTCATGGAATGTGGCTAACTTGAAGAAATATTATGCTTAAATTTTTATTTTATTTATAAAAAAAAAAAAAAATTGCTGGAATCGATGTAATGAATCCCTTTATTCGACAATTAATGAAACGACATGTATGAATTCAACAAATTATTGTCTACCGAATTACTTTATGGTTGGAATGTTTGGAATAACCCTGATGACAGGTTACTTGGAAAAATCCATCATGATTAAGGCCGAGAGGCTGGATGGTCGCATGTAACGACCACTCCCTTAAGGGTGGGCATGTGTTTGAAGAAAAAATCCATCATGATTAAGGCCGAGAGGCTAGATGGTCACATGTAGCGACCACTCCTTTGAGGGTGGGCATTTGTTCGATGACAAAAATCCATCATGATTAAGGCCAAGAGGCTGGTGGTCGCATGTAACGACCACTCCTTTGAGGGTGGACATGTGTTCAAAGGCAAAAATCCATCATGATTAAGGCCGAGAGGCTAGATGGTCGCATGTAACGACCACTCCTTTGAGGGTGAGCATGTGTTCGAAGAATGACCACTCCTTTGAGGGTGGGCATGTGTTTGAAGACAAAAATCCATCATGATTAAGGTCGAGAGGCTGGATGGTCACATGTAACGACCACTCCTTTGAGGGTGGGCATGTGTTCAAAGACAAAAATTCCATCATGATTAAAGCCGAGAGGCTGGATGGTCACATGTAACGACCACTCATTTGAGGGTGAGCATGTGTTCGAAGATAAAAATCCATCATGACTAAGGCCGAGAGGCTGGATGGTCGCATGTAATGACCATTCCTTTGAGGGTGGGCATGTGTTCGAAGACAAAAATCCATCATGACTAAGGCCGAGAGGCTGGATGGTCGCATGTAACGACCACTCCTTCGAGGGTGGACATGTGTTAGGGAAAGAAAAGGGTCATTATGATTAAGAGGACGCTAGGTAAGAATGACATATACCAACCCTGTAGTGTTGAGAAAAGTAAGAACTCTGTAGATCCTATAGCCACACATGATGAACGCATTGGAATCCACACAAAACAGAGAGAAAGGATTGTGCGAGAGCAAACAAGGCGTGAAGAGAAAACATAATCAAAAAACAACATATAAGTACTGGAATAAACAAAATATGACAGAATCCATTAATACCAAAGTTTTTACAAAAAGAGGAATACATATGTCTTAAAAGAAAAATACAACATGCTTAGGGAGACAGAGTGTTGGTATCTTGAGAAGTTTGCTCAACCTCGGCATCGGCATCGGAAGTAGACTTGGGCTGTTGCTCGATTTACTGATTAGAGCCAGAAGAAAACTCAGCCATGTTTGACAATGGTCGAGCACGGATCGAATCGAATATATCATGTTGCATGGAGACCGGAGGAGTGACACCATCGGGCAGCTTGAAGGTCTTCAGAATGTCGGCCCGAGCTAGAGTACGATCGAGGATTTTCGACCATCACTCATGAGTAATGGGCAGGTGAGGATCGCCATGGAAACTTTGAGGAACTTTAGGCATAGCATCCCAGATGGCCTCTACATCGAGCCCCTCGAAGTCATCCTCGACCGACTGTTCGGCGGCCCAGTCATTGGAAACTGGAAGTGATCGGTGCCAAGATCTTGCACTCCCTTCAAATCTTGAGGTGACTGCAGGAAGTCAGCCACCACTTGTTCGTAGTATTCCTGTAGGAAGCGCTGCCCGATTGTGGTGTGCCACATCTAAAGTGCCCGAAGAGCAGCGAGATTCGTCAAACGCTACCTCTCCTGCTCGCGCATTGCCGTCTCTTTAGCTCGAGCAGCTTTTTCAGCCTCGAGCAGATCCTCCGTGGCCTTTTTCTCCCCATCCTTCTGGGAAAGAGCTTCCTCGAGGGCCTTAAGTTTTTCCTTAAGCTCCTCATTCTCTTTCTTCAGCCTCGAGGACTCTTGCGTACTCTATGACAAGGACTTGCGCAGCTCATCACGCCGGGTGTTAAGGTCCCTGTTCCTCTCGTACAAGAGAGAGGCACCTTTCTCGACTAGCGGGATCGAGTCGCCCTTGCTGGCCAATGTTTTCTCGGCCAGAAGAATCAGCTCGACCAAGCCCTGTGCAAAATAAAGAAAAATAAATAAATACGCACGATGTGATGAAAATCAAACATTCCGATAGGAGAAATGAGGTCGTGCAAGAAACGTCTAACACATACCTGAGCTACCCATCGGGAGAGACGTTGGCCGCGGGTTCGTAAGTCGGAGTTGCCGGCCTCAAAGTCACCGGAAGGGACCACCGTTTTTAGGTGGGAAATTAACTCCTCCTCTTCCTTAATGGCGCTTAATGACAGAGGGAGAGAAGGAGGAGCAGACACGTCGGCCGTCTTGACAAGCCGGCGACTCTTGCCCTTGGCCTTGTCACCCTCTCTTCACGAGGGCATTTCTTTGGATTCCCCTTGAGCTCGGTTTGCTCGAGGGACAGAGGGGTCTCAACTATCAATATGGTCGGCTGCATGGGGGAGATAGTGGTTGAGGATCGGGAGAGCGTTGTGGAGATTGGGCAGTTTGTTCCTTTTCTGGTAGAGGAGAGACAGACGATACTTGCTCTGTAGCTTCGGACTGTTGAGTAAGGGGTGGCTCGATGATGGCTGTAAACGAAGGAGTGGGAATCTGCTCGACCTCATGCACTCCCTTAGATTCGGCCTCATGGGATGGATGTTGGTTTTTATTAGGAACGTGGGCTATGTGCACATTCAAATCTATTGACTAATAAATCCTAACGCATTAGGATTAAGACTTACGGTTTAAAATTTTTGCCGACTCTGAGACGTTTCTGATTTCCGTTGATGGAGATCGTCTGAACACCAAAGTGCAATAGGCAGCTGGACTTGGCCTTTATCGATTCTAATCGAGTCATCAAGGTGCTCCAATCGCTCATCAAGCTCATCAGATCGTTTTGGACCTTCGGTAAGTGAATTGGACTCCTCGGACCGCTCGAAAACCATCTCAGGCACAAACTGGGCTTACTGGGTCGTGCTGAACCGGGTCGAACTGGTCTGGACTGGGTCTGGTCGGGTCTGGGCTGGATGTGGTTGCTGGGCTCGAGGATTGGCACGCAGGGTCGAGGCTAGCACGGGCATGGGGCGGCTATCCTACTCCTGTACGGACTGGGTGCGCTAGGTCGCTGCTGCACGCGCGTGGGCGCAGGGGCGCGCAGGATGGTCAGGCAATGGCGTCGCGCGCATGCAGGACGTGCAAGACTCCTACTCCTGGGCGGACTGGGTTGCGTGCAGTGGTACGCGGCACGTCTCCTAAGCAGACGAGGACTAGGCGTGGGAGTTATCTCGGTGCGATGGAACTTCTGGACGTCGTTCGCTTCGCGAGTCGTGCAGGGGTGCTGCTGGTCGTCGTTTGAGAGCTCGCTGGGCTTCAGCGGCAAACACGGCATGGCGTAGGGCGCAGGGTTGCAACGCGGGTGTGCACGGTGGTGCGTGGTGTTTGGCGTCTGTCTGCACCGTCGTGCGCGGACGGGCGCAGGCGGTGTTGAGGCGGCGCATGCGAGCACGTGAGGCTCCAGCTCCGGCGCGTCCGGCAGCGACTGGTCACTGGAATTACGCTGGTGATCTCCTGTTGCTCCGGTGGTCTTCCTCTCCTGATTTGGTGGCCATCGGAGATGCTACGGGGATAAATATATTCGACGTGATGAACAGACATATATATATATATATATATATTCAACAGGATACGAATCAACAACCTTTGAATCTTCTATTGTATGACCTTTCACAATCTCTAATAAATCTTGGTGGAGCGATTTATTAGATCTCCCAAAGTTTCTCGATCATTTTCTTCTAAGACCTCACCACGCTAACCGAATTTTCTCTCTAAGAAGAATTTCTCTCTTTCTTTCTCACTTGAAGAGGCTGAATTTCTCCAGCCCTTCGGGGAGAAAAAACATGTGATACATATTTGAGAGGCTAGGGGACTTAGTGTATTTATAGGCTACAATAGGACCAAAAGGAGGTGCTAAATATTTTTTTTTTCCAACGACATAAACTGCTATATAAAACCAAAATATGGGAATGTACAATAGGGATAACCCTGCCGAAAAGTTCAGAGAGGCTCAGCACAACTGCCGCCTAATAGAAACTAAAACAAACATGAATAATAGCTGATAACAATCTCCAACTGCTAACCCAAAATCAACAACAACAATAGAGAGAAAAAAAAACCAAAAACCACAATACAGAACCCAAGATACTCCACTGCCAAAGGCCTAGCTTATCTTCAGTCCAGCACTTATGATATCAGGGACCAGATGATGTATAGTCCATCCAATCTCTCACAACTGCTTTTACTATCCACACCTCAGGTTGCTTCACCCCTTCAAAAACCCAGATATTTCTTGCTTTCCAGAGCCACCATAATATATAAGTGGATAGCTGAATTCTATCTTCAGAAATAGCTTTGAAGCTCATAAAACTGATCCACCACCACCATTGCTTGAAGCTCAACTGCTCCTGGGTGACTCTGTTCCAATGCACAGGGGCAATCTTCCACACTTTAACAGCTCTGTCACAATGGAATAACACATGCTCCTGGGTTTCAGGAGCTTCACCACACACTTTGCACAAAACATCCATGACAAGACCCCTCTTAGTCAGATTAACATTCATAGGCAAAATGTTGGTAAAACACTGCCATATAAAATGCTTAACCTTACTAAGAACCTTCAAATTCCAACACCTCAACCTGGCCTTTTTATTATCCACAGCTAATGAACTGCTCTCAGCCACCTCAGAGGCACAAACCTTTCCTACAGCAAGGATATTGTAGGTTCTTTTAATAGAAAATTTCCCCTCATCAATAAAGGGACACTTCCACAAATCAACAAGATTAGGGTTCAAGGTTTGGATTTGCAGAATCTTCCTGGCATCAACTTTTGCAAACAACACATTAACCAGATTTTCATCCCAGCTGCACCCCCTACAATCAGCAAATCTTTCACCCAGAAATCATGCCCAGCAATCTGGACTCTTAGAGATGGTTTACCACCCACAACCCCTGGAACCCAATTATAATCATCCAGCTTTGTTCCAGCCCCATTTCTGATTATAATGTTGAGATGATTTTTAAGCATTGGTAGCACTGAAGTCCAAGACTTCCATAGCCAAGATACACCATTTGAGACTTTCCAGTCAAATATACTACAGTCAGGAAAATACCTGCCTTTAAGCACTTGACACACCAAAGACTCAGGTTGGTCCAGCAGCCTCCAAAGTTGTTTCAAAATAAGAGCCCTATTCATTGTACTGATGTCAAGGAAGCCCAGACCCCCTTCAGTCTTAGATCTGGCTAACTTGTCCCAGGATTTCCAGTGGAGTCCTTGGGTTTGGGAACTCCCTTTCCTCCACCAATAACTTGCCATAAGCCTGCAGATATTCTTACAAAGACCAACAGGAATCAGGAAGCAAGACATAACAAAAATTGGAAGGGCCTGCAACACTGCTTTTATCAAAATCTGTTTGCCAGCTGTAGACAGAAAGTTATTCTTTCAGCTCTCAATCCTACTTCTCATTACATCCTCAACAAACTGGAAAGCATCCATTTTAGAAGCCCCAATCCCCAAGGGCAATCCTAGATATCTAGTAGACCTTTTAACCACAACACCCCTCAAAATAGAGCCTAGATTAGTGACCAGATCATAACCACAGTTTTTACTCAAGAACATAGAAGATTTATGCAGGTTCACTTTCTGCCCTGTAAAGCATTTATACTTGTGCAACAGCTCCAGAAGAAAATAAGCATGATATTCATCAGCCTTACAAAAGATAAGAGCATCATCAGCAAATAGTAAATGAGACAGCATAGGCCCTTGCTTAGCAACTTTAATCCCCCTGAAATGACCACTATTACACTTGAAGCTCAGATAAGAAGAAAACACCTCAGACACCAAAATGAATAGGTAAGGTGATAAAGGATCACCCTGCTTGATACCCCTAGAAGCTTTAACAAAACCATAAGTCTCCCCATTAAGATTAAAAGAGAATGTTGGGTGAGAGATGCAACCAAAAATCTACTTAATAAAAACTCCATGAAACCCTATTTTCCCCATGACTTTTCTAATGCACTCCCATTCCACCCTATTATACGCTTTCTCCATGTCCAATTTGACAGCCATGAAAGAGTGAGGACCAGATCTATGTCTATGCAAATAGTGGAAAACTTCATGAGCAATTACAACATTATCTAACAAATTTCTCCCTGGCACAAAAGCAGTCTGAGTGCTGCTAATACATGAATCCAGACACCCTTTCAGCCTCTCAGCAATAATCTTAGCCACAATTTTGTACAAGACACCACACAAGGATATAGGTCTATAGTTACAGAGAGATTCAGGATACAAACACTTTGGGATTAATGTAATAACAGTGTGCTTCCAGTTCTTAAGCATTTTCCCATTTGAGAAGAAACTTTTTATGGCCTTACACACATCATCTTTGATAATATGCCAAAAGTGTTTGAAGAAAAAAAAAAAACATACCATCCTCCCCTGGCGCCTTTTCAGATTCCATTTGAAATAGAGCCTCCTTAATCTCCTTCTCCTCCACCGGTAGAATAAGAGTGTTGTTTAAATCATCAGATATAGAACAAGGGATATACTGCAACATCTCTTCCTCCTCAGAGCTTCCATCAGAAGAGAAAAGATCAGAGTAGAACTCCTCCAAGTGACTCACAATGGATTCCTTAGATTCACAGACCACCCCCTCTCCAGTCACCAGCCTCTGAATAGAATTTGATTTCCTCCTTTGGGCCACAATAGCATGAAAAAAACTTGAATTTCTATCCCCCTCCTTTAGCCACAATGCCCTGGATTTCATCCTCCAGTAAGCCTCTTCCTCCTTATGTGCACTTTCTAGATCAACTTTCAGCTCATCCCGTTCCTCCCAATCTATCTCATGGCCAGCCTTTCTCATTTCTTCCATCTTCCCAGTGAGAATTTTAACTGCCTTTTCACTATTCCTGTGTATGGGTTTGTGCCAAGCTAATAAAGCCATCCTGGTACTTTTAATCTTTTGGTGGACTTGATACATTCAAGAACCTTCAACAGAGATCTGCCACCCAGATTTAATAGCCACTTGTACCCCATCAAGCTTTGCCCATGATTTTTCAAAAGAAAATCTCTTCTTAATTCTCCCAGCTTCCATATCTGTGTCCAGCATCAACACATTGTGATCAGAGGCTGACCTAAAGAAATTTATCACCTCCACCTTTAGGAAAGCCATCATCCAGTCATAAGAAGTGAAGACTTTATCAAGTCTTTCTTCAACATAACCATCTCCCACTCTATTGTTCCCCCAAGTGAAAAAAGCCCCTTTCTGCTCCATCTCTAGCATTCCCATATTATGAATAAAACCTGAAGCCTCTGAAAGTGGATTCTTGTCTTCTCACTCCCCCTCTTTTCTCATCATTACTAATAATGTCATTCCAATCCCCTGCAATGGCCCAACATCTACCCCAATTTATCCTTGAATTCTCAAGAAACTCCCATTGGATTGCCCTTTCCCTCCTGTCAGTACTAATGTAGACAAATATAACCCAACACCACTCCCTCATCCCAGGACCCTTAACCTCCACTTGAACACAAAAATTATTGGCAACAATTTGCTTGATTTCTGTATTTACATCCCACATGAGAAGCAGACCACCTCTAGTCCCCCTTGGTGGTACCAGATGCCACCTACTGCCAAATCCCAGCTTCCTACAGACTGTGACAGTAAAAGCTCTAGATTTCTTGGTTTCTGAAAGAAAAGTAACATTTGGGTGGTGGACTCTAATAGAGTCCTTAACCTGGGAAATTGTAGAGGGCCCACCCAGCCCTCTACAATTCCACACCTGGACCTTCATTGATCACCTCGGGGCCATTTGAGGCTGGCCTTCTCCACCTTCGATTCATCACAAGAAACTTTCAGTCTTTTGTCAGAAACACCTACACCAGGAGTCTCCTCATCAGCATCTTCAAAGAGAACCAATTCTCTGCTTCTTTTACTGAATTTAGCCCCTCTTTCAGCCTTACTTGACTCTGGAATTGGAACTATCTCATTCCCACTTTCATTCATCCTCAACAGCCTACCCACATTGCTAATCTTTCTCCTCCAGGATGCCCCTTTCTTCACTTCACCCAGCACTTGAACCCTGCCTCTACTATCCCCCATTGATTAGGAGAAATATTCAGTCCTATAGAATCTTCTTCCATCAGAGTCTCCTTGCCTTCCACCACCAGCTCCATAAAACTACAGTTAGGCTCCACTGTAGAGGGGACAATATCAAGAGCCCGAAAGTTCTGCGGCTCAATCTCTGCACCATCACTTACACCCTGATCATTAACAGCACTGTCCTCGGCCCCCACTGATTGCAGGTTTATGTTCTGAATAGGAGTTACACTGGCAGATAATAAAGAATCTTGATTGGAATGATTCTGAGGAGGGGCACTCTTTTCGTCAGAACTACTAGCAAAAAAACTTCTCCCACCATGATAAGTTTCCTTGGCTTTGAGCCACTCTCTAAACTGCCCTTCCCTTGGATTACCCTCCTCAATATCCTCAGCCCTCTGATTACACCCCCTGTCCAAGTGCCCTATCATCCCACAGTAGTAACATAAATTCACAAGCCGTTCGTATCGAAAAACAACCATGATGCTCTGCTCCCCCAATTTAACAACTGTGCACCTGGGTATTGGCTCCTTAAGATTTAAAGCAACAAGGATTTTGAGAAAACTCCCTGCTTCTCCTCCCACCTTACAAACCACCACATTCTTTACCTTATTGAAAATTTGCCCAATTCTCATACCCGCTTCCGTAAAAATCCAATTTAGTGGAAAATTCAACACTTGGACCCAGATATTGATCTCTTCAAAACAAGGATGATTACTATGCAGACCATCGAACCACTCTGTTAGAATCAAATACTGGTTCTCAAACAGCCAATTATTCCCGGCAGCAACCTTGGTCTTATCCTCCATAGACGAGAAAATAAACTGGAAGAAATTCGAACTGATCTCTTTGACCTCTACCAATTGCTGAAGCCTCCAAATACTGCTCATAGTACGTTTGATACCCATAATAATAGCCGGCCTATCCCCTACCACCTTCCCAAATAAACTCCATTCACATTCCTCCTTGCTTGCTTTTACATCATCTGTGCACAGTTCTACACCACCTTCTTCCTTCTCCGACATCGAGCACGCCAAAAACATTTTCAACACAGCTCCGCTCAACTCACCCCGCACCTCCTTTCCCCTTGACCTATCCCCATCCCACCAGCCAACAAAAAAACATAGAATGGAACCCTAGCAAAATCCACCCCCCTAAAACTTCCCCGTACGAGATGCAATGACCCCAAAACCGCAGGAAAAACAAACCAATATGGAGATAAGGTAACTCCCACCAGAAGAATTTGGATCTCACCAAGATAATTTACACTCTCAACGAGAGAATTTTGCTGAAATATTGTGGGTTATTTCTGAACTTCTGAAATATTGTGGGTTATTATTGTGACTTGACCTGGCTAGACGAGGTTTCACATTTTTAGTTCAATGGCAAATCCAATCTTTACGTCGCTCACCTTTTGGGAAGGGACATACTGAGTTCATAGTGGAATCCCTCAATTTAGTATTACCGCTTGACATTCCTCTAATCTGCTTGGCTCCCACAAGTGAACACAAATCATAAGGTGGTTTCTACTTGTTGTTCATGTCTGATTAGAAATCAGAATTCTTTGTAATCCATAGGTTGCTTATGGTTCGTGTGATAACCCTACATATTATCCTTAGCCCTATTACGCCGCTTGATCATATGTTCTACCATAAACCATTGCTCCTATCTAGGATTACTTTGATATTTACCAACCATGCAATAAATATCAGGCTTCATCTATTGCATATACTAGGCTTCCTATTGCCATGCATAAGGACTACCTCTGTATCATGCAAAATAGAATGAGCCTTATGATAGTCTGGACATGAAAAATTGGGACAATCGCAACATATCTTTCTTGTGATCCTCAATCTCAAGAATATCTGTTGATTCTGAATCTTTCATATCCAACTACTTGGATAACCATACCTTTGCGTCTGTCAATCATTTTCACACTGTCTCCAGTGATCAAGATATTGTCTACGCATAGTACAAAAATACCACCACGCTTCCATTGCGCCACACACCATGCACATTTGGTGAATGATCAAATCCATGATTTGAACTTATCAACCAAACGTTCGGCCCACTATAGTCCATAACTGGACTGGGTCAACCTACTGAGTAAATGCTCTTTAGCCCCTTTTCCAATTAAGACTTCTGGGTGCTACTCCATGGATATTCCTACAAGACTTCCGATTAAGGAAAATGTCTTGACATCCACTTTGCCTAACTCATAACTTATATGAATGGCATCAGCTTTGAATTCGGCTACTTGTGAAATAATTAACTCATAATAGATTCCGTTCTTTTCGAGTTCATCATTTCACAATAAGCCTTTCTATGTACAGACTTAAACACGGATACTGGCGAAAAAACTATCTCATAATAGATCCCATTCTTTCTGAGTCTGGTACTTCACAACAAGCCTTGTACTAAAGTCTTCACTTATACATTTCGTCCAATAGCATGTATGCTACTTGGTAATTCTATAAGAACCCAGATTTGATTAGATTACCCTAAATCAGAAATCGTTACAGCTTTGCTAAGTTTCTACATCCTTGTCTTGGATCTCCTTATTGTATAACTAGGGATCGATTCAAGTTTACTAGAGACTAAGTCCGAGACTTTCTCAAAACATGAATTCCATGAACTTGTGATTAATACAGACTGAGTCCAACGACTCTCTTATTATCACAAATGGAGTTGCCTTGCAACCCTTCCACTACAACGAGGTTTTCTCTGCAAAGGTGTATATCACAAAATGCATGTTGCAGTTTTCCTTGTGGTATCACATTTGTACACTTGGTAACAAAGTTGAACTTTTACCTTTATCTTTTTTTTTTTTTAAATAATTCTACAAACAAGCTTTGTGGTTTATTACTTAGTATTCCTCTAAAATCAGACATTCGCGCTAACGAACACATTCTGACTTTTAGTACTATAATAATCCACTCATTTCTCGTTACTATTAAGTATCCCACAAATAGCCTAATTTTCAAACATCCTTTCCAATCCTATTAGTATCAACTTTCTAGCACGTGTGCTGAAATGCTCTGAATCTGAATATGTTCCTGACAAGGCCTAAACCTTGCCAACAATTCATTCAGTGTAATAAGTACTAAGCTTAGATGGGATTATGTTCAGAACTTAAACTGCTATTTGCACAACTCCAATACGAAAAAGTGAAATTCCTAATAACTCATCATTAACATAACCAATCTTCTTGAGAGACATTTTCTTTCGGTCTGTTGCATCGTCCTGTTCCGATGAACCAGGTTAAACATGTTGAGATCGAATCTCAACATCCAATAAGTATTTCTATGATTTCCCAAAAGGTATTAGTCACTACAATCTTAATCGTAATGCCACTGATACATTAATCTCCACATCTTTCCATAACCGCCACTGTACTCCCTCGAATTACTCAAGCTTATGAAGTGTCACTTAATGGCGCGTGATGCCACTGCCTGACCATCCCGCGCGCCCCTGCGCCCGCGCGCGTGCAGCAGCGACCCAGCGCTCCTACTCCGTTCAGGAGTAGAAGAGCCGCCCCGTGCCCGCGCTAGCCTTGACCCTGCGCGCCAGTCCTCGAGCCCAACAACCACATCCAGCCCGAACCAGCCAAGTCCGGCCCAAACCCGACCAGACCCGGTCCAGACAGATTCAACTCGGTTCAACCCGACCCAGTAAGCCCGGTTCGTGCTCGAGATGGTTCCCGAGCGGTCCGAGGAGTCCAATTCACTTACCGAAGGTCCAAGATGATCCGATGAGCTTGATGAGCGATTGGAGCACCTTGATGACTCGATTAGAATCGAGAATTGCAAAGTCCAGTAGTCCATTGGACTTTGGTGTTCAGACGATCTCCATCAACGGAAATCAGAAACATCTCAAAGTCGACAAAAATTTTAAATCATAAGTCCTAATCCTAACTATAGATTCCGCTGCGATAGGAGTTATTATTCAATAGATTTGAATGTGCACATAGCCGACATTCCTAATAGAACCCAACAACAGGTTAGTTCGACTTTGTGCACTATTCGAATTAGGACTTGCGTGATATATGTGAATTAATTGTGTACGGACGCGGTGCATAATAGATTAGAATTGCAAATACGTGTTGTTTGTAGGTATTCTTGAATCCGACTATTATGGCCCGCATGTATGTTTGTTTTTAATTCATGTATGTCATCTTACAAGCCCGGACATATCGAGGATTTTTGGGTTGGTGAATGTGTGTAATAATTTATTCGCGTGGTGGGACACTGCATAATTTAAATGCTTTACTAGATCATTCATGTACGACCCCTACGTGGGCCATAGGATCAATGTATGTAATTTATATAATTGTTCATTGCACCTCGTAAGCGCAGACATCTCTCGATGAGACGAGGTGGGCTACCCCGCGAACCCGTACTTGACGGGATACGTGGTATAGTGCAAATGCAGACATACTCGTAGGAAGCGTGCTATCAGATACGAGCATTGTTAAGGTGATTGCAGACGGATACACACGGACCCAGGTCAACAGAAGTACGGGTGACAGTGGCAGTAGGCACACGCCAACGGAGGAGACCTGATGGTGACTTTTCCGGTGACGACTTGTTCAACACGAAAAGTGGGAGTCACGGCGAAAAAGGAAATTCCAAGTCCTGAATCGGAAGACCCTTTTCAACAAGGACCAGGATTGCGTTTTCCGAAAGATTGGAGAATGATTAAATGGCCATGATAGTTGGATCTTAGTTCCTCGTTTATTATTGCCTTTTAATCATTCATGTCCTTATGTGATTTAATTGCTCTATGTGCAAATTGAATTATTAGGAGCATGTTTAGAAAAATCCCTTTAAACTATAAATTATATTAAGTGTGTAACGGGTTAAAATAAATAACATCCAAGGCCTCCATTATAGGTTTGTCAGTGCAGTGATTTAAATCGAGCCCAAAGGAGGTTTTATTTCACAGTTCACAAGGACGAATCTCGTTCGAGATGGTTATAGTGAGTTATTTCTAAAGCGTACGGGTCACCCAAAGGTGGACGTATAAGTAGTAAACTTAGGACCAATTAATGGGTTACGCTTAAAGGGCAAATAATTACGATATTCCCAAAGGAAAAGGTCGTTTTTATTCTTTTCTAAGTTAATTCCGCTGGACAAAAGTTCGACCGACTATTAGTTAAGTATTGCTTGCCAGTAAGTTAAGCTAATGGGATTTATCCCTCCTCCAGCGATGGTTTGAACCGTATGGGGTGGCCATTCTATTCTATTTTATTCAGTCCACACTGTTAGAGATATGCTGTAAAAGCTATGGTTTGCAGATTCTATCGATTCCATTTTGATCTGGCCATCATGTTTCAGTCAAAGTATATATGTTTGCAGTTTATTTATTTATGCAAATCATACTCCATGTCTTATATTGAGATAGTGTGGTTCGAAGTGTTTCGAATAGAAAGATCACCTATCAGTTCCTTATAAGACTAAACTATTCGTTCACAGTCTAGACAGGCTGTAACACCCCGCTATTTGTAATACATCAGAGTGCGCGATTTTTCTCAAATTTTCTGAATAATTAATCAAAATACTTATTTTTGCGAAAACTGATCGGGATGCTACCGTGAAAACTTGACTTTCTGAAAACCGTTAAAATCTTAAACTGATAAATAAAACGGTCATAATGTCTTATCCGACAAACATCGTAACAAAGTCTGATAAAAGTACTGAAAAAGTTTAGCGGAAGTCTCGCGTGGCAATAACATAAAATACAATAAACATAAAAGTCCTGAACAGCTCGCCCGCTCACTCCTCATCTCCGACCCTGCGACCTGAAAAACATGAAAGATGTGGGGCGTGAGCACTAAGGCACTGTGCTCC
>CACSLK010027752.1:7253351-7278100 GCA_902706635.1 Striga hermonthica | reverse complement strand
ATATGTATATTCAACAGGATCTGGATCAACAACCTTCGAATCATCTATTGTATGACCTTTACAAAATCTCTAACAAATCTTGGTGGAGTGATTTATTAGATCTCCCAAAGCTTCTCGATGATCTTCTTCTAAGACCTCACGGCGCTAACTGAATTTTCTCTTGAAGAAGAATTTCTCTCTTTCTTTCTCACTTGAAGAGGCCAAATTTCTCCAGCCCTTCGGGGAAAAAACATGTGATACATATTGGAGAGGCTAGGGGACTTAGTGTATTTATAGAATACAATAGGGACCAAAAATTGGTACTAAATATGGGCTTATTCCTTTAGGTTTAGGAATCCTTATTATCTTCTAACTCTTTTTCTCATCTACAATAATATTTCTAATACTTAATTACCTTCTAGAAGACTCCGTAGTCTCCTAACCCTAAGTAATATTCTAGAAGGAATATTCCCATCCTTAAGGAAATATGAAATATAATTAATTCCTAGTTCCTAATCTTGGAATTAAATAATAAAACATTCCCCTAGAGTAATATTATTGCTCTCTCCATTTAGCTCCGAATTACAATTAACTCGTCTCCACTGATTAAATATATTAATCTAATTGACCGATTTATCTCCCCATGTTTAAGATATAACGTCAGTTGATTAATTAAATTACTGACAAATTAATTAATCAACTTCTTAATCATTTATGAAACTAGTACCACTCAGTTTCTTAATCATTATGTCGGAACACATCCGCCTGCAGGGCTTGACATAATATTCATTCCTGAGCTCATTTCGGGGACGTCATCAACCCAGCGCACTGGAACACAGTGACCATGAATAATTTATAACAACACATCATATAAACACACTTATTTACCAAAATACCGAGTATGTCATCCTAGCAAAATAGGAATCACCCTTGATAAATCAAATAAAAAAGTAATGAACACATATGCCCATTTTATATTATCTTACAGCTTAGAGTACGTATAAATTATTGAAGGTCTAGATTACAACAACGGTTAGTGAGTTTGATAATCTTATCCTTCCGCGGTCCTGTTCAACACCTATCATAAGTGCTAGCGTAATTCTCCAGTCAAAGACCAACTGAATCAAGAATACACTACAGTCTTTGTCCAAGAGGGTCTTCACTGCCTGTCTAGACTGTGAACGAATAGTTTAGTCTTACAAGGAACCGATAGGTGATCTTTCTGTTCGAAACACTTCGAACCACACTATCTCAATGTAGGACTAGGAGTATTGTTACATAAATAAATAAACTGCAAGCATATGTACTTTGACCGAAACATGATGGCCAGATCAAAATGGAGTTGATAGAATCTGAAAAATATAGCTTTTACAGTATACCTCTAACAACAGAGTGGTCGATTCAGGACACGAGGTTGTCGACTCCTCGGGAGCTTTCTTCTTTACAAGAGCTTTCCTTTTGAGCAGGGGAATCGGGGGCGTCTCTGCAAAAAGTAGCAACACATCAGTATGATATAAGATAAATACACAAACAAGACAGGACGGTCGAACAGTACCTGGATCACTTCAATTCGAATGGAGTTGAAGACATCCAAGGTGGGAGGAGAGAAGGTCTTGTGGGTAACAAGCCCACAGAAGTGAAGTAAATTCTTATCTTCGAGGAGGATATTGGAGGCAACTGGCTTGGAATTCCAATCGGCGATGCACTGGTCGTAAAGAGGCTCAGGGGAAGGGTTTTCGAGCTCAAACACAAGAGAGGTGACCCAAGGAGTATTCGCTCAGGGAAAGAGGACATCGGGTTTGACATAGACAAATTTCCTTACTCCTTCGCCCAAGGAAAGAGGACATCGGGTTCGATATAGACAAATTTACTCTTCCACTTTGAGATGTTAGAAGGAATATCAGCGATGAAATGGGCACCGTTACGGCTTTTCAAATATTACCCATTCGCATGTTTGGAAGGTACGTAGCAGTAGTGGAAAAAGCCTTTGTCGAATCGACCTAGTTGGATATGAGAGAGGATGAGGAACGTGGTAATAGAGCGAATGGCGTTAGGAGAAAGCTGGTTGAAAGGAAGGTCGAACCAATCACATATCTCCAAAATTTCGGGACAGAGAGGGAAGCGGATGCCTAGTTTGTATTGTACCTCGAAAAAAGGTATAATGGTGGGCAGGAGGATCATCATAAGTGTCATTGGGGCTTGGGGAGACGAAACCCCAGTCGCATGGATGGCCAAACTTTTGCAGTTTCAACCAATTAGGAGGGGAGCGAGGCTTTAGAGGTTTGGGTCGAGAAGGGATAGAACTTGAGGATGGTTTGGCCTTGATCGATTTCGAGGAGGAAGGAAGAGTGGTCGATGGTTTTGCCTTTGTAATGTTAGAGGAAGAGGATAATTTGTAGCGTTGAGACAGAAGGATGTGGTCCTCTTCCTAACGAGCTGCTTCAGCGGCTTCTAGAGCAGCTTCTTCAGCATCAGAAGCACCAAAAGCAGGTCGACGACGCTTGGTTAGAGGCATATGGTCGAGATCATCCTCCATTGGCTCGTCGACTAAGCGGAAAGGCTGAATGATAGATGAGGGGTCATCAGGGTGGATCATACTCAGAGGAGCAGGTTTGTAGATTTCCTCAACAGAGCGAGAGGGAGGAAGAGATATCGATCGGGTAATGGGGGATGATGGCGGTGAGTGTAAATTTTTGCCGGAGTGGTGGACATTCACAGTGGAGGTTGCAGAATCTGGAGAAGCGGTAAAACAACAAAATGAGGAGAAATATTAGCCAGAGAACTTGAAGGTTTGAAGAAGCAAAGAAGAGGCAGAAAAAGAGGGGAAATCAAAACACAAGGGTGAGGGTTGTCGGAGAAAGGGGAAATGGAGAAAAATTGAAAAACTAAAAAATTGGAGTCAAAAAGGAAAATTATAGGAACTTACTCATAGCTGTGGTGAGATCTGTCACCGGAGAATGCCAAATTGCCAAGAGCAGAGGATTTATCTTGCAGAGGGTTAGGGCACAGAGAAGATTCAGATTCGCAAAGGTGAAAAAAGTCCGAAAAGGTCTAAGTGTCGGTATTTATAGGAGAGAGAGAGAGAGAGGAAATAAAAAGAGTGACCGTTAGATTAAAAGCAAAATCCAACGGCTAGAAGCAACAAAGCGGGCGCGACATACGACGAGGCGCGAGTTATGAAGGGGTGCAATGAGTGACAGATCTGACGTAAAGAACATGTGGCAGATGAAGAACCGTATACTGGTGGACATATGGAAGGTACATGGAGAAAATAAGAGAAAATATGCACGAAAGTGGTCAATGATCAAAGAGTAGATAAGCGAATAAGTGAAAGCAACTAATTCCCACTCTTAGATCGAGTCATTCATACTCGACCAGAGTGAGGGGAAGGGGACTAGATGATATGGGATATTATACCTAGACAGATAGGTCGGATCCTTAGACTGGTCGAGCAAATCGAGAGTGAAGGAGAAATATACTGGGTCACGATATCGAGCAAAGAGAGTAAGGGTAAAATATCACTAAGGAGAAGGGAGGAAGGCTTAGGCACGAACAATGGGGAGACCTAACTGACACGCAAGGAGCTCGAGAAGAAGGTCGTCTAAAAGGGTACAAACCTATTCTAAAGGTGACTTGAGGATAACCTAGTGGTCGATCTAGTCGGGGTTATCCTCGAGTGGTCGATCTAGTCGGGGATAAAAGACAACTTAGGGAGTTGACTCGAATAAGGTCAAAATACGATGAGCCTCTAACGGAAGTGCAGAGGTGTCAGTGGGAATATTTTATCCCATGTGCAGAGGACACGTGGCGCGAAGGCATTGGTACAGAGGATAGTGGCGACGGCTACCTCTGACACACACACACACTACGTGTGTACGGATGGGCAGTTGGGGCAGACAGCTCAGCAGATCCGGGCAGCTCCTAGGGCAGGTATCTCACCCCTATATATATGGGGTGAACCTTTCTTGCTTAACACGATCACTCTATTGCTTATTCTTGAGAATTGATTGAATACATACTTACTTACGCATTGGAGACTCTTCACCGGAAAAACCCTCCGGTGTGAGAGTTCCTTGTAGGTGCATGACGTTCAACCAGCGAGAAGGAAGGTGATTACTCAGATTCCAGCCGGTCCAGGAGTTTTGTGTTACCAGAACCCTACATCCAATTTTGCATCAAATTTCCCAAGTGGTTCACGATCATTATAAATGAAACATTTACAACCAAAAACATGCAAATGACTAAGGTTAGGACTCATACCTTTCCAGAGTTCATATGATGTCAGACCAATACCTCGAAAATGGTAGCAAGCTGTATTTATTGCCTCTGCCCACCATCTATAAGAAATTTTCTTGGAGTTTAACATGACCCCGACCATTTCTTGAAGAGTACGATTCTTCCTTTCCACAACTCCATTCTACTATGGGGTCTTAGGAGCATAAAACTCATGAAGAATACCAAGTGAGTCATAAAAGTTAGCAAAATCAATATTTTCAAATTCTCGCCTGTGGTCCTTCGAATGCTTATTATGGAAAACCTTTTTCATTTTGAAGCTTTAGACAAAGTGACTTAAAAGCAGAGAAAGTGTCAGACTTTTCTCGCAAGAAATCAACCCATGTATACCAAGAGAAATCATCTACGCACACGAAAATATAGTTTTTACCTTGATAACTCTCAACCTGAATTGGACCCATCAGATCCATGTGAAGAAGGTCTAGGATTTGTTTATAAGCAATGTAGTTCAGTGCTTTATGAGGTGCACGAGTTTGCTTACCTAGTTGACATGGTTATCAGATTGGCTGATCCTTCATAGAGATTTTGGGGGACACCCCTGACCAAACATGGATTAGACAACTTGACCAAGTGAGAGTATCCAATATGGCCTAAGCGTTGATGCTAGATATCAGATTCACTTACATTTGCTAGAAGACATTTTTTATTGAAGTCAACAAGATAGCAATTGTCAGTAGAACGAGAGCCAGTAAGAACACATGTACCTTCACTGTTTTTCACATAGCACTGATCACACGAAAAACTGACACTAAGACCGTGATCACAAAGTTGACTAACACTTAAGAGATTTGCTTTTAGTTCATGCACAAGAAGTATCAGTTAATCTAGGTAGCCTACCCAGATTCAAGCAACCTATTCCAATAACCTTATTACTTACACCATCACCAAAAGTGACTTACCCATTTGATCCAGTGTGAATATTCAACAAGTATGCTGGTTCTCCAGTCATATGCCTTGAACACCCACTATCGAGATACCATTTCCCTTTAAATGAGGTTCTAAGCGATAGTACTGAAGCGAAACAATTATATGAATTTTTTGCAACCCATACTTGCCGATATTTAGAGAGATTTTTTTTGGAGAATTCACCCGACGAATGTTCACAGGCATACCAGTATGACTCCAGTTAACAATCATACCAGAGCAAAGATCATGCTGCTTTCTATAGCATTTGTGTCTGATATGAACAGTTACTCCACAGTAATGACAGATGGGAACAAAATTATGATGGATATTACTAGGGGTAAATATTTTTTTCCAACCTGTACTATACGTCCTTTTGGGATGTTCAACCTATAGTATTTTTTTTTGGTAAAATGCAACCTGAACTACATATATAAAATTATTTGCACGCTCGACTACTTATTGACCATTCGATCAACAACAAAAAAGGACACGTGTATGGTCAGGTCAAGATATGGTCGAGCGTGCAAATAGTGATTGTATATATAGTTCAGGTTGCATTTTACAACAAATAATACTTTAGGTTGAAAATCCCAAAAGCACGTATAGTACAGGTTGGAAAATATTATTTACCCTATTACTAGCAGGTTCCTGAGTTGGTATATGAACTTTCATCGGTGATTTAGGTGAAAGGCGTTTACTTACAGTGCTTTTTACAAACCTACCAAACACGTTCCGTGATGGTTTTTCGTAAAGACTTGTACCTCCGACTCTAGTCTTGTTTGCGAAACCCAGACCTGGATGATTGATTTTGGTAGCTTCAGATGAGGATTCAGGTGTATTCACTTTGTCACTGTACCCAATTCCAGTAAGATCTCCATGCTTTTCCAATCCATCTTTTTTAGTAAGTTTGACACTGCCTTCAAGTATGGAAGTTCGGGCTTTTGCAGTATCTAATTCACATTCTTTCGCAATAGTGAAGGAGGAGGCTTGTTCACTTAGCATCTTATTTGCTCTTGTCAGTTTAAACACTTCACTCTGAAGCTTCTGCATGGCTTCAGATGCCTGAGCACATTTCTCCATGGCGAGCAAGTGTAATGGATCAACACACAAGTTCTAATCTGCTTCGTCTTCAGATACTTCAACCTCTCTCAAACTTTCTTCAAACATGGTTGGAACATGCGAAGTGGTTAGACACTTGAACTTCTTGACAGAGGTGTGGATCGCTATATTACTAGTGTGTGATGGATGTTCGTCTGTGCCGTCGTCATCTAAATCTTCCCATGTTTCCTCCAGAGACTTGTTCTTCTTCTTAAGATTAATACACTCATACTGAAAGAGCCCAAAACCACAACACTCCCTACATTGGTCCTTTTCAACTCATTGTGAGTCAGGTTTGGAAGACGACGTACTATTCTTTTTGTCTTGAAACGTATTCTTGCTGGAATTGTTGCCTTTCTTCCCAGCAAAACTTATTCTTGTATAACCTTTGACTCATCATTCCATAGTTTCTCGCAATTAGAGCAAGAGCCTCATTTAGCTTGCTATTTTCCATTGACGAACCTTCATCGTCATCGCTGTCTTCTTTTTTCTCAACTACAGCAGCTTTGAGGGCAAGTCCCTCACTTTTAACTTTGTCATAGTTATTATTGATTTCGAATGTCCATAAATCACCCAGGAGTTCATCAACATCTAGAGGTGCAATTCTTTGGAAGCTCTAAAGGGCTGTAATTTTTTCTCTGAACCTGGGAGCAACTATTCTCATGATCGTTTGAACTTGACGATTCTCAGAGACTTCTTCTCCAAGCATTGCACTTTGATTCACCAGATAACATATTTGGCATAGTATATGTTAATTGTTTCTTCATCACGCTTCCTGATTTCATCAAATTCAAGAGTCACCGTTGAAGCCTGGACGCCTTCACTGCCGTTGAACCTTCGAATTGACGCTGTAGGATCCGCCAAGCATCTTTTGCAGTCTTGCATTGAACTATCATCTTGTGTCTTGTCTGATCCACAACCATCATGATTGCATAATAAGCACGGTAGTTGGCTTCTTCTTGAAGCTTCTCAGCATCTGTCCAATTATCTTTCGGTTTAAGTACCGTAGCCATCGTAGCTCCTTTTCCTTGATCATGAGCTGCTGCCATGACAGGGTGCTCCCATCCTTTTTCAACACTTTCCCACGCACCTCTTCCAAGCGATCTTAGGAAGATCGACATCATAGATTTCCAATACGAGTAGTTGAAACCATCCAATTGCGGTGGCCTAGACATCGATCCACTTTCTTGATTCATGATTTTCCCAGTAGCACAAGTCCTTAGATATTTCGTAATTCAAACAAAAACCCGTTCTGGTGCCAATTGAAGTTTGATACTCGTACCCCAAGTATCCAGAGTTTCATATAAATTAATTAAAGCAGAACTAAGAGAAGATTCAAACAAGCACGGAAGCAGTTTCACTTGGAATTGAACCTTCAGGAGAGCGTCTCACTCTCCCTTCAGATCTCTTTCATTGATGTGAATATCCCAAAAACGCTTCAAGGGTTTACAGTATAGACACCCTCTACACTATGCTTGAACAGTGATTCACACAACTACTTATCTGACCACAAATTCCTTGTGGGTTTTCTAGTTGGAATCCCTCAAACTATTCTCAGAATGAACCTCCGAACACTCTGATGTAAACTCACACAAAAATAATGTATATAGAATATCTCTTTTCTCTCTAGAAATAAAAGTACAAATACAATCAAAATAAGAGGTGCAAAACTCGTCCTCTCCAAGTGTCTCGTCCTCTTTTTATCCTCAAGCTTCATATGGTAAGTTCCTTCTTTTTCTTAGCGTCCAAGTTAAAGCCACATAAGGTAGGTTTCTTAATATTTTAGGCCGCAATCTTTCTCTTGGGATTAAGGAAGGTGAATCCGAGTTTATTCCAATGGACCTGCCATAATAAAACACTTATTATTATTGACTAATAATAATAAATAAAAAGAGTTTTCGATCAAGCTAAAACCAACTTTCTTTAAATACTCTTGAGCTCTTCTGAATCTTGTGAACATCAGAAGGTTCATCGATTTACTGCCAATCTTCAGAACCTACAGCCGGTATCTTCTTCATCACGTCGGGAGAAGATAGGTCAATGTTGGCCTTAGCCAACGTTGAATGCAGGTCTTGAATCATCCTGCGGTCTTTTTCCTCCAAAAGTTAGCTCGAGAATGGAATCTTCAGTCTGTACGGGTTCGGGGACTTTTGCAAGGTCGGCTCGATAGGCGGTGTCATTGAGGCCTTTTCTTTTCATTCTTTCTTTGCTTCTCCGCCTACCATCATCTCATCAATTTTGGTAGGAAACACCGTAATCGATTTCGCATTCTCCAGCTGGCTCGACAGTCTATCTTTCTTCAGCTTCACTTCAATGTTTCCCACTCGGGTGGCTAACTGGCCAGTTGTGCTTCGAAGTGTTTAATGAAAGCCTCACTGTTTGCACTCTGATGCTCACTATTGATCATATACTGAAGGATTTTGTCCAATTTTTCATCTGAACTTGGCGGGTTCGGTCCGGCATCCGGCATCGGCATCCTTATAATTTGTCCCCTAGGTTGTTGCTGCTGTGGAACGAAGTTGGCTTGAGGTGGCTGTTGGTAATGGTTGTTGGCCCATGAGAAATTCGGGTGGTTTCGCTATATAGGATTGTACGTGTTCAAGTACGGGTCATTCCCGGGCCTTTTCTGATAACCATGCATTGCATTTACTTAGGATTCTTGTCCTCTATAGTTCGGCTCTATAGCTGACGGGCACACCTCAGAACTTTGTCCCTGAATTCCTCATGCACCGCAAACATTTACTGCCATCGTCTAAACTAGTGAAGCTCTTCTTGCATGCAATAGCCGCATCTGCTCCATGAGCTTGGCGAACTGCTGGGCCATAACATTGTTGCCCAATCCGACCTCCTTCACCATGGTCCTCTTGCCTCTGATGCTCTTCTGAGATGAATTTGAGCTCATCGTCTCGAATGTCCATCATATCCTCTGCTGGTTTCGCCCCGATGTCTCTCCCGGCTGCATTGTCCACCATGTACTGCAAGTTTTGGTAGAGAGAGTCGTAGGAAAAATTTTCTAAAAGCCCTAGAGAGGGCACTGCCTCTGGAGATCTTTAAACGCTCCCAAGCCTCATGAAGAGGCTCATTCGGTAACTGAGCAAAAGAGACAATTTGGGACCGGATTTCTTGGGTCATCTGGTGGGAATAGTATTTCCCGACAAACTTTGAATACACCTTGGGCCAATTGGTGAGAGAATCCGGTGCAAGAGTCATGAACCACGCCTTGGCTCGGTCCTTTAGAGTCTCCGAGAAGCACCGCATCTTTAATTGGTCCTCGGTCAGCCCGTGTAGAGGGACGTCTGTAGGACGTTGTAGAACTCCCGGATGAAGTGGAGCGGGTCTTCGTTGGGGAGCCCATGGAATGATGGTAACTGGTTGTAATGGACCATCTTCAGTTTATAATTTCAGGCGTCCTGCCCCAATCGGATACAAGAAGTGATTTTCCAGAACATGGGTTGGGCCAAGTTTCGGAGGAGATCACATGCAGGTTGTTGATCAGCCATGTCCAAATTACTTCACTCGGATGATTCAGGAGAATGCTCGCCTCCTTCATGTGATTCAAGAGTCAACTCGTCTAGCAGCTCTCTCAGGCTCTCGTTGAAGGGTTTGTTGATCGGATATAGTATACGTCCACTACCGGTACGCATACACTCAAACAACAAGTAGGTTACGAGAACCAATAGTAAAGGAGAGAAAATAAAATAAGAGGAACAAGAGAAAAACAAAAACAACTAAGCATATCAAAGAGAAACACAAAAAAGAAGGAAAAACACAATAACGACGAAAAACACGAAAAACAAAGTGAATAAGTGCACAAAATACGTCCTAACCTTCCCCGGCAACAGCGCCAATTTGTTGTAAATATTTTTACTTGGTAGAATCAAAAGATTCGAACACCGGGCCGTGTCTCTCGAGGAAGATTAGCTGGAGTGTTTTGCACTTCTATTCAACCACACAAAAATAAATAGAATACCTAAACATTCTAATTCAGAAGGTTGGGTTTGATTTTTTAATTACCAACTACTACGGAAATTCTAATAAAGCAATAGAAATAGCAAGCAACAACGAAGAATAAGCAGGATTTAAGAAGCTAGAGAGTCGGGGATATCCGTTTTGGTTCGAATTGCAATTAATGGGCAAGTGACTGTTCGATTAAGTGATTTGAATAACCTGCTCATTAAAGTACTCATCCCCAATAACTCTTCGTAACAAGAGAACAAACTTGAACGACAGATTAACAAGTCATTTAACACCAAAGCAATACAGTTACGGACAAGCCTAGCTTATGCGACCCTATTTTGACCGACTCCTCCCTTTTTGGTTCTAAGAGCTGATTAAGATAGACTAGAGGGTGATTAACTGACTAACGAAATAAAATCAATAACATCATGCATGAATAAATCGAACTCAATTGAAAACAAGTGAAAATTGAAGTGTCACCCTTCAATAATTCTCAATATTCAAATACGATAATTGAAAAACTCTTATATAAAGATCAACTCGCATAAGTAGAACAATCAACGAACACCCACAATTACAGTCAATACCAAAACATCAATCCCCTATTCCCTAGCGTATGAATTTAGCTACTCATAATCGAATTATCCACATCAACCACCATAATCAAAGTAAACATATCCATGGATTAGATATATTGAAAAAACTTACGATTAATAGAAATTGAATGTTGAATCCAATAAACAAGATTAATCCGAAAGCGATAGCAAAAACCGATTTAAAATCCTTGTTCTACATCGAAAACTATGAAAGAAAAATGAGAAATGCGTGTTTGGAATTGAGGGGTAGGGTTTCTGTGTTTTCTGGGCAGAGAAAGATGTCAAGTTCTATTTCCCGATCTCATATATATATATAGATATACGACATCTTGGAACGGCATGGCAGTTGGCGCGAGCGCGACAGGGACAACTTCACGGTGCGAGAGTGTTCAGCGCAGCGGCGTGGGGAGCATCACCGGCGCGGCAGTCTTCATCGTCGCGGCGCGGGGAACAACACGGGCGCGACAGTCTTCAACGCCACGGCGCGGCAGGGCTTGAAGCTTGGAGTCTCTGTCGAGGTCGCGATGTGCGTCGCGATGCGACATGCGCGCGAGGCCTGGCTGATCTGCTGGCTTATGTGCATAACTCCACTTTTCAGGCTCGTTTGGGTTCGTTTGCACTCGAAATTTGAATCCGCTTTTTCCTGTGTGTTGCTAACAAACTCATCTACTTAAATATGTTCACCCGGTCCATCTATCATGGAAAACAAATCCTCCTGAGTCTTCTAACCTGCACATCAACAACAACAAAAAAACAGAGAATGACCGAAAACACAAGAAAGACTAAAATAGAGCAAACCATGAAATAAACTACAAAAAGAACTAAAACCCAACTAAAAGACCTAATATAGGGGAAAAAGACAAGCAAAAAGACAATAGAAAATGCAACATAAATGGGACAACCACCGGTAATAGTTGGTTGAGGCATGGCTGGTCGCGCATCGTGCAGCTGAGGCATGGTGTGCTCGACTGGTCACGAGTTGTGCACGGTAGCCGTGAGTAGCATGTGCATGTGGCGAGGCTGTACACGGTGTGTCGTGGACTGCGACTGGGGTGCGCAACTAAGGCTCGACCGATCGCGTGTTGTTGTGCATGGGGCCTCGTCAACCTTGGAGCCTTCTGTTATATTCCCTGACACCTCTCCTATTGTCTTCGTTGGCAACAAGCTTGGAGATGAACTCGACCTGGATGCTATGGTCGGCCAAATGGGATGGGTGAATTGTGTCCCAATCCCAAGAGTTAATGGTGTATATATATAGGCTACAACAGGGACCCTAAGGAGATGATAATGTGGACTTCTTAAGTCTTGGGCCTAACTATGGGCCGAGCCCACTTCGCTCAATGACTTAAATAATATTTCAGTCCACTAACGAAATATTATTACACTCCCTCATTAGCCGCAATTTACATTCGAGATTCCAATTATATTTACCTGAATTATCTCCTCATGTTTAAAATATAATGTCCGTCAATTATTTTAATCATTGACCATCAAATGGAATCGACATCTTGAATCGAAGCTAGTACCATTCAAATCATTATTATTATGTCGAAACTTAATCCACCTACAAGGTTTAACATAATAGTTCTTCATGAGATCACTTCGGGGACATCATCATACTAACACATATGATGGCGTAGAAAGAATGAACCTCACCATCTGGTGAATCAAAGCAGTGTCTACTACATACATGTGTCGGTTAATATCTTATGGTTTAAGAGAATGAAGTAATTAGTAGATACGTAGTTCCTTTGCGACGATCAGTAATAAATGAAATGCTCACCTCCGAGATCCGTTTAATACACAAGTGTACTAGCGCAACTAATCAGTCAAGACCAACTCTACCGTTGACACTACAACTGTTTTGATGGTTCGTTCATTTTCATCTAGGTTGTGAACCAATTATTTATGTTTTGCAAGTGACTGATAAAATGGTCTTTTTTTCCATCTGTGATGAACCAACTTTATCTAGATGCTAAACAACATAACATATAACTAATTTAATCAAACAAGATTCTCATTCAACAAAAGTAGTGTAAATAACATCCGAAGCCAAGCTTCCAGTATATACACTAATATGAAATTGACAGATAGATGTTGCACACACAACCTACGCTCAGCCAGTGTCAATGGACTCTACCAAACCCTTCTGCTTATCTAACATGAGTGTCCAATGGTAGGGGTTTGTAATATAACTCAGAAACCAGCTCAAAGAGTTTTTCTTCCATTTTCAACTACTGCATATACAAAACGACACTTGCCATTGTTGGCATCTATTCCCACAACGGTCAACATAACCCCCATCCATCTAAGAATATCACTGGCCTACTCTTATATAAAAACACATACCTTAGGGCTCCCCAACAAGTATATAACCTTTTAAAACAAGTTTATCCTTCATTTCTTTTACAATTTTTTATTGAAGTGTTAAGATTTGTCTTTCTACTTTTAGCAACATAGGACCAAAATATGGAAAACTACTCACAATGTCCCCCAGACCCACTTTATAATACTTTCTGTTTGACCCTATATAACTGACTAGTTTTGAAAACAAGCTCTTGCTCACTCTGCATGATTTTCCGCATGGACTTTACATGCCATCTAGGACCATGCCATAATTTTTCTCTATAGTAATAGCCAACCATTTGGAGTTGGCATAATACGTACTTTTATTTCTAGGACACATGTGTGGGGTTATACTTCCTAAGTTAAACATTGTCCTCACCTGACAAAACTACAACATAAATGACCCATGGACAAATTGATGCTTGCATTTTACCTGAATTTTGGTTATATCATTATTACTGAAATAAACATATCTAACATTCTTCATGGCATGTGTTGATGGAATGGTACCAAGACTTGCCATGAACTCCACCTTATGCTCAGGGTGCAGGGTTCGAGTCCTGGAGAGGGCAAAAACCACATAAAGTCCAAACATGGGTTTTCACCCTAGGACTGGAGCACGGTGGAAGTCCATGAATCCCCGGTGCATGGTCATGGCCCACCGGAGGTCCCACACCCCCCAGAGAGGAAGGATGGTGGTTACGACCATCAACAACATATTCTCTCATTGCATTTCTAAATGGGCCATATTAGGAAAGAACATTCCTTCTTCAAACTGAGGGTCATTCATATTTGTCTTCTCATTAAAAATTGCATGACCTCTACTACTTCTTGACCTAGTTTTATCAAACTTCGAAAGACTCTGAAGTAAGTTCATCCCCACTACCCCAAACTCCACATCAAGATAAATATAATCATCACACCATCGATCATCACCTTCTACATCAAATTTCTCTCCTTGACTGTCAATACAATATTCAGATAGTTCAGAATCTGACCATAAGAATTGCCAACATCAGTATCACTACTCAAACTATTATCAACAATACTCCTACCTTATCATGATCATCGGCATCACCACCCACAACATAAGGATTTTCATTCAGTAGTGATTCATCATTATCACCTATAAAATCGAAAGGTGCACTAATTGCAGGAAGTTCCAACTGAGTTTTCATAGATGTTTATTTCGTGTGCCACATACATACCACTACTCTATGTTCACCCACCATGAACTCCACATGCATAACAATATTATTATTTTTTTAACAACGCATGGTCATTGCGACCCTTAACACCACTCTCAGTACACATTTTTTACAGCATCAATCCCAAAATCTTTTAGCATGTCATTACTTCAATTAGTGAAATTTCATCAGGATGACAATAATCTACTTGTGAGACCTTACAATTTAAATAGTACTTGCGGCTTAAATCCACAAAATTGCCACAATGGTAAATCTTAATTGTAAAATGTTCATCTTTTGTTCTTGCAAGCCATGTGACAATTAAAATAATATAATCTTCACATGTAATAAAAAGGGTAATGGTTTCCAGTACTCTATATAATAATCTTCACAGTAGCAAGACACAACTCCATATAAAAAAATTTTGGAGACTTGAAAGCCAATATGACGCGGTCCCCACAAAAAGTCACTCGCATAAAATTAAAAAACATAACCCACCATATTACACTTAAAGCAAATTAGTTTTATTTAAGAAAGAGAAATGAAACATCGGTAGATTAGTATATGTATTAACATATTTTTCATCAAAAAACAAAACATACCATAGGACAGACTGTATTCACTGGATGCTTCGTCTTTCTCACAAATTTGCCAACCCATTACTAACAATTTGACGAAAAAATAGCTCTTCAATCAGTTCATTTATCATGTTTTTTCTTCTTTTTCTTCTCAGAAGCTAGAGGTTAGGCGAATTCTAGGTATTTTCTTTCAAAACTCTAATTGGGATTTGAGCAGATTAAGGATTGAAAAGACCTAAATGCCCCTTAGATTGGCCGTTGACGACCGAAAATGGGTGAAATGCAACATTTCGTGAAGTTTGATGTGTTAAGTGCTACAAAAACTAGTTTGGTTGGTAAAGTGTGAAAAAGCGCATAGTTGAGTAGGCCAAGTGTAATTTTTTCATTATTTTCTAATTACATTTTCCTTGTGCTTTTTAAAGCTCTTAATAACTTTTCATAACAAAATACTTATACGATGTTCTACAAAAATATAATTCTCTCTCTCAATAAACTATTCTTTTACATATTCACTATATTGAACTTAATTAGAAATAAATAAAATATCATATAATTTATGTCAATTTATTTAAGTAATTATAGGGGAGCACAAATTTTAAATTGATAAAAAAAAACCTTAGAGACCGATTATTCGGACCTTATATATATTACTTAGTGCATTTAATTATAAGAGTAAGAGATTGACTACAAACAAAACTGAGGCTACAAACACAATTTATCTATCATTTATCATTACAAACTTTATATTTATTTTACTTAGTACATCATCTGACCATAAGAGTACGCGATAAAATTTAGGCTACGAACAAAATTGAGACTATAAAAACAATTTATCTATGATTTATCATTACAAACTTTATATATATTTTATTTAATACATCTGTAGGCAATTAAATTTTGAGCCAATAAAATGGCGACAAGTGTCAAATTCCATGTCAAAACCAATTTAATAATTTTCTATTTTATTTGGAAATTAATCAAATTTTAATTCCTAAATTAAATAGTTAATTACTTGATTATTTAATATATATTGTTGGCCAATTAAAGAATGCCACATGTATATTTTAAAGGGCAATTAAAGAATGCCACATGTCATTTTGGGAGAATTAAATAAATAATTATTTCTTTTAATAATTATTAAAGAGATAAATAAGTGGAAATTCATGGACCAATCAGATTGAAGTCTTCTTTTTCAAGACTCTCTCTCCTAATTATCTCTTTAAATAAATATTAAGAGATAAATATTGGAAATTATGGACCAATCAAATTGAAGTCTTCTTTTCCAAGACTCTCTCTCCCAACACCTATAAATAGGGACCCTCCCTAAGGTGAAAAATCACAATTCATATTTAAGTTCCAAGTTCAAGAGCTCTAGAGAATTCTCTCCACAAGATTCAAGTTTTCTTGAAGATTCAAAGGCGTTCTTGAAGATCCGAAGGAAGATTCAAGCGCGTTCAAGCTCAAAACCGACGTTCAATCCGGAAACAAGCTGCCAAGCCTCTGAATTGCGTTATTAAATTCAAGTGTTCTTGAAGATCCAAAGGTGTTCTTGAAGATCTGAAGGAAGATTCAAGCGCATTCAAGTCCAAAACCAACGTTCAATCCGGAAACAAGCTGCCAGGCCTCCGAATTACGTTATAAAATTCAAAACCGGCGTAAAGAAGATCAAAATCAACTTTGCGGCGAAGACCAAGGATTTGTGTTCTTCACGTTCTTGGGAAATCACGACGTTCAATTCGAGATCAAGCTGTCAAGCCCTCGAAGAAATGTTATTTAAATCCAAATTCAAGATCCGCGGAGATTAAACTGAAGATTAGTCTCCAAAAGTCTCAAGTCTATTTAAAGATCGCTCTTGAAGAAATTAATCAGAGGAATAATAGAGATTTGTAATCCGCTATATTTCTTTTGATCCGTTTAAAATCATTTGTACGAAGTTCTCGTGTTTATTTATTCAATAATACGAAATTTTGCATTACAAATTTCTGGCACGCCCAGTGGGACCATCTCTACCTCTCATCTATTTTCTTCAAGATATATAAGTGCAACGATGACTCCTCCCAAGTCAACTTCTTCAAGTTCTGCAAGTGAAAGTGTTGGTGTCGTAACAAGAAGTATGGCGAAAAACAAGAGTGCATCTCTGGAAAGAAATTCTCACCAAGTTGAGGAAAATCGGCCCCTTTTGAACCCTTTAAACCAAGAGGAAGATTTGAGAGACGATGCTTCATCGACACCTTTCTCAATAGAGGAACATGTTATGATGACGAACGCGTCAACCATTGAAGAGCAACTTGCAACCATGGCAAAAACAATGGAGTCACTGATGAAACATGTCCAAAATCAAGACTCCACAATTTTAAAGTTGCTAGAATGGGTCGACAAAGCTGAGACTAGCCGTGCTGAGGGCAAGCAGGACGAAAGACATGAGGATGAAGAAACTTCTAAAGAAGATGAGGTGAAACAAACTGAAAAAGAGAAGTCTTCGTCAAAGATCCATGTTTCTGCAAGTGGACTCATACCAGCTGACCAACTCAAAGAATTCATCATGGGAACCATCAAGGACAAATTTGACGGAGGCTCCAAGTCATCTTTGACTTACTCGAAGCCATACACCCAAAGGATTGATAGCTTGAAGATGCCTACTGGATATCAACCACCAAAATTCCAATAGTTCGATGGTAAAGGCAGCCTGAAACAGCACATAGCTCACTTCATTGAGACTTGCAATGATGCTGGAACATATGGAGATCGTCTAGTGAAGCAGTTTGTTCGATCATTCAAGGGAAATGCATTTGAGTGGTACACCGACTTGGAGGCAATTTCTATTGATAGCTGGGCGCAACTAGAGCAAGAGTTTCTCAATCGTTTCTACAGCACACGAAGGACGGTGAACATGATTGAGCTCACCCATACAAAGCAGTGGGATGAAGAGCCTGTTATTGACTACATCAACCGATGGAGAAATCTAAGCCTCAATTGCAAGGATCGACTGTCTAAAGCTTCGGCTATTGAAATGTGCACTCAAGGGATGCACTGGGGTCTCCGATACATTCTGCAAGGAATTCAACCGAAGTCTTTTGAAGAACTAGCCACTCGTGCACATGATATGGAGTTAAGCATGTCTGCAAGTGGCGTCAAGAATCCACCTGTACATGAGCCTCAAAGATTCAAGGACCGGAATGAAGCCAAGAAAGGGGGCAAGTTCTCATCTAGAGCGCCTAACAAAGAGGTAAAAGGAAGCAATGACGGTCAATGCAAGACCCATCAAACTCAAGGGAAACACAAGCGAAAAAGCTGTGGAAAATAAAGAAGTCCCTCAAGACAGAGGGCAAAGAAAGTTAACCTTGAAGGAGATGCAAGCCAAACAATATCCTTTTCTTGACTCTGATGTTTCTGGAATTTTTGACGACTTGATTCGGGAACAACTTATCGAACTGCCGGAGATGAAACGACCTAAAGAAGCAGGACAAGTTGATAACCCAAAATATTGCAAGTATCATCGTCTGGTGAGTCACTCCATCGAAGATTGCTTTGTCTTCAAAGATAGAGTTATGCAGCTGGCGCGACAAGGCAAGATATCGCTTGAAGAAGACAAAGGGACTGCGAACTTTGCTTCAATTCTGACCTGCGAGGAAGGATATGAAAGTTTCGCTTGTAATATGACGAGCGAGCAAGATTATGTCCCAAATGATGAGGAGTCGACTGATGACAAAGAACGATGCGACCCTGAAGACAATGATGCAGTAGTCACTTTTACAGATGAAGACTTTATGTTGGGCTCAAAACCCCATAATAAGCCTTTATTCGTAATTGGTTACACTCGCGAGAAAAGGTGAATCGCATATTGATAGATGGAGGTTCTGCTGTGAACATTTTGTCTCTGCGTACTCTAAAAGAGCTGGAGGTCCCGATAGATGAACTCTCAAATAGTCGGTTGATGATTCAAGGCTTTAACCAAGGGGGGCAACGAGCTCTAGGCATAATTAGATTGAAGTTAGTAATTGGAGAGATGACTTCAAATGCTCTTTTCCATGTGATAGATGCCAAAACCTCTTATAACATGTTATTAGGGCGTCCTTGGTTGCATGAGTATGGAGTGGTGCCTTTACTTGGCATCAATGTTTCAAATACTGCCAAGATGGTGTAGTAAGAAAGGTTCTTGGAGACGATAAGCCTTTTACTGAAGCCGAGTCTTATTTTGCTGATGCTAAATATTATTTTGAAGAGGTTAAGGTTGTTGGCACTAAAGACGTTCCTATCAAACAACCAAATGGAGCCAAAGAGAAGAAAGCCAAGAATCTTGCTAGGAATGACCCTCTTGATGGGCTGGTGTTGCCGTTACCTAGTCTCGATGCCAAGAAACCGACCACGCAACCCCTGGGAAAGTTTGTCCGCCCAATCGAAGGAGCTAAGACGGAGCACGGGGGGGAGNNNAACTTCTTGTCAAATCTGGATACGATCCAAAAGAAGTGAGTACTTTGGGAACACTTATTCCGCAAGCAGCAAAAACTCAAAAGAGGGATTCTGGAGTGGCAAAAACTAGAGCTGGTCTCGGATTTGCGGCACCAAATCCAGTTCGGATCGCCATAAAACGAGTCAATTCTAATCATGTGTCCGAAGAAGGATTTTCATCCACTGATCATTTGAATCATAGAGAAAGAAGATCAGTATTTGAAAGGCTCGGACCCATTCAAGAGTTAAAATCCAAAAGAACTAGTCATCAAAGACTTGGTATTCGAAGGATGGTAAGATACAGAAAGATAGAAGGAAAGTTCCATGAGCTTCGAAACTTGATACCGTCACAAACCACATTGATTGTTTCATGTGGTAATGTCTTGCAGGCGAAGATGCAAACAATCGTGCACACAAGAGTAAAGGGTGAAGAAGAAAGTGATGGAGAAAGCGTCGCTTCGTCTAATCAAGTGAGTATTATTGTCCCGAGAGCGAATCCTCGAAACATTGGAAGCTCCTTGCGTCGAAGAATCACTGCATTGGTGGGGAAAGGGTTCATTACTAAAAGCAATACCACTTTGCATTTGTCTCGCGTCGTAAGAAGAGACGGACGAGTTAGAACATGCATTGATTTCAAGAGTCTTGATAGCCCTGCTGAAGATGTTGCATATGTAAACCATATCACCATATTTGAAGATGCCCAAGAAAATGCAGAAGACGCTGAGGATGCCCCTGCTGAGCTTGAAGAAGGAGTTGAGGCTACGGTTGATGAGCTAAAAGAGATCAACTTAGGAGATATGGAGAATCATCGGCCAACTTATATCAGCGCCCTTTTGACTAGTGATGAGGAGGATGCTTATGTCGAGTTGCTTCGTGAATATAAAGATGTGTTCGCTTGGTCATATAAAGAAATGCCTGGGTTAGATCCAAAAGTGGCGGTGCAAAATTTGTCCGTCAGAAAAGGTGCACGACCTGTTAAGCAAGCTCAACGACGCTTTCGGCCCGATTTGGTTCCATTGATTGAAGTTGAAGTAAACAAGCTCATCGAGGTCGGGTTCATTCGAGAAGTCAAGTATCCCACATGGATCTCAAGCATTGTTCCTGTGAGAAAGAAGAATGGTCAAGTTAGAGTTTGCGTCGACTTTCGAGATTTAAATGAAGCATGCCCAAAAGACGATTTTCCATTGCCCATTACTGAACTCATGATTGATGCAACTACGGGCCACGAGGCGTTGTCTTTCATGGATGGGTCATCCGGGTACAACCAGATACGCATGTCGCCTAGAGATGAAGAATTGACTGCATTCCGCACGCCGAAAGGGATATACTGCTACAAGGTGATGCCATTTGGATTAAAAAATGCTGGAGCTACATACCAACGAGCTATGCAAAGGATTTTTGATGATATGCTTCAAAAAAGCATTGAATGCTATGTTGATGATGTGATTGTGAAGTCAAGAAAGCGAGAAGATCACCTTGAAGATTTAAAAAGGGTTTTCGAATGGTTAAGGAGATATCAACTCAAGATGAATCCACTCAAGTGTGCGTTTGGCGTCAAGTCTGGAAAATTTCTTGGGTTCATTGTCCGTCATCGAGGGATAGAGATCGAGCAAGCGAAGATTGATGCTATATTGAGAATCCCTGAACCTCGTGATATTCATGAACTCAAAAGCTTACAAGAAAAACTGGCGTACCTTCGAAGATTCATATTGAATTTAGCCGGCCATTGTCAACCGTTCAGCCGTCTTATGAAGAAAGGTGTTCCATTTGAATGGGATAAGTCTTGCAAGAATGCTTTTGAAAGCATAAAGGCGTATTTGATGAAGCCTCCCGTGCTGGTTGCCCCTGTGCCCGGTCGTCTGTTGATTCTTTACATAGCCGCTCAAGAACGGAAGCTTTGTTGGCTCAAGAGAACGATGATGGAAAAGAAAGTGCTTTATATTACCTTAGTAGAATGATGACGCCAAACGAATTGAACTACTTACCCATCGAGAAGATATGTCTTGCGTTAATCTTTGCAATCCAAAAGTTAAAGCATTACTTTTAAGCTCATACAGTTCGTCTCGTCTCAAAAGCCAACCCGCTTAAGTATGTTATGAGGAGGCCGGTACTTTCGGATAGACTTGCAAGGTGGTACCTTCAATTGCAGCAATTTGAGATCATCTATGTCCCTCAAAAGGCTGTAAAAGGTCAAATATTAGGGACTTCTTGGCTGATCACCCAATCCATGCTGAATGGGAACTTTCTGATGAGTTACCCGACGAAGATGTGCTGGTCATTGAAGTAACTCCGCCATGGAAGATGTATTTTGATGGTGCAGCCCATCGAGAAGGGGTCGGTGCTGGAGTCGTATTTGGGACATGTCATGGAGAAGTTTTACCTTACTCGTTTACTTTGATCTAGAATTGCTCAAATAATGTCGCCGAGTATCAAGCTCTTATACTT
This sequence comes from Striga hermonthica, assembly GCA_902706635.1. Taxonomy (NCBI): domain Eukaryota; kingdom Viridiplantae; phylum Streptophyta; class Magnoliopsida; order Lamiales; family Orobanchaceae; genus Striga; species Striga hermonthica. The sequence continues at coordinate 7,256,266 of CACSLK010027752.1, read as the reverse complement.
GGGTTAGAGATGGCAGTTGATATGAAGCAATTGCATTTGAATGTATATGGAGACTCTAAACTTGTGGTTAATCAATTACTTGGAGAGTACGAGGTGAAGAAACCTGAGTTGCTTCCATATGTGAACTACGCCAAGAGACTTATAGGATGGCTTGGAGATGTGACAATTGATCATGTACCGAGAAAAGATAACAAGCAAGCCGACGCCCTTGCAAAACTTGCTTCGTCACTCACCTTGCCTAAAGATAAAGCTCATGTTCCTGTCTGTAAGAGTTGGGTAGTACCGCCAATCTTTGATGATGATGAAGATGATGAGAAAGATGAGAATCACGCCATTGAAGTTTTTGAGATTGAAAAGGAGGATTGGCATCAGCCTCTTGTTGATAACTTAAAGTATGGGAAGTTACCGGATGATCTGCGAAAAAGAGTTGATGTGCGGCGGCGTGCACCCCGTTTTATCTATTATAAAGGCACTCTCTATCGACGATCCTTTGATGGAGTCTTTTTGAGATGTTTGGGAGATGATGAAGCGATTCAAGCTATGGAGGAAGCTCATTCTGGAATTTGTGGTGCTCATCAATCGGGCCTGAAGCTACATTTTCGGATTAAGAGAATGGGGTACTATTGGCCGACGATGGTTAAAGATTGTGTGGATTATGCCCAAAGATGTTAGCCATGTCAATTTCATGCAAACTTCATTCACCAATCACCTGAGCCGTTACATCCCACTGTTGCTTCATGGCCATTTGATGCGTGGGGTCTTGATGTGGTTGGACCTATGACAAAGTCTTCTGGTGGTCACCTATATATTTTGGCTGCAACGGATTATTTCTCTAAGTGGGCTGAAGCAGTGCCTCTCAAAGAAGTAAAGAAAGAAAATGTCGCTGATTTCATCCGCCTTAATATTATCTATCGATATGGGATCCCTCGATATATAATAACGGATAATGGAAAGCCGTTTTCAAACAGCCATATTGACAAGCTTTGTGAAAAATTTGGTTTCAAGCAACGAAAGTTCTCTATGTATAATGCTGCGGCTAATGGACTTGCTGAAGCATTCAATAAAACTTTGTGCAATTTGTTGAAGAAAGTAGTTGCAAAATCGAAACGAGATTGGCATGAGAGGGTTGGAGAAGCCTTGTGGGCATACCGAACCACTTTAAGGACGCCGACTCAAGCCACTCCTTATGCACTTGTCTATGGCGTAGAAGCAGTTGTTCCCCTCGAGCAGCAAATTCCATCATTGAGAATAGCATTGCAAGAAGGATTGACAGAAGAAGAAAATGCGCGCCTTCGCCTTGAGGAGTTGGAGGCTCTCGATGAGAAAAGACTGGAAGCTCAACAACGACTGGAATGTTATCAAGCACGTCTTTCTAAGGCTTTTAACAAGAAAGTTCGATCGCGCTCCTTTCAAGTGGGTGATTTGGTTCTTGCTGTGAGAAGACCGATTGTGATGACACATCGTGTTGGGAATAAGTTCACGTCAAAGTGGGATGGTCCATATGTTCTGAGGGACGTCTATACCAATGGCGCCTACAAGGTGGTAGCCGAAGATGGTTTGGTAGTTGGTCCTATCAACGGGAAGTTTTTGAAACGCTATTATGCGTGATGTACCTGCATGTACCTTTCCTTAAAAAAAAAAAAATCAAAAAAAAGAGAAGAAAAAAAAAAAGAAAAAAAAAACTCCTGACCCGCACGAGTATAAACTGTGAATGGTAATCACCAAAAAGCTTTGCATGTGATTAAACTGCTAAATTCTCCACCAATACGAATATATGTGGTTAAACTGTTAATTCTCCCACTAAAGTGTTATGTGGTTAAACTTAATACTCTACTTTGTCTAAAGTAGTTAAAGAATAGTCACTCCTAGCCCGCATGAGTATAAACTGTGCACGGCAACCCCCCATAAACAAATTCATATTCATGTTACTTTGAACTACATTATGACTTGATCCTTTTAAAAGGTACGTGGGCAGCTTAGATATTGTCTAAGTTCAGTCATAAATTGTGTTCGTCTTTTAGGTTGGTCGAATTCGATTAATCTAGCGTAAAGACGAAATACAAGAAGTATTAATATTCGAGATTGCAAAAAGAAAAGTGATTCATTGCATAATCTTGAGTTTAGTTACATAAAGAAATATGCGAAAAGAGTCTTAAACAAGTCTAAGCAAATGGATTCAAGCTTCCTAGTTGATCTTGAGTCGCCTCCAAGTCAGACTTCAGCGTCTCCAAGTTCTTTTCCGCTTCTTTGTCCAAGGGTGGAGCATTGTCGATAGCAAGGATCTCTTCTTGAGTGGAATTAACCTTCGCCTTGGCACTCTGACGTGACTCCTCTTGCTGCTTTAATGACCGGGATAATATCTTTACCTTCTTTTTTAAGTGTCTGAGGTCCTTCGTGAGTCGGTCTAGCTCAACTTGAGTAGACTTAACCTGATTAGACTCGGTGTCTTCATTCATCTTAGCCTCACGAAGACGATCATCGGCTTCAGCCAACTGTCGGGCAATTTGATCCTTTGTAGCTTTCTCAGAAGACTCTGATCGCGCCTCGTCGAAGGAATCGGCCTTATCAAACAAACTTTTCAATAAGCTCTCAATAATGGAAAAGTTGAACTTGTCGCATTGCTTCATTGCATCAAGAACAAACGACACTTCGTCTCTTATGGAAGAAAATGAGTCGCCATGATCTTGTCGCGGAGGTCGTGCCACATGCCTTGGAGATATCTCTTTTGACGGTCAATAAGGAACTTTTCCCCTTTGAACTCTGAAATGGCCGGAGTAAGAAGCTCTTGTCCTGTAGTAGGTTTTTTGGCACACATCGGAGTATTTGCTATAGAAGTCCCTTCGTCGTCTTGCAACTCTTCGTCATCATCAGAACCCAAGACATCCCGTTGAGCCTTAAAAACAAAAACACATATA
>CACSLK010027752.1:7203506-7223983 GCA_902706635.1 Striga hermonthica | reverse complement strand
GTTCAGACCGGCTGGACCAGTTCAGTCAGTTATTTTCAGTTTCAGTCCCAGTTTTCTGTTTCAGTGTTATTTTCAGTTAAATTCCGGGTCAAATTCAGTTCAGTTAATTACTATCAGTTCATTTCCGTACTTAGCCGATTTCAGTTATATCGATTAAGTCCGAATATCATGCCAGATTCTATAAAGCATCTTAACATAATTAATCAGTTAAATTTATCAGTATGAGCATAGTCAATAGTAATTGTTTATATTATTTTCAGTTTGATCAGGCATCAGCACTACCTATCAGTTTCAGTTTTAGCAAATTCAGGTGGGGACTCAGACTAAGTATTACATGGTTTATAATCACGTTACCATGGTCGAGGTATGTATATTCAGGTCCGCTCGGAATGGTCGCCGGTCCATTCTGGGTTCTAGTGGCCCTAGTCTGCCCACTAGAGTGTGCACATGGCGTCCGGCTTTGCCGGCAGATGTTCAGGTTCAGTTCAGATGTGACTTATGTCACGACGTGACTTCGGTCGCGAGATTCAGTTATCAGTTACGTGACTTCGGTCGCGAGATCAGACCGTTTTTTATCAGTTATCAGTTATCAGTTTCAGTTCAGTTGTATATACTCAGTTCATGATCATGTTATTATTTACGATGTTGTACATTAGCATGAGTTTCTGCGGAGCACAGTGCCTTAGTGCTCACGCCCCACATTTTCATGATTTTCAGGTCGCAGGGTCGGAGATGAGGAGTGAGCGGGCGAGCTGTTCAGGATATTTTGTGTTCGATGTACTTGATGTTGAATGATTAAACTTTTCAGAACTCTTTATCAGACTTTTATGTTTTTGCCACGCTAGACTTCCGCTAAAACTTTCAGACTTTGCTCTGACGTTAGTCGGATAATAAATTATAACCGTTTTATGTATCAGTTTTAAATTCTAACGGTTTTCAAAAGTTATGTTTTTCACGGTAGCCCCCGAATCAGCTTTCGCAAAATAAGAGTTTTAATTAATTATTCAGAAAATTTGCGAAAATGGCGTACTCTGATGTATTAGAAAGTCGGGGTGTTACACCCATGTTCGGTATTTTACTTCTTTAATAAATTTTTTGTCGATTAGCTTTTTTACTTCTTCTTCCAAAGCCTTTTGTCACTCTGGTACAAGTTTTCGGCATTTTTGGACGACTAATTTCACAGTTTTATCAAGATCTAAAAAATGACTAGCTACATTTGGATCAATTCCTTTCATATCTTCATGTTTCCAAGCAAAGATATCGGGATTCTCTTGGAGAAACTGAATGAGTTGACTTTCGACGGGCTCTTGTAGGTCAGCTCCAATCCTAACCGACTTGTAACATGTCGGTTTATCAATAAATACAATATCTTTGTCTTCAACGGGTTCATCGCGTTCGCGGCTTCTCTTTTCTTTAAACAATGTGTGGGGGTCCAACTCATCGTCTTCCTTGATCGGATCTTTCCCAGGTCACCTCCCGCGATCCAGGGTCAAATCGGGTTCATGGACATCGTGGGGAACCGAGGTGCCCCCCAATTCCAAAGTCGGAACTCGGGATTCCATAAGATCCGAGAGATGGAGAGGTGTACCAATTTCTGGTAGTGCCTGGCTTGAACATCCTTTACTCGTATCAGCATCAACATTAAAATTCTCCACCATGTGGATTTCTCGGGAAGGAGTTGATAAAGACAGCTCTCGGGCTTCTTGTTGATCTCCATAATAGGTTCCCTCTCCATTTGTAGTTGGAAATTTTTATAGCATAATGAAAGATTGATACCGCGACTCGGAGCTTGTAGAGCGTTGTTCTACCGATCAAAGCATTATTTTCATTTTTTATATCCATAATTTTTAAAGTTTCCATGATGACTTTGGATATTGATCCGGGAGTTCCGAAGCCAACCGGAAGTGTGATCTCACCTATCGGACGCGCAATGCTTCCATTAAATCCTTGAATGCGATCATCACAAGGTTTGATCTCGGTTGGGTCTACTCCCATTTTTTCGAACGCTCGGTACATTAGAATATTGGAGTTGGCCCTTGTATTAACGAGAATACGATGAACTGGTATGTCTCCGATTAGGGCAGTGACGATCAAAGCGTTAGAGGGAGGATGCACGAACAAATTGGCGTCTTAAGCCATGAAAGTTATCGAGCAATTACGAGAGTTTATGGTATCTCGTAAGTCGGTGGTAATAACTCGTTTCCCTGAGTTTCGAGCTTCTCGGGCTTCCGCTTTTTCTTGAAGATGTGAAGGAGTTGGTCTCCCATCATTAGTATTAACTTGAGGAATACAACCGGCAGAAGTAGAGGCAGAGGAGAATGAGTCGAGATGGATATTATTAACAAATCCATCTCTCTAACATTCCAAGGTGAAAGTGAAGACTTCTTTATCGCTTGGACGAATTCGTTTTGGATTTACTTCTTCTTCTTCTTCTTCTTTTTCTTCTTCATCACCATCAAGGATATCGGTTGGCCTCCCCTTACGTTTGAAGTCGGTACTCTTGGCAAATTTTCGAACCTGCGGATTCCCTATTAGTCTCAGGAGGACCGACAGTAAACTCAAGCATTCATCAGTATTATGCCCAGGATATTTGTGATAGACACAATATTTTGATTTATCTACTTGATCTTCAGGAGTCCTAATCGGCCGGGGATCGGGGATGATTCCGTTCCCTTTAAGTTCTTCAAATATTGTTGCGGGCCCTGTAGAATAAATAGTTTGATAATTGGACCTCAAGTATTTTGCGTATTTTCTCTTCGCCATACGTACTTTAGGATGTATTGTGTCTTCCTTTGTTATTCCTCTAAATTGAGGCTTTCCGAATCTTCCGCTGGCGAACTTCTTATCCTTCTTTCTTACGTTGGATTCTGGAGCCGTTTCTTTGGAAGCAAAGATGAAATTTGGAACCGACATCGATTCCTCAGCTATTATGTGTTATTGTGCTCGGGCCAGAAATTCCTGAAAACTGCTTGGCTTATTCTGGCAAAGCGTCTACCGAATAAGAGAATTTGGTCTAAGGCCATAAATGGCAGTAACAATGAGTGTTTCAGGGTGACACGATTCTATATTCTGTACCCGGTCGTTGAAGCGTGCAATGTAGTCTTTCACACTTTCATCTTCTCTTTGTACGATATTAGTAATCGATTCTTTAGGAACGAGATAAATTTGGGCCCCAATGAAATGGGATCGAAAAGCTGACCTTAATTGTTGCCAGTTCCAAATCGAACGATGAGGTAAATAGTGGTACCATTTTTGAGCCTAGGGTCCCAATGTAAGCGAGAAAATACGACATCGTAGGGCGTCTGTGGTGCCATGTAAGTCCATCCAGGAAGTGTACTGTCTGAGATGGGCATCAGTGTCGGAGGCCCCGTCATACAGACCAATTTGGGGGACTTTTACATTTCCCAACAGAGGTTCCAAAGTGAGTTCCGAGGTGAGGGGCGAGCCGGTTTCCACGTCTGATGCGCCAAGGTAGAATCACGGCGCACGTGAGTATCACGTATCCTCTGCTGAGTTTCCACGTCGGCCACTTTTCTCCTAAGCATCTCAAGCTCAAGGGATTCATGTCGTGTAAGGCGATTATGCTCGATTCGTTGTCGCAAATTGGCTTGCCTTATAGGTTGAGATAGTAAAGGAGCAGGAATAGAATTTACCGGATTTTCTTGTGGCCTAGCCGAATGACACTCAGCTGTTTTTTCCTGTAAATGGACTTCTGGTAGGATCACGTTGGCTTGAGGAGGAACGTTTTTTTGAATAATAAGCCCTTCTTTTTGTGGTTGAGGGACTTCATGGTGAGGGTGAGAGGTCGCATGAGATACAACAATTCCACCCTGAGGTTGGGCGACTTAGCCTGTTTTAGAAGGTCGAACAGGGTTCACCTGAGGGGCCCTAGGAACGGTTTGTGCCATTAGAGTAGTAAATCCTTTGATAAATTCAGGATTTTAAAACAGTGTGTTATAGTCCGGGAGCACTGGTACTGCAGTTGGCTGCGAAGTAGATTTTGCAACATTACGACTTAGCCCAACCTTTGAGGTTTGCTCAGATTGAGACATGTTTAGAAGATTGATAACAACATTGAATGCATGGAGTGAAATAGCACAACACATGTTCAATTTTGTCGAAGATAAACCTCAAATATGATATGAGGCCCTCCTTCTAGCGCAAAACTGTTGTTATTCAAAATTTAACAACCATAATATATGTAATTAAAATAAAGAAAACTACGCATATAATTTTTGATGTATTTTTCTATGGCATACAAGATGTTGGTTTATGTTGTAACCGAGATAGTATATTCTTCTATCGAGAGTTCGATCCCTTCTATTACAATAAATTCTGCTATTTATAGTTGTCGAAACTTTGACTTCTTGTGCGAGGTAGATAGGACTGCAATTAATGCAGGTACCCTTTTGGAAGCGGTGGCCCATATTTCAAGGCAAGTGTAATGATTGTGTTCTTGTTTTCAGTCCAATCAGAGTTACGCTTAGTCACCAGCTTTGGGATCCGATCAAGTCGGTTCTCAGTTTATAAACAGAGAAGTCGGGAGTTTACATAAAGTCGGAGAGCAGTAACTTTATTTGGAAGTTGGTTGATCGATTCGCCATTAACCGAGACATGATGTTTTCCACATTAATGATAGACGTAGGAGAGTATTCGGTAACTTAAGCATGATCACCTTTATTTTTAAGGGTAATCTAAGTCGGTTGTCAACACCTACCAAATCAAGCTTGGCATACCAAGATGAAACCTATAAGCAACCTGATGCATTGGGAGAAAATTGGTTTAGTGGCAAGCGATAGAGATTGCTAAGCTCCACTAGGTCATCGCGAAAAGAAAATGTAATACCCCGTTTGATTATGGATTATTTGAGAATAATTGTGGTGCCCTGTAACTGAAAGCTTAACAGCAAGTAGATGAGAATCGAGGTTTGAAGATGCTCGACTGAAAGGAGAGGAGGGCTTGTGAGTCTCGACACTAGTTTGACCTGGGGTAGTGGTGATTTAGTTGCAGTGGGTGGCAATTTTGCTGGACATAAAGAATGAAAATAATAGGACTCGGTGAAGACCAATCCGTATTGATTAATTATTGCTATTATTATTTTCCTTATTACTATTATTACTATGATTGTGTATTTATTTGTCATTATTTGTCTAATTGCCTAATATTAAAATTAAATAAAATTTGTATTATATATTTATATATATTTATTCGGTTTTATTTTATTTATCGTGCGATCATATCCAGCCTCGAACATCTAATTAATGAACCGAGAGGAGAACCAAATCGTGAACTTGCACCCCTCGGGCCGAAGGACCCGCGCCCGTTCACCCGCACTTGTGCCCTATACCCGGTTTCTATTCATCTCTTTTTGGCTTCATGCTCAAGAAAGGTAAGTCAGGTCTAGGGGATCTTTATCTAGCTTTATAAATAGAGGAGAGAAATCCCTCAGCTCCTCGTCATATTCTTTTTCCCGCAACCATCTTCTTCCTCTCTCAATCTCTCCCAACATCTCGCAACTCTCTCTTTTCTCTCGCCCCTCTGATCGCCCTCCATCCCTCTATTGCAATCGATCACGCCATCATCATCATATCGCTGCCCTACCGTAAGCGAGCCCAAGCCCTAGCGTGACCCTGCCTTCCGTGACCCTGGTGCGTATCGCTCTACTGCTCGCGTGCACCATCTCATTCCGTCCTGAGTCAATCGTCGTTGTTTTTCGCCCGTTACACCACTCGCGAGACCCCGTGTGCGATTGCAGTACGTGTGTTGCTGCTGTCTGCATCTCGGCTGCGCACCACATGCGACCAGGCCCGTGTCTGTTGGATTCTGTGAGGAACGTCAAACAACATGCACAGTATTGAACTTATCGAAATAAATCCTAATGCAGCGGAATCTATAGTTAGGATATGGACGTTTACCTAGAGTACCGTTGATGTAGATCGTATGAACACCACAATCTAATGGGATGATAGATTTGGCCTTTATTCGATTCTAATTGAAAGTTCCAACGAAGCCTTGATCACACGGCAGCACGGTCTCGGACGTCGGGGTGCAGCGGGCAGCTCGTGCGCGTCGGGCGCGGACAGCGTGCAGGGCGCGGATTGCAGCAGACGTGCGTTGGGCACTGGGCGAACCCGTGGGACTGCTGGGATGCGCGGGTGGACGCTGGCAGCTGCTGGGCGAGTGCGTGCACGCTGGTGGGACTCCTTCTCCTACGCTGATTGGCGCTGGGATGCGGTGGACGCACGCGGGCGTGAAGTTCGCGACTCCTAGACGCAAAAAGAATGAAGCGCGCGTGCTGGACGAGCGCTGGGACCTCGGGCGGACGTCGACTGGTAGCGTGCGCGGACTGGGAGCAAGCAGGCGTCGTTGGGCGTCGCTGGCAGGGCTCGGCGGTACGCAACTGCTCGTGGTAGCGTGCGGTTGCGCGTCGCTGGGCTCGGGCGGCGACCGGCGGCAGTTGGCGATCTCCGACGGTTTTTCATGGCGGTGGACAACGTCGATGTGATGATGATGATGACCGGAAATATATGTATATTAGAGGCTTAATATATTGTACCAAAAAGCCTTCTAATGGCTTACCTAAACACCTACTTCGATCAAACTTGGTGGAGCGTCTAGTCGAATCTCCCTAACTCTCGAACGAAGCTATTTCTCACGCGTATGTAGAAAGAAAAACGGGCAGCATAAACTTGTAGGAGAGATTGGGACATGGCGTATTTATAGGCTCCATTAGGGACCTTAAGGAGGTGCTAAATATGGGCTTATCCCATTTAGGCCTAGGAATCCTAATTATACTCCAATATTAATTCAATGTGGGAAGGGGATCTCCTACTAATCTCCATCTTCTAGAAGACTCCTTAGTCTCCTAACACTAGAGGAGATCCTAGTAGGAATACCTTTCCTAATTAAATTAATAATTATGGAATAAAATTAATTCCTAATTTAGGAAGCCTAATTCTATTCCAATTAATTATTTAATGTAGGAAATGTATTTCCTACTAATCTCCATCTTCTAGAAGACTCCTTAGTCTCCTAATCCTAAGAGAAGATTCTAGTAGGAATTGTATTCTCCTAATTAAATTAATTAATATGGAATAAAATTAATTCCTATTTAAATAGAATTAAATAATAATACATCCCACTAGAGTAATATTATTACTCTCCCCATTTAATCACTATTTTACCAATAAAATTGAGCCTCCATGATTAAATAATATTAATCCGATTGATCGATTTACCTCCCTATGTTTAAGATATAATGTCCGTTGATTAATTAAATTACTGACAAAATAATTAATCAACTTCTTATTCATTTCCGAAATTAGTACCACTCAGATCCTTAACCATTATGTCAGACAATCGTCTACCTGTAGGGTTTAACATAATGTACATTCCTGAGGTCATTTTGGGGACGTCATCAATCCAGCGCACTGGAACATAGTGACCATAAATAATTTATAATAGCACATCATATAATTATTCTTACTTACCAAAATACCACGTATGTCATCCTAATAAATAGGAATCACTTGGTAAATCAAATAAATAAGAAATAAAAATATATGTCTATTTTATATTATCTTACAGCTTAAGAGAACGCATCTATCACTGAAGGACTAGGTTACAACAACGGTCAGTGAGTCTCATAACCTTATCCTTCCGTGGTCCTTGTTCGCCTATATTTTTAAAGCTCGACCGCAAGTGTACGGCTTCGCTCGTAGTATGTGGCAAGCAAGGCCGTATCCCAAGAGACCACATAATTAATATATCAATTACAAGATTATGATAGTGTCAACTTTATTTAGATGACCGAATATGAGATTGATTAACTAAACTAAGAAAATAAATGAAAGGAAATAAAGCAAAAATAAAGAACTAGCTAGATTAACACGTGAGAAAATATATGGGAACGATAGATTCTAAGACGTTGGGTTCAATTAATAGTTAGGATTTCTTCAAAAATATCACAACTAAATGTTTTCTTTATCTACCCTGTAAGACGATCACAAATTTAGTATATCGTCCCTCTCGAGATCGATAAAACCGTAGATTAAATCACATATATTAGCGTCTCCATTCAACACATGCAATTCAACTCCAAAAAGATTAAAAGACCCAAAATCCTCTCAACTATCTACTAATCTCTTGATTCAAGCAAATAAATTGTGTCAAATATTAAAGATCTAATATTGAACTCATCTCTCGAATTATGAACAATATCATCAAACATGTAAAAGCAGTGGCCAATTGCAATTCATGAAATAAGAACAAAATATTTGAATAGGGTTCAAAAGAAAACAATCAACTATGATAAATCATCCAAAAATCCCAAACTATTAATCTACTACCATGTCTTAGAATCAAAGAAATTTAGCTACTCATGTTTGAATTCAAATACATAGACATATTAGAAATCATCATGAGAAAATAATAAGTTCAAAAGAGAGAAAGAAAAACTAGAAATCTTGTGGTTGATCTTCTCTTCTTCTCAATTGCTTCTCTTCTGTATTCCAAGCCCTTCTCCTTGTGTTCTCTACGTTCCTCCTTCAGAATAGGGTTAATATGCCTTTTATAATGTACAAAACTCTTCTCCTTATCCAAAAAGGCAAGGGATTAAAAACTGCCCGCGTGTGTGACACGACCAGACACGCCCGTGTCAGGTACCTGGCTTCAAAATCCTTCTGCTGAGGTGACATGGCCTCTGACACGGGCATTATGCCCGTGTCACTGCCCGTGTCACAAACCTGCACTTTATTCCTTACTTGTTTCCCTCGTTCTTCCATTTTTTTCATCCGTGCATCAATCTTTCATCATCCCGGGGGTCTTAGGTACTCACCATGCACCTCCAATAGCCAAAAGCTCTACAAATATGTGAAAATATCTACAAAACAAGCACGTGTAATACCTTTCCAACAAATATAGAATTAAAGCACAAATATGCAATTTATACACCAATAATGCAACAAATAAGCTCTAGATACTATATGAATATGGTGTAAAATCACACATGAACAAACCCCCAATCTTAAACCATTGATAGTCCCGATCAATGCATCTCATTCTCTCAACACAGAAAGAAAAACAATCACAACTCTCAAAGTTTAATTATACACATTTTCAATAGGCATCGGGCAAATAACATAGCTTAGATCCAAAATTTTTAAACATAAAGAATGCATCATCAAAATCATGGTCAATACTTTCAATCCACAAACCTCACCGGATAAGTGTATACTCTCACTCTCAAAAGTATATAGGAAAATATCGCTCAAGTCAATTCAATGTCAAAGAATTACCATAAGCTTGCAAATCATCTACTATCTCCACCACTTATAGTGCATGCATTTCATGAATCAAAAAGGACTTTTTATTTGGTTGTAATGTAGGCTCTTTGGTTAGGGTAGGAAAAATATGGACAAAGTGACGAACACTTGAGCATTTAGAACTACAAAACATGAACCACAACAATTCATCTCCTTATCAACATAACCCATCCACTACCTAAATTCAATCAATTCTCTCAATTCATAAGAGAATAAAGATCAAACAAAAAATAAAAAATCGCCTTTATTCGAACTAAGGCATACTATATACAAAATAAACTTTTTTTTTCTTTTTTTTTTTTGGCCTCATTTAATGACCTTACTCAAATTCCCAAACAACATTTTCATCCCAAAACATCCCTTTATTCTCACCACCACAACACACTCTTCCCTTCACATAATATAATCTTAAATGCTCAAGTAGGGACAAAGAAAAATAAAGATAATAGCTTAATGTGTGGCAATCAATAAAATAGGCAAAAGTTCAAAAGGGTTGACTAGGGAATAAAAACATTACTTGGTAAGCTAAAAGTCAAAAGGGCTAAAACAAAAATATGCCTTAAATCATTTTCACAAAAAAACACACACCATGTTGTCTCAATATATATACCAATGCAAGTTCTAGAATTCAACAACAATGAACGATACACTCAATCAACAAAGTATAAGGCTCAAAATCTCACAAGTGCTCATCTATTCATGAATTAAAAGCAATAACCAATCATTCAAATTCATAATTCAATTCGTCATCAAATTCCATCACCTAGTACGTCATGCCCGAATTCCATATCCAATATGCATAACAAACTTATCAAGGTGAATCCAAGTTGACCAACTACAACTACTCAAATCCTACAAAAGCAATAAACGTGCTGAAGCAATAAACCTAACATGCAACTAAATGATATGGAAGATAGTGTAGGATATCTTGTTATCTTCTCTCTAAATTTCTCAAATCAAAATATCAAATCTCCCCCCCAAACTTGAATGAAATTATATAAAGCACATAAGGGAAGAATAAAATTTCAATAAAAGTAAAATAGAGACGACTCACAAAACATTACTGGAGAGGTGACAATTTTTGATATATATCTCGAAACATATTCTTCGTCATGTAAATCTCTCCACGTACTGTTCTGCAAGGAAGAAGAACAAAATATCAAACAAACCAAAAATATAACTAACTAAAAAATTAAAAAATAAAGCAGTAAACATTGGGTTGCCTCCCAACAAGCGCTAAGTTTAACGTCTTCAGACGCCTGTAAAATACGATCATGGCTCCTTCAAAGTCATGTAGGACAGTTTCGCATCCTGGTATGGATGAAAATACTGCTTAATTCGTTGTCTGTTGACTAGAAAGGTCTTTCCATCTCGTGCAATCGATTCCTCTTCCTCCTTTATCATTACTGTCATTCCTCCATTTTTCGGTACAACTTGCATCGGGCTCACCCACTCACTATCAGAAATAGCAATTATAATCCCTAAATATGAACATGTCAAATGATCTGGCAATGGTTTGAGCTCCAAAATCGGTCTGTCGGGCTTTGAAGAACTGGAACCGGGTGAAATAGGGGTGAAAAGTACATCTGACACGACCCCCGACGTGGGCCGTGCTTGGTTATTCGAGTTGTGTTGCATTTCGTGCTCCAAAACACGTCTCTGATGACCTGACACGGGCACTTGACACGGCCCATGTCGCAGGTCGTGTAGATCTGGATAGATTCTTCAACTTCCAGGTTCTTGACACGACCACCTGGCTGGTTGGTCGTGTCACAGCCTGTGTCACCCCTGCAGAGCCTACTTTCACATCTTTTCTTCTTCTTTTCGATCCCCAAACTCAAAATCTCTTTCGGCTTGCTATTCTCCTGCGTAGAATCCAAAGAAAACACATATTCGTATAAGTTAGAGTCATTTAATTCAAGTATCGAATCATTAGGGGAACAAGAATTTATCAATCCATATTCCAAAGAATCTCTAGACAATGTATGATCAAAATGAGACAAGACGCATGAATCTATAGTATGAAGAAAGTTATAATGCGTATTATTATCATGAAATTTCATAGCCTTATATATAGAAAATAACACATGCTCATCATTAACACACAAAGTAAGTTCTCCCTTTTTGACGTCAATCAAGGCATCTCCCGAAGCTAGAAACGGTCTTCCTAGAATCAATGGAACCTCGTTATCATTCTCCATGTCCAACACAACGAAATCCACTGGAAATATTAAATTCAGGCCTAAAGTGGTCACGAATCGCTTGCTTCTGTTGTTCTTGCTCTGCCATTGTGCACTTTGAATTGCCCCTTATTTTTCTAGTTGTTGCACTATTGCATCTAGCGAATGCTTCAACTTCGTCAATCAGGGGTTGTAGTGGTGCACTTTTAGAGCGAGTTAACATCCACGTCCTGAAAGCAAGAATAAGAAAGATTATGTCGCAAATAAATAAGAATATCTAAATTAAAATTTTCACTACCTATCGTAATATTGATATAAATAACTATATTGGTCCCCGGCAACGACTCCAAAAACTTGTTCGCCTATATTTTTAAAGCTCGACCGCAAGTGTACGGCTTCGCTCGTAGTATGTGGCAAGAAAGGTCGTATCCCAAGAGACCAAATAATTAATATATCAAGTACAAGATTATGATAGTGTCAACTTTATTTAACGACCGAATATGAGATTGATTAACTAAACTAAGAAAATAAATGAAAGGAAATAAATCAAAAATAAAGAATTAGCTAGATCAACACGTGAGAAAATATATAGGACCGATAGATTCTAAGACGTTGGGTTCAATTAATAGTTAGGATTCCTTCAAAAATATCACAACTAAAGGTTTTCTTTATCTACCCTATAAGACGATCACAAATTTAGCATATCGTCCCTCTCGAGATCGATAAAACCGTAGATTAAATCACATATATTAGCGCTCCACTCAACACATGCAATTCAACTCCAAAAAGATTAAAAGACCCAAAATCCTCACAACTATCTACTAATCTCTCGATTCAAGCAAATAAATTGTGTCAAATATTAAAGATCTAATATTGAACTCATCTCTCGAATTATGAACAATATCATCAAACATGTAAAAGCAGTGGCCAATTGCAATTCATGAAACAAGAACAAAATATTTGAATAGGGTTCAAAAGAAAACAATCAACTATGACAAATCATCCAAAAATCCCAAACTATTAATCTACTACCATGTCTTAGAATCAAAGAAATTTAGCTACTCATGTTTGAATTCAAATACATAGACATATTAGAAATCATCATGAGAAAACAATGAGTTCAAAAGAGAGAAAGAAAAACTAGAAATCTTGTGGTTGATCTTCTCTTCTTCTCAATTGCTTCTCTTCTGTGTTCCAAGCCCTTCTCCTTGTGTTTTCTACGTTTCTCCTTTAGAATAGGGTTAATATGCCTTTTATAATGTCCAAAACTCTTCTCCTTATCCAAAAAGGCAAGGGATTAAAAACTGCCCGCGTGTGTGACACGACCAGACACGCCCGTGTCACGGGTCGTGTCAGGTACCTGGCTTCGAAATCCTTCTGCTGAGGTGACATGGCCTCCGACAAGGGCATGATGCTTGTGTCACTGCCCGTGTCACAAATCTGCACTTTATTCTTCACTTGTTTCCCTCGTTTCTTCCATTTTTTTCATCCGTGCATCAATCTTTCATCATCCCAGGGGTCTTAGGTACTCACCATGCACCTCCAATAGCCAAAAGCTCTACAAATATGTGAAAATATCTACAAAACAAGCACGTGTAATACCTTCCAACAAATATAGAATTAAAGCACAAATATGTAATTTATACACCAATAATGCAACAAATAAGCTCTAGATACTATATGAATGTGCTGTAAAATCACACATGAACAATCCTGTTCAACACTTAACATAAGTGCTAGTGTAATTCTTCAGTCAAAGACCAACTGAATCAAGAATACACTACAGTTTTTTTCCAAGAGGGGTCTCACTGCCTGTCTAGACTGTGAACGAATAGTTTAGTCTTATAAGGAACCGATAGGTGATCTTTATATTCGAAACACTTCGAACCACACTATCTCAATATAAGACATGGAGTATGATTTGCATAAATAAATAAACTGCAAACATATGTACTTCGACCGAAACATGATGGCCAGATCAAAATGGAATTGATAGAAACTACAAAACATAGCTTTTACAGCATAACTCTAACAATCTCCCATTTATGCTTCATAAACTCATGGCTAAACAAACTAACCACAATTTCCCACTTATGCTTTATAAGCTCATGGCTAAACAAACTAACCACAATTTCTTTCAATCTAATTCTCAAAGACTAGTCTACTATGTCGCCCTAACATCTGACTCCCATTCCTTCTACGTGTCTTGTAAAGACTTTTACCGGTAGGCTCTTCGTAAAAGGATTTGCTAGGTTGTCCTCTGACTGTATCTTGGCAATAATGACTTCTCCTCGTCAAACGATTTCTCGTATCAGGTGGTACTTGCGCTATGTGTTTACTTGCTTTATAAGTCCGTGGCTCCTTCGAATTTGCTACTGCTCCGCAGTTATCACAAAACACTGTAATTGCAGCGGGCAAACTCGGTACCACATCAAGGTCGAGGAGAAAATTCCTGAGCCAGACAGCTGCTACATACTCAGCCTCTGTGGTTGAGTCTGCCACACATTTCTGCTTGAGACTCTTCCATATTATGGCTCCTCCTCCTAAACTAAACACAAACCCTGAGGTTGACTTGCTTCGTCCCAATCTGCCTGAAAGTCAGAATCGGTGTAACCCAACAGAAGCAATTGATGCCTGGTAAATCAACATGTACTCCTTAGTCCTATGTAGGTACTTGAGTATATGATTTAACGCAGACCAATGTTCTGATCCTAGATTACTCTGATGTCTCGCTACCTTGCCCACGACATAACAAATATCAGGTCGCGTGCACAACATAGCATACATGAGGCTTCCTACTGCCGATGCATAAGGAACTGCCTTCATGTCCTCTACCTCTTGAGGCGTCTTTGGGGACATCCTCTTAGATAGAGGTATTTAGTGCCGAAATGGTAAATCCCCTCTCTTGGAATCCTGCATGTTGAAACGCTTTAGGACAGTGTCTATGTATGTGGATTGGGATAGGCACAACTTTCTCTTCTCTTGGTCGCGAATGACCTTGATTCCGAGAACATGTCCTACTTCTCCCAAATCTTTCATATCAAACTGCTTGGATAACCATACCTTTACGTCTGATAACATCTTCACATTGTTGCCAATGAGAAGAATATCATCCACGTACAGCACTAGAAACACCACCACGTTTCTATCACTTTTATTGTACACACAGTGCTCATCCGGACATTGGGTAAATCCATACTACTGGACAACCTCGTCAAAACGGATGTTCCAAGACCTCGAAGCCTGCTTCAACCCATAAATGGACCTTTTCAGCTTGCAGACCAGATATTCTTGGCCTTTTGCAATGAATCCTTCTGGTTGATGCATATATATGTCCTCGTCCAAATTCCCGTTAAGGAAGCGGTCTTATCATCCATTTGCCAAATCTCATAATTCATATGAGCGACCACAACAAAGAGAATCCCGATGGATTTGAGCATGGCTACTGGCGAAAAAGTTTCCTCATAATCGATCCCTTCTTTCTGAGTTTACCCTTTCACTACAAGCCTAGCTTTGAAGGTCTCAACCTTCCCATCTTCTCCTCTCTTTCTTTTATAGACCCACTTGCATCCAATGGCGCAAACGCCACTGGGTGGCTCTATAAAATCCCAGACCTGATTATAGTCCATTGACCCTATTTCAGATTTCATTGCCTTTTGCCAAGACTCTGCGTCCTGATCTTGGAGTGCCTCATTGTATGTCCATGGGTCGGTTTCAAGAACGTCCGGGACGGCCTCAGAAGACTCTCCCAGACCCATGAACCGTTCGGGCTGCCGGACAACCCTCCCACTACAACGAGGTACTACCTGCTCAGGTGCATCATCAGCAATACGTGTTGCAGTACTTTGTGGTGTAACATCTAGCCCACTCGGTATTGAAGTACTCACTCCCTTTAACTCCTCGAGGACATGTCGACTACTGGGCTTATGATCTAAGGCATAGTCTTCTTCCAAGAACCTAGTATTCGTGCTAACGATCACTTTCTGGTCCTCGGGACTATAAAATAGACCACCTTTCGTTTCCTTAGGATATCCCACAAACAGCCTTACTTCTGATCTCGGTTCCAACTTATCAGTGTCGGTTCTCAGCACATGTGCTGGACTACCCCAAATCCTGAGATGCCTTAGACTGGGCTTGTGCCCAGACTACAACTCCGATGGTGTAGACGGTACTGATTTAGAAGGTACTCTATTCAGAATGTATACCGCTGTTTCTAGGGCATATCCCCAAAACGAATCTGGTAAAGTACTATAACTCATCATTGCCCTAACCATTTCCATAAGAGTCCTATTCCTCCGTTCTGCTACGCCATTTTGCTGAGGCATGCCCGGCGCAGTCAGCTGGGACGTAATCCCGTTATCCGTCAAGTAGTTCCTAAATTCATTTGAGAGATATTCGCCACCACGATCTGATCGTAATGACTTGATACTTTTTCTTAACTGCTTCTCCACAACTGCCTTATACTCTAAGAACTTCTCAAAGCATTCAGACTTGCGGTGCAGAAGGAAAATGTACCCATATCTCGAGTAATCATCGATAAACATAACGAAGTACTCGAAACGACCTCTCGCTTGAACACTCATAGGACCACATAGATCGGAATGAACTAGCCCTAACACATTTTTGGCTCTATGCCCCTTTGAACTAAAAACCCTCTTAGTCATTTTGCCTTCCAGGCAAGACTCACAAGTTGGAAAAGCCTCGACTTCTAACAACCCCAAGGGCCCGTCTGCTACCAACCTTTGAATCCTCCTAAGGTTAATATGACCAAGTCTTAGATGCCAAAGATATGTTCCATTCATTTTAGAAGGTTCCTTTCTCTTATTCAGATTAGATGATGAATTAAGTAATTGTTTCTGTTGCAGTGGAGATGACTTAGATTCTAGAATGTATAGATTGTCAACCAATGAACCAGAACATATGAACTTTTTGCCAAAACGAATAACAACTTTATTATCAAAAGTAGTGGAAAAACCGTTCATAAATAACTTAGAAACTGAAATCAAATTCTTTCTAAAACTAGGAACATAAAGACAATCTTTCAAAACTAGAAACCTATCTAAGCCAAAATCTAAATAGACGTCTCTCACTGCAACTGCTGACGCTCTACTTGCATCGCCAAAGTAGATGGTAACTTCTCCTTCCTTAAGTCACTTGGTTTTCTAGAACCACTGCAATGAATTGCAGACATGATTAGTGGCTCCTGTATCTACACACCAGGTACTGGTAGATAACACCGCTAAACATGTTTCTACGACTAAAGAAAAAGGTGTACCTTTGTCAAACTTCTTGAGGAGAGGGCAGTTTGCCTTCCAGTGTCCTTTCTGCTGGCAATTGTGGCACTTGCCTTTCGGCTTCTTCACCTTTTGTCGAGGTTGTGCGTCATTCATGACCACCTTGCCCTTTCATGCGAACTTCTTTCTCTTCTTGCCCTTAGGAGCCTTAGAAGTGGAAGCTTCTCCCCGCTAGGCCACCATAGCTTGGGTCTTCTGACGAAACAGGCCTTCTGCCGACTGAAGTTCAGCAACAAGTTCCGGAAGAGTCATCAACATCTTATTCATGTTGTAATTCAATTGGATTTGCTCGAAGCTCTTCGGCAAAGACTGGAGCACTATATCGACCTGGGTTTCCCCGTCAATAAAAGCCCCAAGAACCTCCAGCTCAATCAGCTGGGCCATCATAGCAAGAACATGTTCCCTTACGGGAGTGCCCTCGCGCATTGTCATGTTCATCAGAACCCTCATGGCCTCTTGTCGGGCAGCCCGCGACTGATGACCAAATAACTCCTTGAGATTGAGAAGCATCTCTGCTGCAGTGTTTATAGACTGATGTTGATGTTGAAGTACATTTGACAAGGATGCCAAGATGTAACACTTCGCCATCTCGTCAGCCTTTTTCCACCGAGCATACTCCTCTTTTTCTTGGTCTGGTGCATTGTATGCAGGCACAACCGGACAAGCCACAACAGTAGCAAATTTGTACCCTTCAGCAGTTAACACAATATCCAAGTTCCTTTTCCAGTCAATATAATTAGGACCAACAAGTTTGTTTTCTTTGAGAATTACAGACAACGGATTGAAAGACTTTTTGAATTCCTGGGATCATGCAAACAAGTCTTTACTCAGTCAAGTAGTTTTGAATTTAAACATCAAATATTGATCCCATGTAACAATATTTAATTCAATTCACCAACAACTCAAAACACCGAATCCCAGCAGGCCACAGAGTGTGGACGTCTACGATTTAAACATTCGCAAGAGGAGGGATAAATCCCATTAGTTTAACATACTGTCGAGCAATAGTTAACTAATAGTCGGTTTAATCTTTTGATCAGCGCAAATAACTTAAAAAAGAATAAAAATGACCTTATCCTTTGGGACTATCGTAATTATTTGCAATTTAAGTGTAACCCATTAATTGGTACTAAGTTTACTACCAAAATTATTTGTCCACCTTTGGGTGACCCGTACGCTTTTGAAATAGCTCACTATAACCATCCCGAAGGAGATTCGTCCTTGTGAACTGTGAAATAAAACGTCCTTTGGGCTCGAATTAAATCACTTCACTGACAAACCTATAATGGAGGCCTTGGATGTAATTTATTTCAACCCATTACACACTTAATATTAATAAGAGTGTAATGAATTTCACAAGGGCTCTTTCAAATCGAACGGCCTACGTACTTGCAGAACCCAACGCCGGGGGTGGCTCCGGCGTCGGGCCTTCGATGCCTAAGTTAGTGCTCAGATCCAGAAAGAGAGAGAGAGTGTAGTATGTAATGAGTAGAGAATAGATAGAATGAGGTACCTTAGCCCCCTTTTATAGGGGGAGTGTACCTTTGTGGGCTCAAGTTGGGCTTGGCCCATATCGTGATGCTTTGTCCATACGTGGGCTTGTCTTCCAATATATATGCGTTTTCTCCATCAAACGGGGTGTAGTATAATATTATATATCATCTAGTCCCCCCCCCACTCTGGTCGAGTAAGCATAACTCGATCCAAGAGTGAAATGTCACTTCGAGCTATTTTCTTCAACTTGCCACTAAGATCGAGCATCGAAAGTTGAATGACCCTTGAATAACCACTGAAATATCCTCCAAATGAGCTTTGGGATTTCAAGGTCGAAAACCGAAAGACCACGGAGGTCAGAAACTGAATGATCTGACGTTGGGGTTGAAAACTGAAAGATTTGTCAATAAGGACAAGAACCTAATGACTTGCCACTAAGGTCGAACACCGAGAGTCGAGAGACCGCTGAGGTCGAAAACTGAGAGTCGAGAGACCGTTGAGGTCGAAAACTGAGAGTCGAGAGACCGTTGAGGTCGAAAATCGAGAGTCGAGAGTCGAGAGACCGTTGAGGTCGAAAACCGAAAGTCGAGAGACCATTGAGGTCGAAAAACAGAAGTCGAGAGACCGTTGAGGTTAAAAATCGAGAGTCGAGAGACCGTTGAGGTCGAAAACCAAGAGTCGAGAGACCGTTGAGGTCAAAAACTGAGAGTCGAGAGAACGTTGAGGTTGAAAACCGAGAGTTGAGACCGTTGAGGTCAAAAACCGAGAGTCGAGACCGCTGGTGTAATATCCCAACTTTTCTCAGTATAATAATATTTCAGTTCCGATATTATTTTTCGGAGTAAATTATTTTCAGTTATTTCAGTCAAAAATTACCGGAACTATTTTCGACGTACCGTTTACGTTCGAAATAATTTTGGTAATTAAGTATTATGTTTAATTAGATAATTAGACATAATTAAGTGATTAATTTAACTTAATCACGAGATTAGTAATTGTTCAGATTTTATTCCGAGTTCATGTTCATCGCCGTGCGTTGGGTGCATTCATGTCGTGTGCGAGGTTCGGTCTGAGTTCGCGTGTGCATGCCGTGCCCGTGCGTGCGTCGTCCAAGAAGGCCGTGCGGATGGAAGTGGGCGGAGAATCCGAAGGCAAGTCATGAAGACCGTGCGTGTCTTGTCCTTATGCAAGCCTTGAAGACCGTGCGCTACCCCTCGTCCGTATGCATGGGCGGAGCGACCGAGACCGTGCGCGCGTGTGAGCGAGAGAAGCCGTGCGTGTCCATGAGCGCCGTGCGTGGACGGAGTATCCGAGGGCGTGTAAGAGTCCGTGCATTTCTCTTGGCATCTAGCGGGCGGAGTGACCGAAGCTTCTTGTTTGCCGTGCATGTGTTGGATTCGGTGAAGATGCTCCCCTTTTTGTCCATTTGCCGTGCATTGCCCATGTGTTGGTAGTGGACCGAGTCCTCCTCATTTCCTCCGCCACCATTCGGCATTTAAGGAAGACTTGGGGAAAATATTCCATTTTGTTCCATTTTTCCTTCTAAGTATAGAGAGTGCCGAGAGTTAGTGAGGTTTTGTGGAGTGCGTTCGGGAGCAAGTACCGAGCGTCCGAGAGCCATCGCCCGCGAGCAGCAGCAGCCGTCGCGCGTACCGTCAACGCATCGCACGCGCACGCCACACATCGCACGCACGCACGCGGAAGGTCATCGCACGGGAGTTTGAGAACTAATCCGAAGGCTTAGCAAGAGGTAAGTTCCATCGGCTTTAACCTAGAATATCATGTTCACTTGAGATTAAATGTTAAAATGGACATGCATGCGTGTTATAGCTAATGCCGTGCGCTCGTGATATATGTTAAGTTATTATCCGAATCATGTTCTCATTTTCAAGCATTTCTCCGAACAATCTTGCATGCTTAGCTTTTATGTGCAATATCATGTTTAATTTAGCCTTAATGTTCGGATAATATGACATGTTCGAAATGTTTGGCCGAGGATAACGTGGTGTCGCACGTAGCGCACCACGGGCCGTGCATACTTGCTAGTACATGTTAAGTTATTTTTCCTCCGACCGATATTGCATGCGTAGATTTTATATGTTATTTCATGTTTAAATTAGCTTAATTGTTCGGACGAATTTAGTCATGTTAGAGGGTTGGCCGAGAGGGAGTGGTCGCACACTTAG
>CACSLK010027752.1:7188503-7202081 GCA_902706635.1 Striga hermonthica | reverse complement strand
TTCAGAACTTTTATCAGACTTTCATGTTATTGCCACGCTAAGACTTCCGCTAAAACCTTCAGACTTTGTTCCGACATTAGTCGGATAATAAATTATAACCGTTTCACGTTTTTTAAATTCTAACGGTTTTCAGAAGTCATGTTTTTCACGGTAACCCCCCGAATCAGTTTCGCAAATTAAAAAGTTAGTTTATTTATTTATTTATTCAAAATATTTGCGAAAAACCGCGTACTCTGATGTATTAGTCAGACGGGGCATTACAGCTGGAGGCCGAAAACCGAGAGTCGAGAGACCGTTGAGGTTGAAAACCGAGAGTCGAGACTGCTGAGGTTAAAAACCGAGAGTCGAGACCGCTGAGGTAAAAAACCGAGAGTCGAGACCGCTGAGGTCGAAAACCGAGAGTCGAGAGTCGAGAGACCGTTGAGGTAAAAAACTGAGAGTCGAGAGACCGTTGAGGTCGAAAACCGAGAGTCCAGAGACCGTTGAGGTCGAAAACTGAGAGTCGAGAGACTGTTGAGGTCGAAAATCGAGAGTCGAGAGTCGAGAGACCGTTGAGGTTGAAAACCGAGAGTCGAGAGACCGTTGAGGTAAAAAACCAAAAGTCAAGACACCGTTGAGGTCGAAAACTGGGAGTCGAGAGATCGTTGAGGTCGAAAACCAAGAGTCGAGAGACCGTTGAGGTCGAAAACCAAGAGTCGAGAGACCATTGAGGTCGAAAACTAAGAGTCGTGTTCGAGCTCTCTTAGACCACTCCTTCCTATCGCCCCTCAGTTCAAAATTTAAAATTCAAGCCTGTTGTATATCCTCTCAAAACCCAAACGACCTGATTTCGTGAACTGCTCTGAATGAACTCCCTCGACCTACCACCGAGGTCGAAAAATAGATTCGACAAACCAGAATCAACAAACAACCTGCTCGAGCAATCATAATATACTCGACCCGCAACTAAGGTCAAAAAATAAATTCGACAAGACCAAACCAGAATCAACAACCAACCTGCTCGAGCAATAATTAGCATACTCCACCCGCCATTGAGGTCGAAAAATAAATTCGACAAACCAGAATCAACAACCAATCTGCTCGAGCAATAATGAATATACTCGACCTACCACCGAGGTCGAAAAATAAATTCGACAAACCAGAATCAACAACCTACCTGCTCGAGCAATAATGAATATACTCGACCCGCCACTGAGGTCGAAAAATCAAATCGACAAAACAGAATCAACAACCAACCTGCTCGAGTAATAATGAATATACTCGACCCGCCACTGAGGTCGAAAAATCAATTCGACAAAACCATAATCAAATAAAATGCAATCAACTTGCTCAAGCCATAATGAATATACTCGACCCGCCACTGAGGTCGAAAAATAAATTCGACAAGACCAAACCAATCAAAAACCATCAACCTACTCGAGCAATAGTGAATACGCTCAACTCGCCACTGAGGTCGAAAAATCAATTTGACGAAACCAGAATCCACAACCAACCTGATCGAGCAATAATGAATGTACTCGACCCGCCACTGAGGTCTACTCGAAAATGAATTTGATTGACCTACCACTGAGGTCAAAAGCACAAATGCCACAACACCAAAATCGAATAAAACCATTGACTTGCTCAAGATATCCGTAACGAGTTTGATCGACCTGCCACTGGGATCAGAATTGCAAATACCACAAAACCAAATCAAATAAACCGTTAACCTGCTCTAGCTATCAATAGTGAACTTGATCGACCTGCCACTGAGGTTAAAAGCACAAATACCGCAAAATCAAATCAAATAAATCCATAAACCTGCTCGAACTACCCGTAATGAGCGTGATCGACTTGCCACTGAGGTCAAAAGCACAAATACCGCAAAACCAAATCAAATAGAACCATTAACCTGCTCGAGCTATCCGCAATGAGCTCCATAGACCTGCCACTGAGGTCAAAGATATAAATACCACAAAACCAAATCAAATAGAACCATTAACCTGCTCGAGCTATCCGTAATGAGCTCCTTCGACCTGCCACTGAGATCCAAGACACAAATACCACAAAACCAAATCAAATAGAACCATTAACCTTCTCGAGCTATCCATAATGAGCTCCATCGACCTGCCACTAAGGTCAAAGACACAAATACCACAAAACCAAATCAAATAGAACCATTAACCTGCTCGAGCTATCCGTAATGTGCTTCATTGACCTGCCACTGAGATTAGGAACAAATATACAACCACACCAAACAGAACCAAGTGGAAATCATCGACCTGCCTCCGAGGTATGCTCGAGCTATCCATGTCTTCGCACTTGCCCACCCAATCCGAGGAATGTTCAAAACAGGAGGTCAATCTGCCCATCCCAAGGGGTGTACTAAACAAGCGACCACCCAGCCCGGAGGCCTTAATCATGGTGGATTTTTTCTTCATACTGCTCAAATTATCCATAATGAACTCCCTCAACCTGCCACTGGGGTTAGGAACAAATATACGATAATACAAGAATAGATAGAACCAAGTAGAAATAATCGACTTGCTTCTGCGGTCTGCTCGAGCTATCCATGTCTTCGCACTTTCCCACCCAATCCGAGGGATGCTCGAAACAGGGGGTCAACCTGCCGATCCCAAGGGGTGTACTAAACAAGCGAACACCTAGCCTGGAGGCCTTAGTCATGGTGGAATTTGTCTTCAGGCACTTGCCGATCCCGGGGGGCCTTCCGAAACAAGCGACCACCTAGCCCGGAGGCCTTAGTCATGGTGGATTTTTTTTTCTTCAGGCACTTGCCCACCCAATCCGAGGGATGTTCGAAACAGGGGGCCAGCCTGCCCATCCCAAGGGGTGTACTAAACAAGCGACCACCCAGCCGGAGGCCTTAGTCATGGTGGAATTTGTCTTCAGACACTTGCCGACCCCGGGGGTGCCTTCTGAAACAAGCGACCACCCAACCCGGAGGCCTTAGTCATGGTGGATATTTTTCTTCAGGCACTTGCTCACCCAATCCGAGGGATGTTCCAAACAGGAGACCAACCTGCCCATCCCAAGGAGTGTTCAAAACAAGCGACCACCCAGCCCGGAGGCCTTAGTCATGGTGGATTTTTTTCTTCGACCTCCCACTGAGGTCAAATAGGAACACATCGAGCACAAAGATATGATAGTAATTGATCATTTTCATTAGTCCCATAATATTCATAATTGCGTCGAGCGAAATAAAAAATACCAAATCTATTTGACCTCCCCTTCCTAGTTGTCCATGACGACTTATGCTCGAATTGTTCGACCTGCCACTGAGGTCAAAAAGGAAAACATCGAACACAACGAGATATAATAACACCTGATCATTTTGTTAGTCTCCAAATAATAATCTCATCAAACAAGATAAAGAATTAAGCATATTATTCGACCTCCCTTTCCTGTTTGAACACGACGACCTGCGCTCGAAGTTATCGAACTGCTGTCCATTTCTTTTTTGCAACCAAGCAGTCTGTGTCGTATCTAGATATCCAGTCCATATGCTTCTGTGTTTTTCTCAGCAAGCACTCAACAAATCTCATTAGTCATATTTTATCCGCATCATCTAATTTGCAATCCTCCACGCAAGAAAAATAATTTATCGAATGCGAATATTACCATTTCCTCGAATTTAAGACATGCTCGAGGAATGAAAGATATTACCAATGGGAAATTGAAAGATGCACCAAACACATGCCAAACACAATTATAAATTATCCTCAATCCAAAATCATGACCCGCATTTATTTCCTCGAACAAATCAAATAATTCCACGAACAAATCAAATAATATCTCGAGCAAACCAAATAATCATCCATAAATAAATCCAATAATTCTTCGATCAAATGAACTATTCTCCACGAATGAATCATATAATACGAATAAAGCGAATATTATCTCCTCGAATAAATCGAATAATCTCCTCGGATAAATGAATTACTCATCCACACATAAATCCCATAATCGCTCGAGTAAATCAAATAATCATCCACAAATACATCCAATAATTGTTCGAGCAAATCAAATAATATCCACGAATATTCACGAATAAATCACATAATTCCCATGAATAAACCAAATAAGTCCACGAGTAAATCAAATAATCTCTCGAATAAATCACATAATTATCCACGAATACTCCAAGTAATTAAATCACATAATTATCCACGAATACTCCAAGTAATATCTCCTCGAACAAACCAAATATGCTCCACAAATAGATCAAATAATCTCTCAAGAAAATTGAATATAACCATAGAATCCATGAATAAATCATGCAATTCTCCACGATTATTACCAAATTAAAAATCCTCAAAGTCAAAATATAAATCCACTCCATACCTTCATCATGAGAATGCTATCCAAAATTACCTTCTCGTTTGTTTATTATCATCCCTCATTAATCTTGGGCACAAAATGGGCCAGTTGGACTGAGATAGGATGGTTTGGACCGCTTTTAAAAGAGTTAGAGGAGGTTTGGACGTGCAATGGCCACGTATGGATTGCTGGGCCACGCCTGGAGGAAATTGAGCACACAGTGGGCTGCCTTGGATGAAATTGGGCCGCAAATACACCAGTTGGGCCGCGGAATTGAGCTGATGGCGCGCTGGGAAGGCGCGGGCCACTCGCGGGCACACGCGGGCCAAAAACAAAGAGAGGAGCGGGCTGTGTGCAGGGCTGTGTGCAGGGATGGATGCTGGGCTCAAGCGTGGGCCGGACGCGGGCTACACGCGGGCTTCGCGGGCCGTGTGTTGCGAGTGTAACGGGCCACGCAGGCTGAAACGCGGCCCGACCGTTGGAGCAGATGTTACTTGGGTTTCTCCTCGGGCCATCAATATTGGGCCTCTTCCACTGGGCCACAACTGGGCTTTATCCATTGAGCTGCATGTAGCATATGGATCGCCACTGCTGGGCCAATGTATCGAGAATCTGGGCCTCCTGCCGGGCAAGATGGGCCAGCGCTGAGCCGTGGGACGCATCTCTGCTGCAGAGCTGAGGATGACGACCGGGAAAATGCTGGTTGGAAAGTTATCACCGGCGCCTAAGACCAGTCGAGGATGCGCCTCGACGAGATGAATTCGATGGTGTCCGTGGTTTGAAGTTATTCGCCGGAAATCGATGGGAAAATATAGATAATGACCGGAATTTTGACCTTTTTCTTCCTAGATCCATAAACTTTGACTGGAAAATCGAAAGACTTCCCGGTATAATTTTTGCTTGATATTTTAAGGGTAGAACGAGAATGACGACAGCTTCGCGATGGTATAAAAAATTTTTAGATCGGAGGACTTTGACCAGCGGCCGGTGGCGGAGGCGGCGGTGGACGGTGGTGGGGGTGGCGATTTCCGGCAGAGATCAGTAGCTGGAGATTCATCTCGTCGAGAGGATTCCGGTGGTACCCTCGGATATTTCATAGCCCTCACGGGGAAAATGCATTTGAATGTCCAATTTTGACCAAACTTTCCTAGATCTGGAAACTTTGACAGCGAAATTGAAGGCCTCTCGGAGGAATTTTTGCACGAAATTTTAAGGGTAGAATCACCTTGAAGATATCTATCCGATGATGTAAATGATTTTCCGATCAGAGCACGTTTTCCGATGGTCGGCGGTGGAGGTTGCGGCCGACGGTGGCGCAGCCGGTGGAGAAGAAGGAGGTTTTTTGAATTTTTTCAGTCGGAACTCTGCTTGACTTTTTGACGGATCCCACAGACGGCGCCAATAATACGAGTGTAATGAATTTCACCCGGGCTCCTTCAACTCGAACGGCCTCTGTACCAGCAGAACCCAACGCCGGGGGTGGCCCCGGCATCGGGCCTCCGATGCCTAAGTCAGTGCTCAAATACAGAGAGAGAGAGAGAGTGTAGTATGGAATGAGTTGAGAACGGATAGAATGAGGTACCTTAGCCCCCTTTTATAGGGGGAGTGTACCTTTGTGGGCTCAAGTTGGGCTTGGCCCATATCGTGATGCTTAGACCATACGTGGGCTTATCTATCAATATATATTCGTTTTCTCCATTAAACCGGGTGTAGTATAATATCATATATCATCCAATTTTTTTATGGGCTTTTCAAAAAGATGTTTGTTTTTGCACATAAGCAATCACATAAAACATGCATGATTAATGAGCAACAATAAACTAGGAACTATAATCCAACTATCATGGCCATTGAGTGTGTCCTCCGATTCAAGTATTGGAATTCCCCTTTAGCAGTGACTCCCACTGAATTGGTTGTCTCCGGGAAAGTCGCCATTGGATCATCACTATGGCATCCGTGTACGTGTTTATCGCCTCGCCTCGTCAAGGTTGGTCCACGTCCGCCGGATCAATAATGAATATAAACAACAATTACATAATTCATCCTATGACCCACGTAGGAGCCGTACATAAGTTTCTATGAAAGCAATAAACTATGCGGTGTCCCACCGCGCGAATAATTTATTACAAGCATTCACCAACCCAAAAATTCCGTGACATGTCCAAGGCTTTAAAAACAGCATACATTCAACATGAATTAAAATCCCTACATACGGGCCACAATAGTCGGATTCAAAATACCTGCAAAAACTTATTGCAATTTCTAATCTACTATGTCGCTGCATCCGTACGCACATAATTCATGTAGACAGGCTGTTGATATGGTTTTCGTTAAACCAAGTTATTACTACTCATTGGTTTTTAGTGCTCAATAATCAGAAGATTATATTCTCTTAAAGGGGTGACATGCTCATGAATTCCGATCACATATCGGACGAAGACAGACTAAGAACCGACATCTTTATCAACTAACCGACATCTCATATTGGTTATGACACGTTGGTTATGACATATCGGTTATGACCTAAAAAACCGATATCTATGACTTGCCAGACTGACATCATAAGGCGGCGCCAACTCAGCACAAATCATCATTGCGCCTTGCCAAGTGGCGTGCTACAAGAATGAATGGCGATCAGCCGCCATGGACTTTTCTAATGTAATGATTACATTTCTGATAAGTGCTGTAAATTAATATTAAAGGGAGAGAAGAAGCTCTCCAGACAGGATATACAAAAAACACCCTACTATAATATTCAATAAACTCTACTTTTCAACTTTCATGTTCTACATTAATCTGTCTTGAATACTCAACATAATTTTCATTATATTACCGTTGTTAATTCCCATATAACAACAGTTTGGTGCTAGAAGGAGGGCCCTTAAGTTTTTGAGGTTAGCTTTCGCCACTGTAGCCATTATTCGCTCGAACTCCCATGTCGCAATCTGGTCGAGAACACGCCTCCCACGCTGGTCAAAGTCATGCCACGAATCGTTCTCCAAGGCGTGCAACACTGGCACCTCCGGTAACCAATATCGATAGTTTTCTTCAAAACCCAAAGTTTATTCAGGGGTTGACATCGCTTATAGCCCGGGCCATGCCCAGAACTTCAAACACTATACCAACGCCTACACCTTTTCCCACGAACCCAACAGAACATCCAAATCTTTCTCATCATGACCAAGAGACACATATAGCAGTATCACATGCTACTTCACAACCACGTCATACTTCTCAGCATCGAGATGATATGACTCGTGTAACCACTAATCCTGTATTAAATAACCAAATCACAAACGAGCTCCCTGTACAAGAAATGACTGCTGAAAGCCATTCTGCTCATCGTCAGAGAATTCCTTCACGTCCTAGACCTCCCTCACCGGTGCCTCGTGATCGTGAAGATTTACGACATCAAATTGAACGAAATCGTGTGTCAAGACAAAGTGCAAAGGAAATAGAGGTCCTCCGTAAAAGATTGGCTGAAATTGAGACTCAACACAAATCACAAGAAGATTCTTCCCGACATGTCTCGACGTTGGGAAATGTCATCGTTGAAGCTGATTCACCTTTAGCCCCTGAACTTACTGCGGAAGCAGTCCCTGCTAAGATAAAAATCCCGCAAATTGGCATGTATGATGGAACTTCGGATCCTGACGCACATTTGGGTCATTATACATCTTGGATGGATTTGCATGGCGCCTCGGATGCTTTGAGATGTCGAATGTTTTCCCTCACATTGGGGCCACGGGCGCAGAAATGGTATTACACTCTTCCACCCCATTCAATCTGGAAGTGGCAACGATTACGTACAACCTTTCGATCACACTTCATTGGAGCCCAAGTCTGTCTTATCCCGAAAGAATCAATCACTAATATTGTGCAAAAGGATGACGAAACGGTTAAAGACTATATATCTCGGTTCAATGACCAAATTCAGAATATGGAACCATGTCACCCTGAGACCTTGTTAGTGACCGCAATTGTTGGATTGAGGCCCAATTCGATGTTTCGTTGGACTTTATGTCAGAATAAACCGGCTACTTTTCAAGAATTTCTCGTATGAGCTCAACAATATATTATCGCTGAAGAATCGATGTCGGTTTCTAGTTTCAAATTCTCGGTGAAAGAGAACAAAACTGAGCCGGATGCAAAGAAGAAGAATAAAAAGAATTTTGGCAAGACGCAATATCGGAATTACTCAAAAGGTTATGAAGATACCCCGAAATCCAGAGCTGCCCGAGACCAATACGCCGACAACGTGAGGACAAGCTATCAAACCGTTTATTCGGCCGGAGCAGCCACAATTTTCGAAGAACTGAAAGGAAAGGGAATTATTCCTGATCCGAAACCTGTAAGAACTCCTGAAGACAAGCTTGACAAAACTCGATGTTGTGCATACCATAAATCCCCGGGACACAATACCGATGAGTGTCTTGGCCTCTTGTCAGCCCTTCTGCGTTTAATTGGGCAACTGCAACTTCAAAAGTTCAGAAATTTTGATAATCGCCGTAAAGGAAGGCCCGTTGATGTTTCGGATGAAGAAGATGATGATCGAGCCGTCAATCCAAAGAGGATCCGTGCGAGCGAAAAAAAAGTTTTTACATTTTCTACTTTTGTCGGCACGTCGACCGACAATGATAAAAAACCCAGAATGCATGATGCATCAGACTCTCCTCATCATATACCTCGAGTAAATTCTAACATAAAATAGTTGGACACATCCCCGCGAAAAGCTAAAGCCTATGCTAGAGAAGCACATAACGCCGAAAAACGAGTTATGAATATTGATCTTCGAGATACTATTAATAAGCGAAATTATCCTATTACATTCAGCATCGAAGATGCCAACTTGTTCGCTCATCCTCACTCCGATGCTCTTATCATCTCCGCTCCAATTGGAGGAATTCCTGTTCACCGAATCATGGTTGATACTGGAGCTTATTCAAGTATTTTGATGTTTCGCACTTTCAAGAAATTAGGTTTGGATCCCGCCGATATCAGGCCTTGCAATGACCAGATTCAAGACTTCAATGGAAGCATTTCTTGCCCTCTTGGTGAAATTTTACTCCCCATTCGGTTCGGTGGTTTTGGACCAAAATCCAAGATCATTATGGAAACTTTCAAAGTCCTGGATATTCAAAATGAGTATAATGTTGTTGTAGGACGTACCGCTCTTTATAAACTCCGTGCTGCTGTGTCAATTTTTCATTATGCCTTAAAATTTTCCACTCTTGAAGGAGAAAGCACTCATTATGGAGATCAGCAGGAGGCACGAAATCTGACATTGGCTCCGACATCGCACAACATTCATGTATATGAAGCACAGGAAATTGATGATTCTATTAATCTGGAAGATCCAATTCCCTCCGATGCTACGATAACCAATCAATCCGCCTCAGTCACCGACATCCCATCTGCATCTGGTACCGACGTCATTAGGACGTCGGAGTTCCCTGAAATCTTGAATGGAACCCTTGACCAAGGACAACAGCTTCACGTGGAGGACATGAAGTCATCCGAGGATATTGATCCAAGGATGCAATACAAAGACAAGAGTCATCACATTCGGGCAGAACCCGTTGAGGATGCTGAGGTTATTCATGTGGATGAACTAACTCAAGACAAATCATTGCGTATCGGAGCTAATCTTCAAGAACCAATGCGCTCTCATCTAATTCAATTCCTTCGATCAAATTCCGACGTATTTGCTTGGAAGCATGAAGACATGAAGGGAATAGACCCGCAAAAAGCGTGCCATCAGTTGAATTTGGATAAGACTGTCAATCCCATCATACAAAAACGCCAAAAATTCAGACCAGATCGTCAGAAAGCGTTGGAAGAAGAAGTGAACAAACTCATAGATAATAAGCTTGTTAAAGAAGCCAAATACCCGACGTGGATATCAAATCCTGTTTTGGTCAAGAAAAGTAGTGGCCTGTGGCGCCTATGCATTGACTTCTCGGATCTGAACCAAGCAAGTCTGAAAGATAGTTATCCAATTCCACACATCGATTACATGGTAGACGCCACAGTGGGACATCAGCTCATGAGTTTTTTGGATGCTTATTCTGGCTATAATCAAAGTCCTATGCACACCGATGATGTTGAACACACTTCGTTTTATTCGGCCCGAGGTCTTTACTGCTACGTCATGATGACTTTTGGACTGAAGAATGCTGGGGCCACATATCAAAGGCTGGTCAACAAAATGTTCGCTCATTTGATCGGTCATACAATGGAAGTTTACGTAGACGACATGTTGGTGAAATCGGAACAAGCTCCTGATCATATCGCTCATCTTTCTGAAGTCTTTGACATTCTCCGAGAATATTCAATGGTACTTAACCCTAAAAAGTGCACCTTCGGGGTTGGATCAGGAAAATTTTTAGGATACATGGTGAGCCAAAGGGGGATCGAAGCTAATCCCGTCAAGATTCAGGCCATACTTGATTTGACTCCTCCGACGTCCATTAAAGGTGTTCAAGCTTTAACTGGTCGACGAGCAGCTCTGAATCGATTCATTTCAAAATCGACAGATCATTGTAAGCCTTTCTTTGATGCAATCAGGAAAAAGAAGCCGTTTGAATGGACCATTGAGTGTCAAAATGCTTTTGATAACATTAAAGAAGTTCTTTCACATCTCCCGACGTTGCAGAAACCTCTTCCCGATGAACCTTTATATTTATATTTGGGAGTAAGTGATGCTGCTGTTAGTGATGTTCTAATACGGCAAGATGGACTCCAACAGTTTCCGATATATTATGTTAGCAAGGCCTTACATGATGCTGAATTGCGATACCCATACATGGAGAAACTAGCCTTCGCTCTAACCATTGTTGCACGTAAGTTACGACCCTATTTGTTGGAGCATTCTATTATCGTGTTCACGTCATATCCTCTTCGACAAATCCTTCACCGACCAGACAAGTCGAGTAGAATGATCAAGTGGGCTATAGAGCTCGGACAGTTTGTCATCCAGTATCGACCACAAACTGCTATCAAAGCCCAGGTGTTATCCGACTTCATAGCCGAATTCACCCGTTCCATGAATACACCAGTTGAAGATCCAACGTGGACTCTTTACGTCGACGGATCATCTACCGCTATACGAGCCGGAGGAGGAATCGTTTTAGTAAGCCCTGACCAACAAGTTTTTTGTTATTCTGTAGCGTTCACCTTCCCGGCTACAAACAATGAAGCTGAATATGAATCTCTTTTATCAGGCCTACGCTTTGCTGAATCCCTGAGTGTTTCCTCCCTCCGCATATTTTCTGACTCTCAATTACTCGTCAGCCATATTAACGGCACTTATGAAGTCAAGGAACCTCGATTGCTTCTATATTTCGATCTTGCCAAGAAAAAATTATCCCAATTCAAGATGACATTGGAGCATATACCTCGGACATCCAACATTCAGGCGGATGCTCTCTCACGTTTAGCCTCTTCTACCGATTTGAACAACGTCGAGTTTGTGCAGATTACTCAACAGACAACTTCTTCAACAACCACTACCGACGTCACCATGATCGATGTTGCTCCGCCGACTCCAACTTCAACTTGGATGGATCCCATCATCAATTATCTTCAGACCGGGGCCGCGCCTGAAGATCCAAGAGAAGCTCGTACCCTTCGTATCTGTGCTGCTCATTTCACGATCGATCAAGGAACAATTTACATGCGTGGATATTCCGCTCCGTTACTTAAATGCTTGTCGGGAACTGACGCCCAACGTATACTTGAGGAATGCATGAAGGTGTCTTTGGAACCCATCAAGGAGCACAGGCTTTGTCTCACAAAATTCTCCGACAAGGTTATTATTGGCCGACCGTCAAGAAAGATGCCGCCAACTAGGTACGAAAATGTCATAAATGTCAAATATTTTCTCCCAATGTTAACCAATATCCTGAACTTCTCAAGTCAATATATAGTCCATGGCCATTTGCGAATTGGGGAATTGATTTAATTGGTCCCCTACCAACAGTAAAGGGGGGTGTTCGTTTTGCTATATTGGCTGTCGACTACTTCACCAAATGGGTAGAAGCTGAACCTCTTGCCACCATCACCGAACAAAAGATGATTGATTTTGTCTGGAAGTCCATAGTTTGTCGGTTTGGAATACCGAACTCCGTTATAACCGACAACGGCCGTCAGTTTGAAGAAAAAAGGTTCGAAGGCTTTTGGGAAGATTATGGCATCAAACATTTCTTCTCATCACCATATCATCCACAAGCTAATGGACAAATAGAAGCTGTAAACAAGATCATCAAGAACGGCTTGAAGACCCGACTTGAAACCACAAAAGGATCTTGGCCTGACGAACTATATCATGTCCTTTGGGCCTATCGAACGACGACGCGAAACTCAACTGGAGAAACTCCGTTCTCATTAACCTACAGAACTGAAGCCGCGATACCTGTTGAACTTAATTCTCCGACATATCGGATTGCCCATTTCTCCGAAGAAGCCAACTCGGAAAGCTTGAGAACCAACCTTGACTTGGTCGAAGAGTTGCGGACCGAAGCTGAAATTGGAAATGCTGCCTACAAACGATGTAGTGAAAAATATATTAACTCGAAGCTTAAGCCGCGCTCGTTTGTCGTAGGAGACCTTGTTTTGAAAAGAGTTACCAGGGCCAACGTCGGTCTGTTGCAACCAAAGTGGGAAGGGCCCTTCAAAGTAAACCGTCTGATTTCTAATGGCACTTACCGACTTGAAACTTTGGATGGCGTTTCCCTTCAATACCCTTGGCATGCGACCTATCTGAAGAAATACTTCCAGTAAACCAAGGGATGACCCTTTATCTCTGATGTATAAAGACTTTTTCCTTACCTATGTACAAGATTATCTTTCGTTGTCAATAAAGTTTGTGTGACGAACCACTATAATTTGTTCGCTCACTCGGACCCCAATAAATTGGTCCCCGTTGCTAAGGCTAAACGTGTTTGTACCCTGAAGTTGGTACGACCTAGCCAAACGCAATGAAGTTGGATACTTCCAAGCCCTAAAGATGGTTTGGGGAGGCTTATTCTCTACAATTTCAAATCCCGACGTTGATTTGATGAGCTCGCAATAAAAGTTTTCAAGTTTTTTGAATAATTCAAAGACTTTTACAATAAAAGCAAGTTTATTATGGCTTGTTCTGGTAAGAAGTTCATAGATATCGGATACACTGTAAACTATTCCGATATTAAGAATTTAATCAAACTTATAGGAAGGTAATTAATAAATATTGACTATCATGTCGGAATTATAAAAAAAAAA
>CACSLK010027752.1:7165250-7178450 GCA_902706635.1 Striga hermonthica | reverse complement strand
TAGACCTTATAATATGACCACTCGTCTCCGTCACTCCGCGCTGCTTAAGGTATGTTTTGTTTAAGTATTAATGAAAATACTTGATATGTAAATGATACACATGTAGCAATGAAACTGCTTGTGATGAACTTGTGATTTGGGGCTTAGGATCTATCCACTTTGATTTATTCGAACTCTAGTGTTTATTTGGCGAACTCTAGACTGCAGTAAGTTTTGATTATTTTGTTGATTTTTATGCTAAACCTTGTGCGGATTATTCAATGTAGAAGTATGAATACTCGCAACAACAACCGTAATCGTCAGGCATTCCCGCAACCTTCTCTGCCCCGTCAGCACCAGGCCCCTCCGACCATGGACCTTACTCAGATTATCATTCAATTTCAGAGGATGAATGCACCAACCTTTGCAGGGACTGAGAACCCCACAGCGGTGCTGGAGTGGATCAAAGAACTGGACAAGATCTTCGCTGTACTTCTCCTCCCTGACCGTCAGCGAGTATCCCTTGCAGCTTATCAGATGAAGGAGGATGCCTCCGACTGGTGGATTGACCACTGGGCCCGGAGGCCAGAGGCGGAGCTTCATGCTCTCTCTTGGGAGCAAATGAAGATGATGGTGCGTAGCAAGTTTCTCCTCCAGAGCTTTTGGGATAGAATGGAGCATGAGTTCTACCACTTGCAGCAGGGCAGTTCCACGGTGGATGAGTATGTCCGTACCTTCACCCGCATGTGCCTTTTTGCGGGCGACGCCGTGAACACCGATGCCAAAAAGGCCCGCAAGTTCCTCAAGGGACTCAACCAGAGGATCCGTGAGCTGGTGGGAAGTCACAGACAGATGTCTTATGCAGATACCGTGAGTAGGGCTCAGGAAGTAGAGAGCTGTCTCATTCCTTTGGCTCCAGTTCCTTCCTTTTATCATGCTTCCCAGCCATCTCAGACTGTTGTCCAGTATGCTCAGCCTATTTCCTCGACACCGCCCGGCTCTAGCTCGGGTAAGAGAAAGGCAGATTCCACCGGGATAACCGAAAAGGAAAGCGAGGAGGTCCAGACCGGCGCAATCATCCCTCTTCTGGCAACCGCACCTGCAAGAAATGTGGCAAGTATCATAGTGGCGAGTGCTTAGCCGACCAGCGAGCCTGTTTCAACTTCAACCGTCCGGGCCATTATGCCAGTGTCTGTCCTGAGCCCAAGAGGCAGCCACAGTTTCCCCCATAGCAGCATCAGCATGCCTTTCCCCAATAGCGTCAGCAGCAGCTTCCCCCACCGCCCCCTCATCAGCAGCATTAGCAGCCCCCACCGCATCAGCAGAGGGCTGGAGGTCAGGCTCGCGTCTACACCATCACCCACGATGAGGCCGCTCGCAATGCAGGTACCATGTCTGGAATTCTTTTGATATCCCATGTGCTTGTCTTTGCTTTATATGATAACGGTGCTACACATTCTTTTGTTTCTTCCCGTTGCTTGGAGGCTTTATCTATTGGCACCGTGCATGCTTGTGATCCTCTCGAGGTTAGTTTAGCCTCGGGAAAAATTATTATCTCTGATTCAGTGGTACGCAATCTTCCCATCTGTATTGGCGGTCGAGTTCTGGAGGCCGACGTCTATATAATTGATATGCGAGACTTTGACGTGATCTTGGGCATGGACTGGCTCACCCGTTACCGAGCTGATATCCGGTGCCAGGAGCGCGAAGTCACCCTCTATCCCGTTTCCGATCAGCCTATTGTGTTCTTTGGGGTGAGTTCGAGGACTGTGCCTCGGGTCATCTCTTCTATGCAAGCTAGGAAGAGCCTTTGCAAGGGTAGCTGTCAAGGCTATCTTGTTTCTATGGTATCCGACGTTGTTGATGAGCGGGTGCCCGAGCGAGTATCTATCGTTTGCGAGTACCTCGATGTCTTTCCTGATGACTTACCCGGAGGACCGCCAGACCTCGAGGTGGAGTTCACTATTGACCTAATTCCCGGAGCCGGCCCCATTTCTAAGGCCCCTTATCGTATGGCGCCGAAGGAGCTTCAAGAGCTCAAGGCCCAGATCCAGGAGTTGCTCAAACTCGGTTTCATTCGTCCGAGTGTCTCTCCATGGGGTGCGCCCGTCCTATTCGTGAAGGAGAAAGACGGATCTATGCGCATGTGCATTGACTATCGGGAGTTGAATGCCCTTACAGTCAAGAACAAGTACCCCCTTCCCTGTATTGAGGACCTTTTCGACCATCTGAGAGGAGCCAGCATCTTCTCAAAGATTGATTTGCGTTCTGGCTATCATCAGCTGAAGATCCGAGAGTCAGATATTTTCAAGACTACTTTCCGTACCCGCTATGGCCACTATGAGTTCGTAGTCATGCCTTTCGGACTCAATAATGCCCCGGCCGTTTTCATGGACCTTATGAATAGGGTCTTTCATCCTTTCCTGGACCAGTTCGTCATTGTGTTCATCGACGACATTCTGGTCTATTCCCGAGATATCGATCAGCACAAGGAGCATTTGAGGATTGTGCTGGAGACTCTTCGCCGCGAGAAGTTGTATGCTAAGTTCTCGAAGTGCGAGTTATGGCTGAACCGTGTGGCAATCCTTGGCCACATTGTGATAGCTCGAGGCATTGAGGTGGATCCCAGCAAGATTGAGGCGGTGAGCAAATGGGATACGCCAAGAAGTGCCGCAAATATTCGTACTTTTCTAGGGTTAGCAGGATACTACAGGAGGTTTATCGAGGGCTTCTTGAAGATAGCCCAGCCACTGACCAACCTTACGAAGAAGGCCGTGAGGTTTGATTGGAGTCCTCAGTGTGAGGAGAGTTTCCAGGAGCTGAAGAGGAGACTCACTACCGCGCCTGTCCTATCCATACCCGACCTTACTTTGGAGTTCACCATTTATAGTGATGCTTCGAAGATGGGCCTTGGTTGTGTTCTCATGCATCAAAGGAAAGTCGTAGCGTATGCTTCGAGGCAGCTGAAGCCTCACGAGCAGAACTACCCCACTCATGATCTCGAGTTAGCTGCAGTTGTCCACGCCTTAAAGATTTGACGGCACTACCTCTATGGAGGCAAGTGTGAGATCTTTACCGACCACAAGAGACTAAAGTACATTTTCACTCAGAAGGAGCTGAACATGAGGCAGCGTAGATGGTTGGAGCTGGTCAAGGACTACGACTGCACCATTACCTATCACCCTGGGAAAGCTAATGTGGTAGCCGATGCCCTTAGTCGGAGGAGTCATGGCCAGTTGTCTTGCTTGTTCACCCGGTAGGATGTCCTTCTTCGGGAGTTCGAGCGATTACAGTTAGAGGCAGTAGAGTCGACTTCGACAGCCGGGGGCATGTTGGCCTCTTTGGTTGTGGGACCGACTCTTCGGGAGAGGATAGTCGTCGAGCAACCGAATGACCGTTTCTTCTGCCGGATGAGGGAGTTGTCAGCAGCTGGTAGAGTTGGTGGATTCGCAGTCGCATTTGATGGAGCCTTGGTCTTCGAGGGTAGACTTTGTGTTCCGAGGGTGTGGGAACTGCGGAGAGAGATTTTGAGGGAGGCCCATAGTGCCCCGTACACCATCCATCCTAGTAGCACGAAGATGTATCAAGACCTGAGGAAGTCTTTCTGGTGGCGAGGCATGAAGAGGCAGGTAGCTAAGTTTGTGGATGGGTGCCTGGTGTGTCAGCAAGTGAAGGCTGAGCGCCAGAAACTGAGAGGATTGTTGCAGCCCTCGAGGTTCCCCTGTGGAAGTGGGAGTGCATCACCATGGATTTCTTAGTGGGACTGCTAAGGTCGAGGAGCGGGTATGATTCGATTTGGGTGATAGTGGATCGCCTTACGAAGTCTGCCCATTTTCTGCCAGTCCGGACGACCATGAAGGCGAGTGATTACGCCGAATTGTTCGTCAAGGACATTGTTAAGCTTCATGGAGTGCCCGTGGAGATTGTTTCTGTAATACCCCATTCGATTGTGGAATTTTTGAGTTATTATTTATTTTTCCCTTATTATTATTTGTCCTCTTTTTTATTATTATTATTTCCTATTGTGATTATTGTTATTATTTATTTGTCTAATTGCTTTTAAATGTTTAAATATTTATTATTATTAAATAAATATTATTGTTGTTAATTAGATGTCTAAATTGGCTAATTGTTTAAATGTGTATTATTATTATTATTAAATAATAAAATGTGTTTAATTGATTATTAGTAATAATATTAATATGTGTGTTATATGTATATATATATAATTATTTTGATTTTATTTTAATTATCGAATGTTCGAACCGAGCCCGAGCCTCGTCTAATTAGTTTAGAACCAAGAAAACCGAACCGGCGCCCAACCGACCCGTTTCTCCCTTTCTCGTGCGTGTGGGATAACATGTGTGTGAGTTGGGTGTTGTGTATCTTGTGGGTGAAGTCAAGAGAACCCTACATGCTATATGTTAGAATATCACTTGTGAGTTGTCCCACATCGTTCACATATAGAAAATAGACCCACCTTATAAGTCTAATGGGCTACTCCTCCTTTCACCAATTGGTTTTGGGATGGAACCCCACTTGGGCTTCATATGGGCTTTCCTGTCCCCCCTGTTTCTTACATGGTATCAGAGCCCACTTTGTGTCTGGGTTTGAGACATGGTATTAGAGCCAGGTTTGAGACATGATATCAGAGCCCACTTTGTGCCTGGGTTAGAGACATGATATCAGAGCCCGACCAACTTTGTGTCTGGGTTAGAGACATGATATCAGAGCCCACTTTGTGCCTGGTTCAGAGACATGATATCAGGACTCACAAGTGAGGGGGCGTGTTAGAATATCACTTATGAGTTGTCCCACATCGTTCACACATAGAAAATAGACCCACCTTATAAGTCTAATGGGCTACTCCTCCTTTCACCAATTGGTTTTGGGATGGAACCCCACTTGGGCTTCATATTGGCTTTCCTTTTCCCCCAGTTTGGGACATGATATCAGAGCCCACTTTGTGCCTGGGTTAGAGACATGATATCAGAGCCCGACCAACTTTGTGTCAGGGTTAGAGACATGATATCAGAGCCCACTTTGTGCCTGTGTTAGAGACATGATATCAGGACTCACAAGTGAGGGGGCGTGTTAGAATATCACTTGCGTGTTAGAATATCATTCTGATACCATGTAAGAAACTGGGGGAAAAGGAAAGCCCATATGAAGCCCAAATGAGGTTCCATCCCAAAACCAATTGGTTGAAGGAGGAGTAGCCCATTAGTCTTATAAGGTGGGTCTATTTTCCATGTATGAACGATGTGGAACAACTCACAAGTGATATTCTAACACGCCCCCTCACTTGTGAGTCCTGATATCATGTCTCTAACCCAGGCACAAAGTGGGCTTCACCCTCAGCTCTCCAAACTCTTAACAGTAAAGGAGAGCCCGCAGCTTTATTTATTCCCCTCCTCCCGATTGTTCAAGCAAAAAAGTTTATCTGCTCCATCTTCCCTCTCCATCGTTCCTTCATCCTCCATCATCATTCCATCATCACCCATCGATCACTATCTTAAATCGCTGCCCCTGTTGCTGTTCGGGAGACTTGTTGCTGTCCCGGTCGTCTTCAGTCCCAAACAGCGTCGCGAACCGTCGTCCCTGGGTCCCGTGTTGCAGCCGACGCCCGCCGAGCCGGCCATCCTGTTCGTGCCGAGTCTAAGTCCGACCCATTCGTCCATCGTGAGGAGCAGCAGGCCGTTCGTGAGCAATAGCCGTCCATCAAGTTTCGAGAAGTCCGAGTCACGCTGTCCCGTTGTTTGACTCGTTTTTCGTTCGATAACTCGTAGTTTCTCGAAGTCGGGTAACTTATTCGAATCCCCTCGTTATTGTGGTCGTTTTCATATATCGCATGATTGATAAGTATATCATACGTGCTACCGAAACTTTGTTTGAATTCGGTTTATTTGATGATTAGTATGCCCGTATGTATATTTTGGGCCTTCATCTCTGTTTTTAGTTTCAGTCTTAACATGTATGAGTTGGTTGCTGTTATACGCAATATGTGGAGAACTTTTTTTTTTGTGTGGAAGTTGAGAATAGAAGGTGATAAAGGCATGCTATATGTAATGTGTACATGCAATTCTTGTGCCATAATTACTGAGCTTTAAGCATGCGGTTAACTGGCTGAAATTGAGTAATTTCAGAGTTTTATTCTCAGTTCTAAGGCGTTAATTGTTGTTGACATTGTAAGAATGATATAAAGAAGACCTTGTAGTTATTTGTACCTATTTGCCATGAGTTTGTGCAAAAAAAAAAAAAAATAATAATAATAATAATAATAAAATAAAATTATGTGATTTATTTGAGCATGTATGTTGCTACTGTTAAGTATTAAGTTAAGAGTTATGTCACTTTGTTGTTTTTAAGCTGTTTTAAATTGCTTCAAATAGTAAAAGGAGAGATTAGCAT
Source organism: Striga hermonthica (assembly GCA_902706635.1). Classification (NCBI taxonomy): domain Eukaryota; kingdom Viridiplantae; phylum Streptophyta; class Magnoliopsida; order Lamiales; family Orobanchaceae; genus Striga; species Striga hermonthica. The sequence goes on along the minus strand of CACSLK010027752.1, from coordinate 7,172,060 downwards.
TAATTTTTAGGTGCTGCAGGTTTTAAATAGTTAAAGTGGTGTTTGAGTTATTTACTTGTTGAATTGAGAAGCATGTTTAATTTTATATTATCAAGGCCCTACTACAAGTTTTAAAGCCTCACAGGTATTGTTTTAATACCGGAAAAAAAAAAAAAAGAAATAGAGAGTTAAGGCTTGTTGTGTAAGAAAGAGTTGTTTATGTACTTATTTGGCCGATTTTTATATGTGATGTTGAGATGTGATTATATTACAGATTAATGCTCAGTTAGAAGCTTTATGTGTTTATATGTTGTACGTGACTGGTTTATGTGCTATTATCATATGTAGTACCGTACGTGATTTAATTGTTTATTTGGGGTCTTTAATCAAAATCCCTAATAAAAGGTTTAATAATCAAAATTCAGATTTAGAGGAGTAGAGACCTCATTCAGACTCACGTGCATTTTCATCCAGTCAGTAAGTTCAAAAGGTGGGTTTTAATCTAAAATTTTCTATGTTATAATTGAGGTAAGATTTTTATACTGAGTGTCTATGAATGTATGTGTGAGTCATGAGACGGTGCCTAGTGGTGGGCGATCTCCAACCTTGTGATAGGTAGACTCATTTTAGCCTAGTCGATGGGCCGTGACCTTTGATGTTGAACCTCGGCATGACTGTACTCCCGCTGACGAGTTTGGGCTTACCCCTGGCGGCTTTTGATAGGTGTGCACATGAGTATATTGATGAGTAGGAGAGTGGTGTGATATGTCTTTTGACCATGTACTTGCATATGACTCTAGTATAGGCTTCTTACCAATATTTTATGCATAGTGGTGAGCACCTCGTTTATATTTGTGCTCATCCCCACCTGCTCTTTACGGATGCAGGTTAAGCACGTGTTGGGCATGACGAGGCTGAAGACGAGTGGGTGGTCAAACATTATTAATGCTTTTTATTGCTTCCGCATGCTTTGATAATTATGTTGAGATTATCATACTTTGTTATTCATCCCTATTGCTTTCGGGATTGGTTGAACTGTTGAACCATGTGGAATATTTTTATCAGTTTGGATTATGTTTACAATCCTAATCTAGATATGTTGAAATCTAGTCCTGGAACTTGAATTATGTTGAATATTCTCGTTTCCCTTATACTGATTATGTGTTTAACTTTGGAAAGTTCTCAAGTAACGCCAAATGTTTTATGAATCGATAAATGGTTTTCGAAATTTTAAAACAAGATTTTTGGATAAGTCTGGAATTGTCTTTAAAAATCTTTGGGGCGTTACAGTTTGGTATCAGAGCCAGTCTGCGTTTCTGTAGACTGGTTTATATGTGATTAAGTGATTGTGTAAATTGACCTTGTGTGTTGACCACTCGTCTTCGTCATGCCGCACTGCTTAAGGTATGTTTTAAATAAGTACTGATGTATATACTTGAGGAACGTATTGCTAATATTTGGGGTTAGGTTTTATCCACCTTTAAAATGTGAACTCTAGTGTTGAACTCTAGACTTCTTTTATTTTTCCTTTTGTGTGTGCTAAATCTTTCGGCCATTTTCAAATGTAGAAATTATGGCTCGCCAGACCCGCAATGGCCAACAGCATCAGCAGCAACCACCTCCCCCGCCTCCTCCTCCTCCCCATCAGCATGCTCAGGGTAGAGATCCCATTACCCAAGCTGCGATCGATTTCCGTAATATGCATTCTCCGGCATTCTCCGTCGTTGAGGGCCCCGAAGCTGTGGCTGAATGGCTTCAGCAGCTGGAGAGTATCTTTGATCTCTTGTTCACCACCGATGTGGTGAAGATCCGTTGTGCTTCGTTCATGATGACTGGAGATGCTAGGACTTGGTGGAATGATTATTGGAGGCTTCGTCCTCGTGCTGAGAAGGATGCATTGACTTGGGATCAGATGGTTGCAATAGTCAAGGACAAGTATTACCCAGAGGCTCACCGTGCCCATATGATGAAGGACTTCTGGGAGCTCAAGCAGGGACTCCGTCCCGTGGATGTCTACGAGCGCGACTTCACTCGTATGTGCGCATTTGCCCCGATGCTCGTGGATACCGATCTGAAGAAGGCCTTTCGTTTCCGTGATGGCCTTCGCCCTGACCTTTGCTACACCCTGACTGGCCACGGAGCTCTGCCTTACTCCGAAATGGTCCGCCGAGCCACCGAGTTAGAGGTTTGCCAGAACGCCCAGAAGGCGGCTACCCCATCCTATCAGCAGACCCCTATGATTCAGCCTATCTCAGCTGTTGCGCCCGGTTCTAATTCGGGCAAGAGGAAGGTCGACCATTTTCAGAACAAAAAGAAAGGAAAGAAAGGGAACTTTGGGAGGCGTGACGATCGACCCCCTCAGGGACAGCTTCCGAGGTGCCCTAATTGCAGCAAGTTCCATGGGCCAGGAGAGTGTCGAGCAGCCGACAGACATTGTTTCAATTGCCACCGTGTCGGACATTTTTCACATGTGTGCCCCGAGCCGAAGAGGCCACAGCAGCAGCCACCCTATCCTCAGCAGCAGCAACAACTTCCTCCTCCACCCCATCAGCAGCAGCCCAGACAGCCGCCACCTTACCAGCAGAGGGCTGGGGGTCAGGCCCGCGTGTACACCATCACCCATGATGAGGTCGCTCGCAATGCAGGTACTATGTCCGGAATGGTTTCGATATCCAACATGCCTGTATATGCTTTATGTGATACCGGAGCCACTCATTCCTTTATTTCTACTCGTTGCTTGGAGGCTTTGTCCATTAGTAATGTGTGCCCATGTGACCCTCTCGAGGTTAGTTTAGCCTCGGGAAGGACTATTATTTCTGATTCTATGATTCCCAGTCTTCCAGTCAGTATTGGTGGGCATTTTTTGGAGGCCAGTGTTTATGTGATCGAAATGCGAGACTTTGATGTGATCTTGGGCATGGATTGGCTCACCCTCTATCGAGCCGACATCCGGTGCCAAGAGCGCGAAGTCACTCTCTTTCCCGTTTCTGATCAGCCAGTTGTATTCTTTGGGGTGAAGTCGAGGACTGTGCCTCGAGTCATCTCTTCTATGCAAGCTAGGAAGAGCCTTTCCAAGGGTAGCTGTCAAGGCTATCTTGTTTCTATGGTGCCCGAGGATGATTCCGAGCGAACTCCGGAGCGAGTTTCTATTGTTTGCGAATTCCTTGATGTTTTTCCCGATGAGCTGCCCGGAGGACCACCCGACCGCCAATTGGAGTTCACCATTGACTTAGTACCGGGAGCTGGCCCCGTGTCTAAGGCTCCTTACCGTATGGCGCCGAAGGAGCTTCAAGAGCTTAAGGCCCAGATCCAGGAATTGCTCAAAGTCGGTTTTATTCGGCCAAGTGTTTCGCCGTGGGGTGCGCCCGTCCTATTCGTGAAGAAGAAAGACGGATCCATGCGCATGTGTATTGACTATCGGGAGCTGAATACCCCTACTGTCAAGAACAAGTACCCCCTTCCCCGTATTGAGGATCTATTCGACCAACTGAGAGGAGCCAGCGTCTTCTCAAAGATCAATTTGCGGTCTGGCTATCATCAGCTGAAGATCCGAGAGTCGGATATTTCTAAGACTGCATTTCGTACCTGTTATGGCCACTATGAGTTCGTAGTCATGCCATTCGGACTCAGCAATGCCCCGACCGTGTTTATGGACCTTATGAATAGGGTCTTTCATCCCTTCCTGGACCAGTTTGTTATCGTGTTCATCGACGACATCTTGGTTTATTCTCGGAGCATCGACCAGCACAAGCAGCATCTGAGGATTGTGCTGGAGACTCTTCGCCGTGAGAAGTTGTATGCTAAGTTCTCGAAATGCGAGTTCTGGTTAGACCGTGTGGCGTTCCTTGGCCACATTGTGACGGCGAGAGGCATTGAGGTGGATCCCAGCAAGATCGAGGCGGTAAGCAAGTGGGATATGCCAAGAAGTGCCGCTGATATTCGTAGTTTCCTGGGGTTAGCAGGATACTACCGGAGGTTTATCGAGGGCTTCTCGAAGATAGCCCAGCCACTGACCAACCTTACGAAGAAGGCCGTGAGGTTTGATTGGAGTTAGAAATGCGAGGAGAGTTTCCAGGAGTTGAAGAGGAGACTCACTACCGCGCCCGTCCTATCCATACCTGACCCTACTTTGGAGTTCACGATCTATAGTGATGCTTCGAAGATGGGCTTGGGTTGTGTTCTCATGCAGCAAGGGAGAGTCGTAGCCTATGCTTCGAGGCAGCTGAAGCCTCACGAGCAGAACTACCCCACTCATGATCTGGAGTTAGCTGCAGTTGTCCACGCCTTGAAGATTTGGCGGCACTACCTCTATGGAGGCAAGTGTGAGATCTTTACCGACCACAAGAGCCTGAAGTACATTTTCACTCAGAAGGAGCTGAACATGAGACAGCGTAGGTGGTTGGAGCTGGTCAAGGACTACGACTGCACCATTAGCTATCACCCTGGGAAAGCTAATGTGGTAGCCGATGCCCTTAGTCGGAGGAGTTATAGCCAGCTATCTTGCTTGTTTACCGGGCAGGATGTCCTTCTTCGGGAGTTCGAGCGACTACAGCTAGAGGCAATGGAGTCGACTTCTACAGCCGGGGGCGTGTTGGCCTCTTTGATTGTGGGACCGACTCTTCGAGAGAGGATAGTCGCCGAGCAACCGAATGACCGTTTCTTATGTCGGATGAGGGAGTTGTCGGAAGCCGGTAGAGTTGGAAGATTCGCAGTCGCATCTGATGGGCCTTGGTCTTCGAAGGTAGACTTTGTGTTCCGAGGGTGTGGGAACTGCGAAGGGAGATTTTGAGAGAGGCCCATAGTGCCCCATACACCATCCATCCTGGTAGCACGAAGATGTATCAGGACCTGAGGAAATCTTTCTGGTGGCGAGGCATGAAGAGGCAAGTAGCGAAGTTCGTGGATGGGTGCCTGGTGTGTCAGCAAGTGAAGGCTGAGCGCCAGAAACCGAGAGGTTTGTTGCAGCCCCTTGAGGTTCCCCTGAGGAAGTGGGAGTGCATCGCCATGGATTTCTTAGTGGGACTGCCGAAGTCTAGGAGTGGGTATGATTCGATTTGGGTGATAGTGGATCGCCTTACGAAGTCTGCCCATTTTCTGCCAGTCCGGACGACCATGAAGGCGAGTGATTACGTCGAATTGTTCGTCAAGGACATTGTTAAGCTTCATGGGGTGCCCGTGGAGATTGTTTCGGATCGAGATGCCAAGTTCACATCCCAGTTCTGGAGGACGTTGCACCGAGCCATGGGGACGAGGTTGGAGTTCAGTACAACCTTTCACCCCCAGTCAGATGGTCAGTCGGAGCGTGTGATCCAGTACTTGGAGGATATTTTGAGGGCTGTGGTCTTGGACCGAAGCCTGACTTGGGAGTATGCCCTTCCGCTAGTAGAGCTGACCTACAACAACAGCTACCACTCTTCAATCAAGATGGTCCCATACGAGGCTTTGTATGGACGTAAGGTCCGAACTCCTTTGTATTGGGATGAGGTTGGAGAGAGGAAGATTACAGGTCCGGATTTTGTCCAGAGTACTGCAGCGACCGTTGAGGAGATCCGGAAGACCATCAGGTCTGCCCAGGAGAGGCAGAAGGTCTATGCTGACCGGGAGAGGCAGGAGCATGTTTATGTCGTGGGAGATCATGTCTTTCTGAAGGTTTCACCCATGCGAGGTGTGATTCGCTTCGAAAAGAAAGGGAAGCATAAACCTCGCTATATTGGGCCGTTCGAGATCCTCGACCGAGTCGGGAACTTAGCGTATCGGCTGGCTTTACCACCAGACTTGTCGGGTGTGCACGACGTGTTCCATGTCTCGATGCTTCGGAGATATGTGCATAATCCCGATCATGTGGTGGAATTCGGCGAGCTGCAGGTCGAGCGAGACCTCACCTACGAGGAGGTGCCGGTAGCCATTTTGGACCGGAAGGTCCATCAGCTGAGGAACCGGGCAGTGAGCTTAGTGAAGGTGCAGTGGATCCGACACGATGAGACCGAGGCGACTTGGGAAAAGGAGGCCGAGCTTCGGAGGCGGTACCCGAACTTTGAGTTTTGAGTTCCCTTGTATTTTATTTCGCTTTCTCGATTTTCATTTTCGAATTCCGAGGACGGAATTCTTTGTTAGGTGGATAGACTGTAATACCCCATTCGATTGTGGAATTTTTGAGTTATTATTTATTTTTCCCTTATTATTATTTGTCCTCTTTTTTATTATTATTATTTCTATTGTGATTATTGTTATTATTTATTTGTCTAATTGCTTTTTAATGTTTAAATGTTTATTATTATTAAATAAATATTATTGTTGTTAATTAGATTTCTAAATTGGCTAATTGTTTAAATGTGTATTATTATTATTATTAAATAATAAAATGTGTTTAATTGATTATTAGTAATAATATTAATATGTGTGTTATATGTATATATATATAATTATTTTGATTTTATTTTAATTATCGAATGTTCGAACCGAGCCCGAGCCTCGTCTAATTAGTTTAGAACCAAGAAAACCGAACCGGCGCCCAACCGACCCGTTTCTCCCTTTCTCGTGCGTGTGGGATAACATGTGTGTGAGTTGGGTGTTGTGTATCTTGTGGGTTAAGTCAAGAGAACCCTACATGCTATAAAATTGGGATTTCACCCTCAGCTCTCCAAACTCTTAACAGTAAAGGAGAGCCCACAGCTTTATTTATTCCCCTCCTCCCGATCGTTCAAGCAGAAAAGTTTATCCGCTCCATCTTCCCTCTCCATCGTTCCTTCATCCTCCATCATCATTCCATCATCACCCATCGATCACTATCTTAAATCGCTGCCCCTGTTGCTGTTCGGGAGACTTGTTGCT
>CACSLK010027752.1:7137345-7155932 GCA_902706635.1 Striga hermonthica | reverse complement strand
CGCATCAATCACTGAAGGTCTAGGTTATGACAACGGTCAGTGAGTCTCATATCCTAATCCTTCCATGGTCCTGTTCAACACTTAACATAAGTGCTAGTGTAATCCTTCAGTCAAAGACCAACTGAATCGGGAATACACTACAGTCTTTTTCCAAGTGGGGTCTCACTGCCAGTCTAGACTGTGAACGAATAGTTTAGTCTTATAAGGAACCGATAGGTGATCTTTCCGTTCGAAACTCTTCGAACCACACTATCTCAATATAAGACATGGAGTATGTATTGCATAAATAAATAAACATCAAACATATATACTTTGACCGAAACATGATTGCCAGATCAAAATGGAATTGATAGAAACTGCAAAACACAACTTTTACAGCATACCTCTAACATCTCAGCCGTGCACGACCATGCCAGCGAGCAGCCCGGAGCCCAACACAAGCTTTTTTTATAATTTTTCCCAAACCCCTATGTGTGCCTTTGACCTGTTTGACTTCGTTTTGCGTGCTAGGACTATATGTGTTATTCTAATGCATTTTGGTCAAGTCTAGATGTAGGACCCAAGTGTTCCAATATCCACGGAACTTCACGAACTACTTGGTTGAATCAAGTTCGACCAATGTATGCTTGTGATTGTTCTCTAAGGTCAAGTAGGTGTTGATCTTAGTATATAATTGTTGTCGGTGTCTGACGAGCCGTGCTCGCTGCCTACACCCGTTTGTGTGCCATTTTCTTCGTTGCTATACAGGTGGGTTCTAATCTAAAATTGTCTATGCCATGAATGATGAATGTTTTACTTATGGGTATGATCTAAGTATGAATATGAAATATGTAGCCTATCGATGTGAGCTATTACGGTCGTCGGTACGGTTGTCCCCGTCGATGTAATACGGTTGCCCTTGTGAGGAAAGTCTCCTTAAGTCCTGATATGGCCGTGGCCTTGCGAGGTACGTAAGCCCATATGGAAGGCCGTGTCCGTAGCGTGGCATGTACTCTCGCCTTCGGGTAATGAATCCCCGTTCTGCGGCTAGCGATAGATGTGCACAGGAGTAATGTGATTGTTGTGATTTTGATAGGAGATGAGACATAATGTGATTATCTTATATTCATGCTGCGACCCTACCATTTGACGTATGTTATTTATGTGCATAGTAGTGAGCACTATTTTCATCTTGTGCACACTCTCACCTGCTCTTCACGGATGTAGGTTAAGCAGGTGTCGGATGACGGGGAAAAGATGAGTGGGTTGGTCATGATTATTATGTTTATGATTTCGCTTCCTTTATGAATAAAGTGTGGTCTTTGAGACATGTTGAACTGTTTTCGAACTTGTCCGTGTCGGGATTTTTGGACCCTTTGTTTGATACTCGTATGAGAGTTATTTATTGAATATCATGTGTTTTCGATTATGTATACTACGTGGTTTAGCTAATAATCATGTGGAATTGAATTTTTAAAGGTTAATGAAAACCATGTGAACAACTAGATACGACTTGGTTGATGATAAATGTTGTATAACGCCCATGTTTTCGAAAGTAAGTTCACAAAATTTTATACTGGTTTTTGGAAGGTCCGGAATTTCTTTAAAATCAAAGTGGGGTGTTACATTTTGCTAAAATCGTCATAAATGGCACGATTGTCCAAATGGCTTGAAATTTGGTCTGTGTAGTCCTCTGTTGCTGTTTTAGGTCGTGTAAAAGTGTCAGGTCAAAATGCCTTCGGTAGCTATGTCAAATATCAATTTTTTATTCTGGACAGACACTTAAAAAGTCATATAAAATCGAATTATTGGAATTTTGATGTGAATTTTGATGAGTGGTATTATTCTGATATTATGTATGTTGCGTCCAAATTTTATTGAAAAAATCCAAAGTTTGCCTGGAGAACTTGTCAGTTTAGTTTTATGTCGATATTTTGTCTAAATGGTTCCGTTTGGTTAAATTGAAGTTTTGAGGTTGGGACTTGGTGAAAACAAGTCTTTCTGAGTCCTTTTTAATGTGTAAAAATTTCAAGTTAGTTGGTCGAGTGCATTTTAAAATCGATCGGTCCTATTTGAAATCTTGTCTGTCTGCCCGGGAGCTGTGCACCACTGCCAACACACTGTCGCATTTGCGAGCGAGCCTCTGCGTGCACATCGCCGCCTGACAGCACCCCTGCGCCCAACACAGCACCCCAACACAACACCCCAACGCCGTGGCACCGCGCCCCAGCACACCCGGCGAGCCAGCCAGCGCCCGTACCGAGCCGCCCACATCGTCCTTGTGTCTTTCCCGAACCCTTATATGTGTTTTGACCTGGTCAACCCCATTTTGCGGGCAGAGTATATATGTGGTATTTTTATTTGCATTTGTCGAGTATAAGTGTAAGGTTCGAGTGTTCCAATGTCCACAGAACTTCACTGAACAACTTGGTTGAATCAAGTTCGACCAAGTATGATTTGTGTCTTTCTCTTAAGGTCAAGATAAACATTGATCTTAGTATCTTAACTATTGTAGGTGCTTAACGAGCCGAGCTCGCCCTCAGCCCCAAGTTGTGTGATAATATCTCTTGTTTATCCAGGTGGGTTTTTATTTAAAAAATTGGCTATGCTGTAAATGTTATTATTGTTTACTTGCGGTATGATCAAAGTATGCATGTGGATCATGTAGCCTTTTATGTAGAACGTACCCGTTGGGTAGTCTCCCTTGAGAGCCGTAAGACCAGGGCTTAGGTCCCTCGTCTGGTGATCCTCGTTGGTAAGACCAAGGCTAGGCCTTGGCCGGCAGGGTGGTTTACTCCTACTGGCTGACACTTGATGTAGGACCGGGAGACATTCGATATATAGTCAGTAGTAGTCTATGCATAGGTGTGCACATTAGTCTAATTATTGATATTATTGATGGGAGAATGGGATAGATTATTGCTTCGCATTTATGCTGAGACCATACCTTTTTGATTATTGATTACTGTTTCATTGTTGTGAATAATGTTTACTGCATAGTGGTGAGCACTATGGTTTCTTTTTGTGCTCACCCCCACATGCTCTTCATGGATGCAGGTTAGTATTGCGGGCACGGCGGAGGAATGCGAGTGGTGGTCTTATTATTTGATATTGCTTCCGCCTTGAACTGAATATTGCTATTATTGCTTTCTTTATTATTGAAAAATGGATTATTGATATGGAGTGTACTCCCTAGGATATTATGATTATTGGATTGATTATGAGATTGCATAATTCATTATTGTGATTTTATTACTGACAATTAAGGATTGATGATTGTTTGAGTATTGAGATTTTCGTTAAGTATTGATGTACGTTTTGAAAATGAGTAGCGCCTCAAGTGTTGTTGAAATAAATTTGAAAAATTTATATTGAATTTTGGCAAATAAAAGTGGGGCGTTACAGTTTGGTATCAGAGCCAGTCTGCGTTTCTGTAGACTGGTTAATGTGAATTATGTGATTATGTGCTTTGACCTTAAGTTATGACCACTCACTCTCGCCGTGTGGCGTCAGCTCAGGTATGAGTACCTAAATGATTTTGAGATTATTGTTCATTGCTGATTATTGATTATTGAAATGAAATCGGGGCTTAGGATCTATCCACCTTTAAAATGCGAACTCTAGTGTTAAACTCTAGATTTCTCTTATTATTGTGCTAAACTCTTCGGCCATTTTCAATGTAGAATTATGGCTCGCCAGACCCGCAACAGCCAACAACATCAACAGCCTCCCTCGCCTCCACCTCCTCCTCCTCCTCACCAGCCGGCTCCCAACTCGGCTGGGGCTCACCTCGTAGTGGTACTCCAGTTTCGCCAGTTGATCCCACCGGCATGTTGGGTTCTACGAGGAACATCAAACAACAGCACATTATTGAACTTATCGAAATAAATCCTAACGCAGCGGAATCTATAGTTAGGATATGGACGTTTACCTTTTAAAATTTTTGCCGACTCTGAGACGATGTAGAGTACCGTTGGTGTAGTTCGTTTGAATACCACAATCTAATGGGTGGATAGATTTGGCCTTTATTCAATTCTAATCGAAGGTTCCAATGAAGTTCAGTTCACGGTACGCGGGTCTCTGGGCGATTGCAGCGGCTAGACGCGAGTTGCGGTCTCTGGCAACAGTTGGTCGCAAGTTGCGGTTGCAGGCAGCAGTTGGTCGCGAGTCGCGGTTTCTGGGAGCAGTTGGTCGCGAGTCGCAGTTGTTGGCAGCTTCCGGCAACTTCGGGCAACGGCGATGGTTTTCCGGCGGTGGTCGACGGTGACGATGGGCGGAGATCGGCTGAGGAGGTGACCGAAAAATATATATGTATAAAGGCGCAAGTATATTGTACCAAAAGGCCTTCTAACGGATTACATAAACACCTATTTTGATTAAACTTGGCGGAGCGTTTAATAGAATCTCCCTAACTCTCGAACAATGCTATTTCTCAAGTATGTAGGGGTGAAAAATCGGCCAGCATAATTATGATCAAGAGATTGGGACTTGGTGTATTTATAGGCTCCATTAGGGACCTTAAGGAGGTGCTAAATATGGGCTTATCCCATTAGGCCTAGGAATCCTAATTCTACTCCAAATACTAATCCAATGTATGAAACAAATCTCCTACTAATCTAACTCTTCTAGAAGACTCCTTAGTCTCCTAACACTAGAGAAGATTCTAGTATGAATACTTTGCCTAATAAAATTAGTAATCATGGAATAAAATTAATTCGTAATTTAGAAAACCTAATACTACTCCAATTAATAATCCAATGTAGGAAATATTTCTCCTACTAATCTTTATCTTCTAGAAGACTCCTTAGTCTCCTAACACTAGAGAAGATTCTAGTAGGAATATCATCTTCCTAATTAAATTAATTAATATGGAATAAAATTAATTTCTATTTAAATGGCATTAAAAAATAAAACATCCCACTATAGTAATATTATTGCTCTCCCCATTTAGCCACTATTTTACCAATAAAATCGAGCCTTCATGATTAAATAATATTAATTCGATAGATCGATTTACCTCCCTATGTTTAAGATATAACGTCCGTTGATTAATTAAATTACTGACAAAATAATCAATCAACTTCTTATTCATTTCTGAAATTATTACCACTCAGAACCTTAACCATTATGTCAGACAATCGTCTACCTGCAGGGTTTAACATAATGTACATTCGTGAGCTCATTTCAGGGACGTCATTAATCCAGCGCACAGGAACATAGTGACCATAAATATGTCATAATAACACATCATATAATTATTCTTACTTACCAAAATACCTCGTATGTCATCCTAATAAAATAGGAATCACTTGGTAAATCAAGTAAATAAGATATAAATATATATGTCTATTTTATATTATTTTACAGCTTAAGAGAACGCATCAATCACTGAAGGTTTAGGTTACAACAACGATCAGTGAGTCTCATAACCTTATCCTTCCGTGGTCCTGTTCAACACTTAACATAAGTGCTAGTGTATCAAAGACCAACTGAATCAAGAATACACTACAGTGTTTTTCCAAGAGGGGCCTCACTACCTGTCTAGACTGTGAACGAATAGTTTAGTCTTATAAGGAGACGATAGGTGATCCTTCTGTTCGAAACAATTTCGAACCACGCTATCTCAATATAAGACATGGAGTATGATTTGCATAAATAAATAAACTGCAAACATATGTACTTTGACTGAAACATGATGTCCAGATCAAACTGGAATGGATAGGATCTGCAAAACATAGCTTTTACAACATATATCTCTAACAATCTCCCACTTATGCTTTATAAGCTCATGGCTAAACAAACTAATCACAATTTCTTTCAATCTATTTCTCAAAGACTAGTCTACTATGTAGTCCTAACATCTGACTCCCATTTCTTCTACGTGTCTTGTAAAGACTTTCGCCGGTGGGCTTTTCGTAAAAGGATCTGCTAGGTTGTCCTCTGACTGTATCTTGGCAACAACGACTTCTCCTCGTCCAACGATTTCTCGTATCAGGTGTTACTTGCGCTCTATGTGTTTACTCGCTTTATGAGTCCGTGGCTCCTTTGAATTTGCTACTGCTCCACTGTTATCACAGAACACTGTAATCGCAGCGGGCAAACTCGGTACCACATCAAGGTCGAGGAGAAAATTCCTAAGCCAGACAGCTTCTTTCACTGCCTCTGAGGCTGCTACATACTCAGCCTCCATGGTTGAGTCTGCCACGCATTTCTGCTTGACACTTCTCCATACTATGGCTCCTCCTCCTAAAGTAAACACAAAACCTGAGGTTGACTTGCTTTCATCCCGGTCTGCCTAGAAGTCAGAATCGGTGTAACCCAATGGAATAAATTCATCTGCCTGGTAAATCAAAATGTATTTCTTAGTCATACGTAGGTACTCGAGTATATTCTTTACCGCAGACCAATGTTCTAGTCCTGGATTACTCTGATATCTTGCTACCATGCCCACAGAATAACAAATATCAGGTCGCGTGCACAACATAGCATACATGAGGCTTCCTACTGCCGATGCATAAGGAACTGCCTTCATGTCCTCTACCTCTTGAGGTGTCTTTGGGGACATCTTCTTAGATAGAGGTATTCCGTGCCGAACGGGTAAATCCCCTTTCTTGGAATCATGCATGTTGAAACTCTTTAGGACAGTGTCTATGTATATGGATTGGGATAGGCACAACTTTCTCTTCTCTCGGTCACGAATGACCTTGATTCCGAGAACATGTCCTACTTCTCCCAAATCCTTCATATCAAACTGATTGGATAACCATACCTTTACGTCCGATAACATCTTCACACTGTTTCCAATGAGAAGTATGTCATCCACGTACAGCACAAGAAACACCACCACGTTTCCATCACTTTTCTTGTACACACAGTGATCATCCGGACATTGGGTAAATCTATACGATTGGACAACCTCGTCAAAACGGATGTTCCAAGACCTCGAAGCCTGCTTCAGCCCATAAATGGACCTCTTCAGCTTTCAGACCAGATTCTCTTGGCCCTTTGCAATGAATCCTTCTGGTTGTTGCATATAGATGTCCTCGTCCAAATTCCCGTTAAGGAAAGCGGTCTTAACATCCATTTGCCAAATCTCATAATCCATATGAGCGGCTACAGCCAAGAGAATCCTGATGGATTTGAGCATGGCTACTGGCGAAAAGGTTTCCTCATAATCGATCCCTTCTTTCTGAGTGTACCCTTTCGCAACAAGCCTAGCTTTGAATGTCTCAACCTTCCCATCTGCTCTTCTTATTCTCTTATAGACCCACTTTCATCCAATGGCGCGAACGCCACTGGGTGGATCTACAAGTTCCCAGACCTGATTAGAGTCCATTGACCCTATTTCAGATTTCATTGCCTTTTGCCAAGACTCTGCGTCCTGATCTTGGAGTGTCTCATTGTAAGGCTATGGGTCGGATTCAAGAACGTCCGGGACGACCTCAGAAGACTCTTCCAGACCCATGAACTGTTCGGGGTGCCGGACTACCCTCCCTTTACGACGAGGTACTACCTGCTCAGGTGCATCATCAGCGATACGTATTGCAGTATTTTGTGGTGTAACATTTAGCGCACTCGGTACTGAAGTACTCACTCCCTTTAACTCGTCGAGGACATATCTACTACTGAGCTTATGATCTAAAGCATAGTCTTCTTCCAAGAACCTAACATTCGTGCTAACAATTAATTTCTGGTCCTCGGGACTATAAAATATACCACCTTTCGTTTCCTTAGGATATCCCACAAACAGCCTTACTTCTGTTCTCGATTCCAACTTATCAGTATTGGTTCTCAGCACGTGTGCTGGACTACCCCAAATCCTGAGATGCCTTAGACTGGGCTTATGCCCAGACCACAACTCCAATGGTGTAGACGGTACTGATTTAGAAGGTACTCTACTCAGAATGTATACCGCTGTTTCTAGGGCGTATCCCCAAAATGAATCTGATAAAGTACTATAACTCATCATTTCCCTAACCATTTCCATAAGAGTCCTATTCCTCCATTCTGCTATGCCATTATGGTGAGGCGTGTCACGCGCAGTCAACTGGGACGTAATCCCATTATCCGTCAAGTAGTTTCTAAATTCATTCGAGAGATATTCGCCACTACAATTTGATCCTAATGACTTGATACTTTTTCCTAACTGCTTCTCCACAACTGCCTTATACTCTAAGAACTTCTCAAAGAATTCAGACTTGTGGTGCAGAAGCAAAGTGTACCTATATCTCGAGTAATCATCGATAAACATAACGAAGTACTCAAAACCACCTCTCGCTTGAACACTCATAGTACCACATAGATCGGAGTAAACAAGCCCTAACACATGTTCAGCTCTATGGTTTGAAGGCAATCAAGGAATATTTGAGCTCATTCTCATCGGTTCATATCAGAGCTGAGTTTGTTTCCATTGATTCACTCCAGATCTGAGAAGAGACCCATCATTTTTGGCGCCGTCTGTGGGGTGTTCTTAAAGGAATTAAGAGCTTTACACCTAGCTTTGATCTGTCTCTGATGGCTGAGAAGGAAGGACTGCAGAGAATTTGAACGAGGATTTCAGGGCAACATAGACTGATAAGCGGCCTCCGCCGATTCCCAACCCCATACCACCGCTTCAAGTTTTTGGTTTCCCACCGTACGGAACACACGCACTGTCAGGAGCCTGTTTAAGGGAGGAGACACCTGTCACCCCACCTGGGGTCAAGATCCGAGTGCTCACTCAAGGGGGGTCCAGCCACGTGAAAGGCACGAGCGGAGGAGTCGATGGTCATGAATCAACCGAAACATCTCTGAGCTTGGGAGGCAGCCCGGACAACTTGAACAGGGAGCAAGGCCACCACCCCAAGTCGAGGAGCAAACACTAACCATGACGAGAAGCGAGATGCAAAGAATGATTGCAGAGGCAGTGGCGGCCAAACTCAAATAGATACAAGTCGAGCAACCCAGAGTCGACTAACCCAGGGTCGAGCAACCAAGGGTCGAGCAGCCTCGGATCGAACAACCTCCCTATGAGCGTGAACAGTAATCTCAGTCCCATGAAAGGCATAGCAGGAGGGAGGATGAAGAAGAGTCCTCTGTCAGAACTGTCAATCCACAAGCAAGGAACGATACTCTGGAACAATTGTTGGCTCAGGTGAGAGATTTGCAGGCTCGGGTCGAGGGGAGAAAAACGGGGAGCTCGAGGGGACACCCCTTTTCACAACACATTCTAGACGCTGACCTACCCCAAGGGTTTAGAGAGCTCAAGATCTGGTACGATGGGTCGACTGATCCCTCTCGACATCTGAGGAGTTTTGAGAATATGGCGGTGTTGCATCGGTACAATGACCCTGTTCAATGCTGAGCGTTCTTGACGACTCTGCGGGGACCCGCACAAGACTGGTTACATCAGTTACCCCCAGGATCCGTCAGGGACTTTGACGAGTTTAGCTCGAGTTTCTTAACCAATTTGCAATTGTGAAGGCCCAAGAAAAATCTTATCTTACTCTGATAGGTATGCAACAGAAGGAGGGCGAATCGTTGCGAGATTATGTGGCGAGGTACACGCGGGCATGTGTCGACGTACCTTTAGCCACTGAGGAGATTAAATCGGGTGGACTCACCAGAGGATTGCTCCCAGGATTGTGCAGAAATTCCTTGGAGAAGCGACCTGGGAGGACTTTTGATGAGGTCTTGGGAAGGTGTGCCAAATATATGAATGTTGAGGAAGCAGAAGCCGATTTCTTGCAAGCGGCAAAGGCAAAAACCGAACCCCGAGAGGAGAAGAAGGATAAGAAGCCTAGTTCGACGGTAGAGAGGAAGGGATCCCCGAGAATAGAAAGAGAGGGGCAGTCGAGAGGGTGGAGGCCGACTCAATACACCCCCTTGTCAGCTCCACAAGCAAGAATATTGGAGGTGATGGAGAAGGAGATCCACGACAATGTTGTCTAGTGGCCTCGAACAAGAAAGGATGGACCGACGAATCCCAAAAGCAATTTGTATTGTCGATTCCACAAGGATTATGGGCACAACACCGATGACTGCAGGCACCTCAAAGACGAGATCGAAAGGCTGATAAAAGCAGGCCATTTGAAGGAGTTCATTTATAAGGATCGACAAAGAACAAGTCGGCGAAGGGAAAGAAGCAAGAGCCCTCGCAAGAGGGCGAGAACACCCGACAAGGAGGAGCTTCCTTAGAAGAGAGGGGTAATTCATATGATATTCGGAGGGCCGACTGACGAAGATTCAAATCGGGCCAGAAAGGCATATACTCGAGGCCGCTATGGAAAAGCCGAGGTGCAGCAAGTCGAGGAGAACAGCCGGGTGATGAACTTCAGGCCAGCGGATATAGGCGAAGTCGAGAGGCCACATAATGATGCTCTAATAATAACGGCTCAAGTATTGGGTTATGAGGTGCAAAGGGTGTTCGTCGACACCGGGAGTTCGGTGAATGTAATTTTCTGTAATTGTCTCAAGAGGATAGAACTGGATCTTGAATTAACACCGCTGCATACATCACTTTTTGGATTCAATGGTTCAGAAGTTGCGCCTGTGGGAGAAACCACGCTCGCAGTCGTCCTTGGAGAAGGAGACCTACAGAAAGTCAAAATGGTGAGATTCGTGGTAGTCGATGTCAAATCCGCCTAAAATGTGATTCTCGGGAGGCCTGAGTTGAACACGTTCCAGGTGGTG
This sequence comes from Striga hermonthica, assembly GCA_902706635.1. Classification (NCBI taxonomy): domain Eukaryota; kingdom Viridiplantae; phylum Streptophyta; class Magnoliopsida; order Lamiales; family Orobanchaceae; genus Striga; species Striga hermonthica. The sequence goes on along the minus strand of CACSLK010027752.1, from coordinate 7,145,282 downwards.
GTATCAACTTATCACATAGAGGCTCGAGGAGATCAAAGATTGTCGAGAACCTGCTACCAAATAGCAGTGAAAACCAACCAACGAAAAGAAATCGAGGGTAAAAAACCCGTGACGAGTGGAAAAAGACCTAGGGGTGACCTTGAGCCACATGGAGAGTTGATGGAAATCCTAACGGGGAGAGGGAGGATCAAATCACCAAAATTGGAAGGGAACTGGAGGATGAATTGCGTAGACAATTAGTGGAGTTGCTGAAGGAATTCAAAGACATATTTGCCTTCTCCCCTGAGGAACTGACGGGAATCGACCCAGACATCATGGAGCACAAGATCAATGTCGATCCCCTCAAAAACCCGTAAAGCAACGACTCAGGCATCATGGGGCCGAGATTGATAAGGCAATTGAAGTCGAAGTCGACAAGTTACTAAAAGCCAAACATATCAAAGAAATCCAATTTCCTGAATGGATATCGAACACTGTGATGGTAAGGAAAGAGCTGAACAAGTGGCGTATGTGCATCGACTTTCGCGACTTAAACCTGGCATGCCCAAAGGATCATTATCTGCTGCCAATAATTGATCAGCTAGTCGACTCTACGGCTGGCTACGAATTGTTAAGTATGATGGACGCATCTCAAGGATATCACCAAATCCCATTGGCCCCGGAAGATCAGGGAAAAGTGAGCTTCGTGATGAGCAAGGGAACATACTGCTACGTCGTCATGCCCTTCGGACTCAAGAACGCAGGGGCAACTTACCAAAGGCTGATGGATCGGATGGTCAAATCACAGATAGGGCGTAATATGAAGGTGTATGTAGACAACATCTTGGTGAAAAGCAGGTCCTCGACTTCGCATGTCGAGGATTTAAAAAAAACATTCAAGACGTGAAGAGCATTCGGGATGAAGCTGAACCCGAGTAAATGTGCCTTCGGAGTGAGGGCAGGGCTTTTCCTTGGCTATGTGGTGACTGAAAAAGGAATCAAAGTGAACGGAGACAAGGTGAAACCCATACTCGACATGGCCGCACCAAGAAACATCAGGGAAGTGCAAGTCCTAACGGGTCGAATTGCTGGCTTAAGCAGATTCATCGCTCGAGAAGCAGAAAGAAGTTTTCCATTCTTCAAGCTGCTCAAGAAAAAAATTTCCAATGGAATGACGAGGCACAAATGGCATTCGAAAAGTTGAAAAAAAATTTTGAGCGAGCTTCCGCTATTAACAAAACCAGAACCGGGGGACGAGTTTGTACTTTACATCTCGGTGGGGGTATTTTCTTTAAGTTCGGTATTACTACGAGAAGTTGGAGGCACCCAGCAGCCGATCTATTACACAAGTCGAGTACTCCAGGGCGCAGAGGCGAGATACTCTGAAGTCGAGAAAGCTGCCTTGACATTGGTGTTAACAGCTAGAAAACTGAGGCCCTATTTTTCTGAATCATGTGATAGTGGTAAGTACAAACTTCCAGCTTGGAGAAACCCTGGGTCGGCCTACTGTTTCGGGTCGACTCGTGAAATGGGCAGTCGAGCTAAGTGAATACTCCATCAAATACGAGCCAAGACGCGCCATAAAAGCCCAAGCTTTAGCAGATTTCATCCAGGAAGGAACCAAAGGGGAAGAAAAGAGGTGGATAATGCATGTCGATGGATCCTCAGCAGCCAAAGGGTCGGGTCTAGGGGTTGTCCTAGTATCCCCCAAAGGCGAACAACTCGACTTCACCATCATAATGGGCTTGAAGGCCTCGAATAATGAAGCAGAGTATGAGGCACTGATAAAAGGGATTCAACTCGCAATAGGTGGCGAAGCGACAGAGATCGCAGCCCATTCTGACTCACAGCTTGTCGTGGGCCAAGTGATGGGGAACTGCGAAATAAAGGAGGATAGAATGTTGAAGTATGTTGAGGAAATCCAAAGCCTCATACAAGTCCTGGAAAAAATTAAGCTGACTCAAATCTCTCGGGAAGAAAACAAGCGAGCCGATCGGCTCGCGAGAATTGCAAGCTCTAATGAAGGAAAAATGGGAAGTCCACGATGCACCTAGAAGGAAGTGTCTTTAACCAAACGATGGAGGTCGATGAAAAAGACAATTGGAGGAAGTCGATTCGTGAACTCTTGCAAGGACACATACCTGCAGGAGATAGACAAGAAGTGGAGAAAGCTGCTCGATATCTAACTAAACACTTTGAAGTCGATGGGATCCTATATAAGAAGTCGATTACCGGCTCTCACCTGTGCTGCGTTTCTGAAGAGGAAGGGAATTATGTCCTAAGAGAGATTCATGAAGGATGTTGCGGGGCGCACGCATGGTCTCAAGCCATAGCCGGCAAAGCTCTGCGAGCAGTCTATTACTGGCCAAAAATCCGGAAGGTGGCCTAACAATTAGTGCGAGGATGCGAAAGATGCCAACGACATGGCCCGATTCCCCATATCCCAGCTGAAACCATGACGACAATCAACTACCCGATACCTTTCGCACAGTGGGGAATCGACTTGGTGGGACCTTTGCCAATGGGAACATGGCAGAGAAAATTTCTCGTAGTCGCAGTCGACTACTTCAGCAAATGGGTCGAGGTAGAGCCGCTGGCAAAGATTACCGAAGAAAAAAAGATACAGTTCCTATTCAACAGCATCTGTTGTCGATTCGGAGTCCCGAAGATATTAATCCCAGACAATGGAACTCAATTTCAGGGCATACGAATCCAAGCATGGTGTCTCAACATGGGCATTAAACAATGATTTGCCTCAGTGGCGCATCCCCAGGCTAATGGCCAAGTGGACGTGACGAACTGAACTATCCTCCAAGGACTGAAGAAAAGACTGGAAAAAAGCGTCAGGAGCTTGGGTTGACGAGCTATCAACAGTCCTTTGGGCCTATCGGACGACTCCGAGTAGTTCAACGGGTCAATCCCTATTCCACATGGTATATGGAATGGATGCGCTCCTACCCATTGAAGTGGGTTTACTGTCCCACAGGTCCATTCTATGAAGAGGTAAAGAACGAGGAAATGATTGCAGAAGCCCTCGACTTAATCGAAGAAGGGAGAGAGGAAGCATGGGTGTGGTCTGTCGAATACAAGCAAAAGATGCGCGCAGACTTTGACAAGAAAGTTGGAACCCGACGTTTCCAAGTTGGAGACCTCGTCCTCAAGCGAGCAGATGTCCTCAAACATGTGGGAAAGCTTGAAGCTAATTGGGAAGGACCTTTCACAGTCACAAAGGTTCTAGAGAGAGGAGCATACGGACTCGAAGACGGAGAAGGTCGACAGCTGCCTCGATCTTGGCACGTGATGCATCTAAAATGCTTTAATGCCTAAGGCAATGTCTTGAATCCCTTTTTGTACTGAAAAACTTTCGAATCAAATTCAGTAATGCAATGAATTTCAAGTGTGTGTTTCAATTGTATTTTTTACATATCCATATCAATCTTTTTATGATTACTTGACAAGTTGAATTTTTTAAGAAACGGCTATAAAGCCGACTAACTCCAAACAACTACGAAGTTGTATTTTTGAGTGGAATCTCGATCAAGGCTACGAGTCCTACGACTACGAAGTTGACAAAACATCTACGAAGTTGTATTTTCGAGTGGAATCTTGATCAAGGCTACAAAGCCTGCGACTTCGAAGTCGACAAAACAACTACGAAGTTGTATTTTCGAGCAGAATCTCGACCAAGGCTATGAAGCCTGCGACTACGAAGTCAACAAAACAACTACGAAGTTGTATTTTCTAGAGGAATCTCGATCAAGGCTATGAAGCCTGCGACTACGAAGCCGATAAAACAACTATGAAGTTGCGAAACTATGGCAGTTCAAGGAAAGGAAAGTGACAAAAATACGAAAAAAAAAAACGAACGAAAACAAAAGATAATATTCATGATAATTTCATTACAAAGAGAATCGTCTCGACCTTTACAATCCAAAAATAGGTCGAGAACGATAATAAGAGAAAGCAGAAGCAAAACTTCGAAAAAGTAATAATAAAGAAAAAGGGCGACAGCCTCAAGATACGATTCTAGGAGTCGGCGTCTGACTTCTCTGCATCATCCGCGACTCCATCGACTATGGTCGCAGTCCCCTCAGCCTCCGCATCTCCCTCTTGGACCTCTCCCCCAAGATTAGCCCCGCCCGACCGTAGTAATTCAGCCGGATCGACCAAGGGGGTGGGAGGGGCTTCGAGTTGGGAAGATAGTTTGGCGGCATGAATGGCCTTGGCCTCGAGGCCAGACCACCACGGGTAATCATCCGGAAGGTATGTGTCACCCTCATAGCTATCGGGGTCGGGGAGCACACGCCTCATCGCCTCGCGGTCGAGTTTTCCCGCAAACTCAGACCCCGCCACCACTTCCTACCATGCATCGAAGGTATGATCGAAGTACTGAACGACGGCGGGGTAAAGCCTGTCAAGAAACTCGGGCGAGTTGCAAAAAGCCTTGATAATTCTTTGCGTTAAGTCTCGATGAAGACAGAACCCATCGCAGACTTGAGAAACAATTTTCGTCCCTGCACGGTGCCGATGTCCCTCTCGAATACAACCTCCTCCCGAGCTTTCTCAAGGTCGGCCTAGAGCTGCTCGTTGGTGTGCTAAGCCACGGCCTTGTCGGCTTTCAGCTTGTCGACCAAAGCTCTCGACGCCTCCAAATTCTTCTTTAGCTTGGCAATCTCTTTGAGTTGCGCCTTGCACTTATCCTCGAGGGCCTTAGTGGAGGAGGTAGGGGCCTTGCTCCCTACCTCGAGACCAGAGAGTACGGCTCTCAAGAACTACAAAAAAAAAGGAAAAAAAGGAAAAAAAAAGAGGAGGATGAAGTAAACAAGCCAAAAAACAATAAATGTTAAGACAAACAAAAGATAAGTACCCGAGTGAGACATTGGGTAGCGTAACAGGAGCGCTCATAATCATTCCCCTCGACTTGGGCCTTGTCGGCCTCGGGAAGAAGAGAATTGAGGTATCTGGCCACTTTATGCGGCTCTGGATGGTTCCAGAGCCGGGACGGCATCTTAACCAGCACATCTTTATAAGTGATGGCAGAGGGAGCTTTCTTCTCAACTACCTTCTCCTTGCCCTTGTCGACCTTACGGCGCTTAAGATCGTCGGGAAGCAGGGTAGGAATTCGGTTGTCTTGGTGTCTCTTGCGGGTGTCGGGGCGCGAAGACTTAGGTTGTTTTGATGAACTAGGGTTCCCGACCCTAGACCTTTTTGCAGCAGTCCTCTCGACTGCTGCAGCGGCTGACTTCGGTCCAGACCCACCGGGCGGGGGAGGAGCAGATCCGATAGCCACCTGCCCGGTCGACTGCTTCTTCTTCACCTCGAAGCGCTTGAGTGCTTTGAATGAAACGAAAACAAATAATCAGACAACGAGGTTGAAAGAATAAAATGAAAGCAAAACTCGACATCGTAAGAAATGTTGAACATCTTACGAGGATCATCGAGTCGAGAAAGATTATCATAAGGGACAATCCGAGCGTGATTGACCAAATTACGATCCCTTATTATTAGACGAGCACTATAAGTGTGTTTATTAAGTTCTTCCAAGAGTTTTTTGAAATTCTCGGATCGAGTTCGTTTCTTTTGCTTAACTTTCGTGGTTATCCAATTATTTACACAAGGATAAGCACCGACGGGAGCACGGATAAACACGAATTTTGATTTCCATTCCGTGATATTCGAGGAGAGGTCGTCGAGAAAGGTAACGCCGGAACGGCGAATCAAGCAATGGGCCCCCTTTTGGAGTCGGTAACTATAGCAATAGTGGAAAAATTCAGCTGAGAAAAAACAGAGAACTATACGAGAAATGACAATAAAGGCTATCATGATACACAGAGCGTTTGGGGAAAATTGGTTTATTGCGATACTATACATATCACTTATCTCCAAAAGCTCGACTTGGATAGAAAAGCGAAGGCGAAAAATGGCTTGGTCGACAAAGAAAGTGTGACAACCCTGCGGGGGACAGGCGAAGTCGTTATCGGGGCCTGGAGCAACCAACTCCCAATCGGAGAGAAGCCTGCTAAACTGCCTGAAGCCCTCGACTTGAGCTACAGAGGCATAAGAAAAAGGATTTAGTGTGGCCAATTTGGCCAGAGGGCAGGCTATTGATACAAACTCTCGAGGATCGATAAGGAGAGCAATTATTGGTATAGGTACAAGACTCGTACTATATACAGGAATATCTAGCAACCTAATGGGAATACCTTGAGGAAATAGGTCTGGACAAGGAGAATCTCCTCGAGGGATTTTCAATATCTCTACTAAACCACCATCTAACAGTGCTTTATCGTATTCAGCCCAGTCGACCTTCGGAGTAGAAGCATGTGATGAGGAAGAAGGAGGAGAGACATTAACCGTTCTATAACCGACTATCTCAATCGAGTCGGATTGGCCGAGGCCCCTATTGATCAGTTTGTCAAGTGTGTCAGGAGAGGAGTCGGAATGGGAAGCTAGAAGAAAAAGAATCAAGATCAAAGATTAGTAATCATGATTGGACGAGAAAAGTGTGTATTTTATATATTTATTAGCATATTTTTATATGCTTAATTTTTATCGCACTTATATGTTTTTCGACTTATTTATTTATTAGATGGATTTAGGTGTTATGATATATTTATGGATTATTTTCAGGATATTGGAATATTTTGTGAACAAAGATATTGTACAGAAATTCACGTAAGCAATTATGGAGGCCTCTATAACTATTCCACTGTATAGGCTCAAGCCCAATAATTTGATGTTGGGAAGGAATATGAAAAGTGGGCTTAGCATTTGACATTAAGAAAAGCCCAAAGAAATAATGTTGGCATGAAAAGAAAAAGAAATTGGCCGTGAGCTTCAAGAGGAGATGCTTGGCACTTGGGAATCAATTGTGGGGCCCAATAATTATTTAGATTGCTGAAGGAATTGAATTTGGCAGCAAGTGCCGTGAACATCATATATATATATTTAGGCGGAGATTTTATTCACGGGGGAGGGGAGAGGATTTAATTGATTGGAAGCAGCCGCCACGAACAGAGAAGAAAAAGAAGACGCAGTAGGCATACGCGGACAGAGAGCAGACAGACGAGGAAGCAGACAATAACGGAGGGAGGCCGCACACGCACACGAAAGGGGATAATTCTATTCTCTTTCTTTTATTTTTATTTGTTATGTTAGAGTAGATTTTATTTCTAGTTCCGGGGATGTCGAACCCTACGACTTGACGATGTTTGATTGATTTATGTGGTTGATTATTGAGTTGTCTTTTTGGAATTGCTTGTGTTATTTTGAATAATTAACCATGATGTGTTGAGACTTATTTAGATTGATCACCTAGATTAGGCTTTACATATGTACACCTGAATTAGGCCTTCAATCCGTAATTGTTGATGTGTTTAATTCGCAAGTGGTATCCGAAAGATGGTAACTACCGGGGATGACACGGCCTATTTAAGTGAACGAACGCAGTTGAGTTCACTACTTAGTCTAGCCTATTTTTCTAATTCTAAAGCGGCTGATTGTATTAAATCTAAGAAGCGTTTTCTAGACTGTACAAGAAGTCAGGTCTAATCGTAGAGCGTCTCGCGGTTAGATTAAAAATAAGGAAAAATTCAGGTAACAGACCGTGTCGTTGCCTAGGGCTAGTAATTACATAAGATAGCGAGATTTGATGCCATAATTGATTAAACGAGTCAGTTGAGGGTGTAGACGGAACCGTGAGCTAGAAATTTCTCTTATTTATTTTATTTTATTTTTATTTTCATTGTTTAGATTTCATTCTTATATAGATTAGTTATTAATCCAATCCCCCCATTTATTTCTTTCTTAATTTCAATTAATACGAAAAAGTCACAATTTGATTCACACTCCTTGTGGGTTCGACCCTTGCTCGCTACTACTACTAGTTGCTCGCTACTAATACGTCATCACCGAGGCGAGTGTCGCTTTGGTCAGGATGTGTGCTTCTATTGCCATGA
>CACSLK010027752.1:7106076-7132412 GCA_902706635.1 Striga hermonthica | reverse complement strand
AAAAAAACAAACATATGAGCCATACATATACATCAAAAAAACAACAGCGAAACAAACGAACAAACACAAAAACACCCGTGACCAGATTATCGATAACAAGTCGAAATGAAAACTGATATAAACGAATAAGCTTACGAGGGTCATTGAGTCGAGGAATACTCTTGTCGACACAGATGCCAACATGGTTAAGCAAAGAGCTATTCTTAGCCAGTTGATGAGCGCTCCACACGTGCTTATTCAACTCTTCCAGCATATCCGCAAACTGCAAAGAGTCGGGGCGCTTTCGGTTCTTGGTTTTGCTGGTAATCCACTCGTTTGTGAAAGGATATTGACTAGGAGCAGGTCGAATGAAGAAATATTTTTTCTTCCACTCGGTAATATTGGAAGAAAGGTCGCTAAGGAAAGACACCCCCACGCGACGACCTAGACAATGGGCGTCTTTGCTAAGCCTATACCCGTAGCAATAAAGGAAAAACTCGGGCACGAAGTTGCCAAAAACTATGCGGGTGACGACTATGAAGGCCACCATTATTCGAATGGAGTTGGGGGTGAACTGATTTATTGGTATATCATAAAGGTTACTCAACGACAGCAACTCAGGTTGAATCGGGAAGCGCAGTCCCGACACAAAAAAGGTGAAACAACCACGGGGAGGACGCCTAAAGTCGTCATTTATTATAGGAGCGACCAATTCCCAGTCAGATGGGAGACCACTGTACTCCCTAAGCCATCGAATTCGGCTGCAGGGGCATAAGAAAAAGGATTAAGAACATCTAATTTTGCTACAGGACAGGCAGGCTCGACTGAAGAAGCTAATATTAATGAATGAACAGGACTCGTTTTATACACAGGGATATCTAACAAGCTAATAGGCATACCTTGAGGAATCAGTTCAAGTTGAGGGAACCACGGAGCACAAGAAGCCTCAGGGTCCTCATTTAGTGTACCAGATAGCAACGCTTGGTTATATATATCCCAGTCGATGCCGAAAGATGAGGCAGTGGAATGAGCAGAGTTCTTCGGCTCGACATTTAAGCCGATACTCGGCACAACGGAGATTATTTGTAGAGAGACAGAACTCGAGTAGTTGTCAATTTCGCAGGCAAGAGATCCCGAAACAGGGTCGGAGTCAGAATCTAAAAAGAAAAGAGAGCGAAAATCAATAGATGTGAATAATTACGACCACAATTCGACTTCAAAAGATATGGGTCAATGAAGGAACTAGGAAAGCGCGTGAAGCGACACGACAGAGGAGAAAAAGAATGGAAAAACGAGGAAAACATTTCCCACTTCGACTCGACTTGACATATGAACGTCAAGTCGATGGCTAGTTAATCCATAAAAGTGCAGAAGAGTCAATTTTTCGTATCAAATCGACCAATAGCCGAAAACGCTTAGGAAAACAAGAATCCCACAATTGGAGATCTAACGATAAAAAATCGCCAGAAAAATAATCCAAAAAATCCCAGAAAATCCAATAAACCTATAAACCTCAAGTATATAACCCAGAAAGGCAAAAAAGAAAAAAAATCACAGATAGCAGGAAATCGAAAAGCAAAGAGAACTTACACATGATGATTGACGAAGAAGTCCTGGAAAATGAGAAGAACGTCGGAAAATAAAGAGCGCCGGAGAGCTTGTAATGCTTTATTTGCCAGAGAAGTAGAGAGTGAGAAATCTGAGTGCGAAAAGTGAGAAATGAGGAAGGAAGAGGGCATTTATAGAAAAAGTGGAGAAACCCTAGCCCTCATATTAAAGGCATATCCAACGAATGAGATAATGCACGGAATATGAAGCGGTGGTGAGAGTAACGTCTTGTCAGATTCTAAATCATTTTGAATTTTGAAACTCTAAAAATTTGGACTTATCCAATCAATGCGGAATTTATAAGGCAGACGAGTCGTTTACGAGTCGAAATAACAGATTGACACGACTGGAACCAAGGAAACCGACTAAGAAAAAGATGTCCTACGAGGAGACACGACTTAGGACAACGACAAGTGGCATGGCATGATAAGATCCAAGCAAGATACTCAGTCGTCAAAACTTACTCTTAAGCTCAGAATCGCTTCGAGTAATTTTTGGGGGGAATAGATGATATAGCCACATTGTCGTATAACGGTTCAAACATAACCGAGTTGACTTATCTGAAGTCGACTCTTTCTACGGATTCCTTGTAATATCTCCGGTCTATAAGGGCCCAGGCGTCTCTCTCAGTTAACTTCCGTGTGTCGACTAGCAGAAGTCGACTCCCTCCGGAAAGGTGGACAAGCGCATCAGGGTCTACTGACGATTGAAGATGACCCAGTCGACTCGAGTTGATATACCGAGTCGACTGAGGAAGTCTCGAGGCCCATAGACTCCCGATGACTCCAGTATACTTCAACATATCATAAGGAAGCTATTAAGGATAAGAAGGAATCTAGATACTGACTAGGAGATGGACGGAATGCGAACCGACCGGGGTATTTTGGACATTTCCAGTAAGTCGGCCCGGGCATTTTGGGAACTTCAGGTAAATGTTTTGCTTCCATATAAAGGAGCTGAGGTAACCCCAAAACCCTAACTCCCATTCATTCTATGCTCTCCTCCATTACTGATGATGCTCTGTCAGAGCAGCTTTCTTCATCTCTTTCACATAATGACTTGAGCGTCGGAGGCTCTACACAGGAAACCCCTCCGGTGTTGAGTTCTTGCAGGTGTTCTCGCGTTTCAGCAACGGTTTGAAGGCGATCGAGGAAGATCTGAGCTCATTCCCATCGGTTCATTTCAGATCTGAGTTTGTTTCCATTGATTCACTCCAGATCTGAGAAGAGACCCATCAATTATTATTATTATTATTATTATTATTATTATTATTATTATTATTATTATTATTATTATTATTATTATTATTATTATTTGTCATTATTTGTCTAATTCCCTAATATTAAAATTAAATAAAGTGTGTATTATATATATATATATTTATTTATTTATTTATCCGATTTTTTATTTTATTTATCGTGCGATCATATCGAGCCTCGACTATCGAATTAAGGAACCAAGAGGAGAACCGAATCGTGAACCGGCGCCCCTCGGCCCGAAGGACCCGCGCCCGTTCACCCGCACTTGTGCCCTATACTCAGTTTCCTTTCACCTCTTCTTGGCTTCATGGTCAAGAAAGGTTAGTTAGGTTTAGGGGATCTTTATATAGCTTTATAAATAGAGGAGAGAAATCCCTCAGCTCCTCGTCATATTCTTGTTCCCGCAGCCATCTTCTTCCTCTCTCAATCTCTCCCAACATCTCGCAACTCTCTCTTTCTCTCGCCCCTCTGATCGCCCTCCATCCCTCTATTGGAATCGATTACGCCATCATCATCATATCGCTGCCCTACCGTAAGCGAGCCCAAGCCCCGGCGTGACCCTGCCTTCCGGGACCCTGGTGCGTATAGCTCTGCTGCTCGCGTGCACCATCGCATTCAGGCCCGAGTCCATCGCCGTTGTTTGTTGCTTATTGCCCCACTCGCAAGACCCCGCGTGCGATAGTAGTACGCGTGTTGCTGCTGTCGTGCGTCCCTGTTGCGCACCACACGCGACGAGGCCCGTGTCATTGCTGTTCGCGCGCCCCTGTCGTTGTCAGCATCCCAGTGCACCCGCAGGCCTCTCCCGCGCGCTTAGCAAGCCTTGTTCGGTCCCCCTTGCTCGTTTTCATACCCTTTTCCCTGAGAACGGTACATGGGGCCTGAAACCCCTTATTTTTAATGTGTTAATGTGATATGTCTATCCCTTTGATGTTAATTGTTCGTTAGGGTTATTTTCTATGTGAATTATGGATATCTTATTGATTAATGTGGTATCATGCGAGAATTTAGTAAATTTGTGTTAGGGCATTGGATTACGGAACATTTGATAGTCCTTGGCCACATGGTGAAGGCTTTGGACGATTTTGATGAGTATAGTGTCTTATATGAATTTTTGAATTGTGTCTAGCTGCTGAATTTTGCTAAATTGTCATAAATCGCATGATTGTCCAAATGGCTTGAAATTTGGTCTGTGTAGTCCTATGTTGCTATTGTAGGACGTGTAAAAGTTTCAAGTCAAAATGCCTTCAGTAGCTATGTGTTCTAACACAAATTGTTACTTTTATTGAGTACCGAATCGAAAGATTTGTTCCTCGGGTCGTTCTCACAAGGAAGGCTGTTCGGAATTCAGCTTTGGTATCGATAGCACATAAAAGAAAATAAATTCTAAACATACTAATCAGATAAAGGGATTGAATAACTATCAACTACAGAAATAATAAAAAGCATGAATCTACCTAAAAAGATATACGAAATAAAGATGGAGAAGCTAGGGAATCGGGAACATATAATTCAAGTTCTATTTGCACACCGGTACATAAATCACTCTGTTCTAGATTGACGCTCTCGCTTAAGAATCTAGAGTTTTGCTCCCAATAACTCTTCGTAACAAGGGATTGAGCATAGACGAGAATGTTCGAGCATACAATACCGGTCAATAATCCAATCCCAATAACTTTTCATAATAAGGTCGAAGACACCGACAGATATGTATTTTAACCCAAAAAACGTAGATTATACGGTTACGAAATCATCTACCTCATGCGAGCCTAGGTCTACAACTTTCTCCCCTTTCGGTTTAAAAAGTCGCTAATTTAACTAGAAGGTGATTAATAAACTAATTATATAGAATTGACAAACCCTAACTCTGCTAATCAACATCCAATCTTACTAATTGCAAGATCAAAGTGTTACTCTTCGATTATATCAATTAATCAAGCAAGATTACATCAATTCCGAATTAAATCAACCCCCACAAGAATGAATAATTCAAGCCCGAGAGATACACGTTAAACATGATCAATCATTCCTTATCCCTAGCAATAGGAATTAGCTAAGCATATTGAATTCAACAAAATAAATCAATTCTCCAAATTTAATCAATATTCATGAATTAAACAAGAGAGAAAAGCTTACAATTATTCCAATCCGAGTTTGAATGCTGAATTCGAGATACAAGCTTAATCCGAAGAAGAAGAAGAAAAATAGAAAATAAAGATGAAAAGAAGAAGAAAAATGAAGAAGAAGAAGAAGAAGGGAGAAGATGGAGAGATTATGTGTTCTTTTCTCGCTAGGGTTAGTCCCTAGAAGGGGAGAATAAATCTGCTCGATTAAAACCCTATGCCTTATATAGTTAACAGGTTGCCGTGGCGCAGCAAGATAGCACGGGCGCGACGCTGGGGAATGACGCGGCGCGAGAGTGGCTCGCGGCATGGGGCTGTAATGCTTGATGTTCTGTGTGTGCTCGTGGAGGGTGCCGCGCATAGCGTGCTGGTGTCGCGGCGTGGTGTGGCCCGCGGTGTGAAGGGTGACGTTCTGGGTGCAGCATGTCGCGGGGTGGAGCAGCAGCACGGCGTGGAGCAGGTACGTACCGTGGCGAGAGGCCTTGGCCGTGGTGCATGATCTTGGCGTTCTGTCAATGTCGTGGCATGTGCACGGCGCGGGGCAGTAGAGCGCCACGGCGCGGCAGTGTGGCACGGCGCGGAGCGTGCTGGCGTCACGGTGCGGAGAGCTGCGCGGGCGTGGCACTGGAAAGGACAGCCCCTGTTGGCCTCGTGACGTGCGGCGCGGCGCGGTTCGCGCGCGGGGCCTGGGCAGCTCGTGCGACTTTACGTTTTTTAGTCATTTGGGCTCGTCTGGTATCGGAATTCGATTCTGCCTTTTTCCTGTGTTTTGCCAATGAACTCTTCTATTCAATTAAGCTTGCCCGACAAATTTTCGCCTAAAATCCGATCCTCCTGAGACTTTCGACCTACAAACCATAAACAAAGGAAAACTAGAAAAATATACAGAAAACACACAGAAAACTGAAAAAGCGCGAAACACACAATAAACACTAAAATGAGCTAAAAAAACCGATGAGAAGACCTAACATGGGGAAAAAGAAAGACAAAATGACAACGAAAAACGCAACAAAAATGGGACATACTATGTAAAATATCGATTTTTTATTCTGGGCAGAAACTTCGAAAAATCATATAAAATCGAATTCTTGGAATTTTTATGTAAATTTTTGGTGAGTGATATTATTCTAATATTATGTGTGTTGTGTCCAAATTATATTGAAAAATTCCAATGTTTTCCTGGAGAACTTGTAAGTTCAGTTTTATGTCGATATTTTGCCTAAATTGGTCAATTTGGTTAAACTGAAGTTTTCAGGTTGGGACTTGGTTAAAACATGTCTTTCTGGGTCCTTTTTAATGTGTAAAAAATTTCAAGTTAATTGGTCGAGTGCATTTTAAAATCGGTCGGTCCTATTTGAAACCCTGTCTGTCTGCCCGGGCCCTGTGCACCACTGCCAGCACACTGCCGCATCCGCAGGCGTGCCCCTGCATGCACAGCACGCGCCCGACAGCGTGATACGGAAGTGGCTAGGCAGCTCAAGAACGCCGAGAGTCGCGCCTATCACGCACGCAAGAGGATGGCACGGGCTACAGGCAAGTCGCACGTCCTGGAGCAGGAGACGCGCACGGAGCGCGAGAGTGGCCAACCAACGGGCAAGGACAGTTGCAGAAAACTAACGTGCGGGGCAGGCGAGCAGGTGCGCACTGGCGCGGACGCGCAACGCGCACGGACGACGGGCAATGAGCGCGCGCGCGAGGGAGGCGCGGGCGTGGAAGGTGAGCCAGACGCGCGGGCGGCGGGTCTGGCTAGCACTCCCGCGGAAGGATCGTGCAGCGAGGGAACACGCGAGCGCGAGACCTCATGCCTCGAGGCATGCAGAGAAACGGAGGAGCACGCGCGCGCCGAGGACCCGGTAGGCGCAGGCGTGCGCTGCACGCTAGGGGACGCAACACTCGCGCTAAGGCGGCGCGCCCTAGGGCCGCAAGGACTAGGTAACGCGCAAGGGCGGTTGGCGAGGGCGGTCCTATTGAGGCGGTTGCGTGAGGCGGCTGAACGTGCAAAGAGAAGAGAGCGAGAGATTACTTGGTGTGCAAACCAAGTTATTTAGTTTCCATCTAGCTTAATGATTTTTAGATTAGTTAGGATTTCTAATATTTTATTGCTTTAATAATCCCCTAGGTAGATTAGGAATAAATATAATTTTTGCCTATATAAAGGCCCCTTCCCCATGTTATTTTTCATCATTCAGTTTATCAATAAGAATCCAAACTTTTGTTCAAACACTTTGTCTTAGATTTCTTCTAGATTTCTATTGCAATTTTATTCGTTTCAATAGGCGCGGCTGTGGCTAGAGAAACACCTATCGGCGATTCAAGGCACGGATTTGTGGCTTATCTGCAATCGAAACACACGATCTTCATCATTGGTGCTATCATTGAGAGGTGTTAGATCGTGTGTTTTTCTTCTACCCTATTCCCTTTCTTTTTCTTTTCTTATTTTTCGTCCCCCCCAATCAAAATATATATATATATATATATATATATCTCATCCTCAAGACGAGTCCACAAAGTAAGGAGCAAAGACAATAGAAGAAAGCCATGGCCAACAAGGAGATGAAGGACAGGATCGATAACCTCGATGTTCAAGTCCGGAGCATGAGCGAAGTTATGGAAGGAAGGCTTGGATCCCTCGATGAAGGACAAAACAACACCAACAAGGCGGTGGCGCGACTCGAGCAACGCCTAGATGAGGTGCTGCGGGCGTTCCAACAGCAGCGGCTGTACGATGCACCCCCGAGGCGCGAGCAGCGCAGGCACGCCGAGCACGACGAACGCTCGCCATCACCACAGCACGAAAAAAGGCGCGCGCACGAGCGGGCCGACGGGGAACTGCGACGCGACAACTACGAGCACTAGGACAACTTCAATCAGCAGTCACAGGCATCCAACTATCGAGAACGACCGAGGGCCGACAAGTCAAGGCTCGTACTGTCCACGTTCAACGATACCGATCCCGAGGCTTGGCTCAACTGTGCTGTGCAACACTTCGAGCTCAACGAAGTCGATGGCCATGATCGAGTTAGGTACGCAGCATACTATCTAGACGGTGAGGCCAACGTGTGGTGGCAATGGCTCACAAGAGTTTACCGCAACCGACAGCGAGTCATCACTTGGGGCGATTTTGAGCGAGAGTTACTCGTACGCTTTGGTACATCCGACTACCACAACTATGATGAGGCGCTGACTCGTATAAGGCAAACAGGTAATTTATGTGATTATGTAAAGGAATTTGAGCGTTTAGCATGTCGAGTATGGGGCTAGCCCGAAACTGCATTGGTAGGAGCATTCATAGGCGGTCTGAAGTATGATCTTGCGGCTGAGGTACATCTGGAACGACCAGAGACCATGCACGCCGCTATGGAAGTTGCCCGACGACGTGAGGATCACCTAGCGGCCACACGAAGGGGACGGGCGGACGCCCGCTTCACCGATACACGCCGCGCACGACCAACCAATAACGCTCGACCACCGGGGCCAGTAGTCAAGCAACTGACACCTGAGGAGATTAAACGCCGACGCGAGAAAGGTCTTTGTTTTAAGTGCGAGGAAAAATTTATGTCAGGGAATCGATGCAAGCAAGCCTTTGTTATAGAGGTTGCCAACTCCGACGATGAAGAAACTGAGGTCTAGGAAGAACTGGAGTCAGTGGATGACATTGAAGCGTTCGACGAGGAGGCTGAAATCTCGATGCATGCAATGGCTGGAATCAGAGGGCCAAGGACGATGAGGCTACCAGCTTGGGTCAAGGACCGACGAGTGATCGTACTCGTAGACAACGGGTCATAACACAACTTCATCAATGCCGACTTGTCTAAGAAGCTGAATTTGCCAACCACGAAGATTGAGCCCTTTGAAGTTGGAGTAGCCAACGGTGAAAGGCTACAATGCACCGAGTCCTTTCGAAAGGTACCAATCAAGTTTCAAGGCATTATTGTGAAAGTCGACCTCTATGCCCTACCCTTGGTTGGACCAGACGTGGTTCTAAGAGTGCAATGGCTGGAAGGACTTGGGAGGGTGACCACAGACTACCACACCGGAGTCATAGAGTTCAGATCTGGAGGAAAGAGAGTCACTCTTAAGGCTGGAGGAGAGAAGGTTACTAAGGAAGTTGGGTTAAAGAGTATCGGAAGAGTTTGGCAAGGTGGCGGCCAAATTTTTGCAGTAGTAGTCGAGAACACAGGGGCGCACGTAGGCAAGGACGAGCAGCAACAAAGAGATGTGCTCGAGCTTTTCGAGGAGTTCGAAGGAGTACTGGGCGAACCGAAGGGACTACCACCCCACCGGGAGTTCGATTACCACATACCGCTAGTCAATGAGCAGCATGCTGTACACGTCCACCCTTATAGGAACGCTCACTTTCAGAAAACTGAGATCGAAAGGCAACTAGCTGAGAAGTTAGAGTCTAGGTTAATTCAACATAGCTCGAGTCCATTTTCATCGCCAGTATTATTAACTAAGAAGAAGGATGGTACGTGGAGGTTTTGTACAGACTATCGGGCTCTGAATTCCGCGACTATCAAGGATCGATTTCCTATTCCTAGTGTCGACGACATGCTGAATGAGTTGGCACGATGACGCTATTTCTTGAAGCTCGACCTGTGAGCAAGTTATCATCAGATCCGACTCCACAAGGTCGACATTCCAAAGACAGCTTTTCTTACACATCAGGGACATTATGAGTATTTAGTGATGCCATTCAGGCTGTGCAACGCTCCTTCTACTTTCCAATTTGCTATGAATTCTATCTTCAAGAAGTATCTACGTAAGTTTGTTCTAGTTTTCTTTGATGATATCTTGGTATATTCTAAGTCATGGGCTGAACATCTTGAGCATTTGAGAGTGGTGCTTGAAGTCTTGGAGGCTAACTCGTTCCACATCAAGCCGTCCAAGTGTTCGTTCGGGCAGGAGATGGTTGAGTACTTAGGCCACTTTATATCCTACGATGGCATGAAGGTTGATCCACGGAAGATAGAGGTTATGGTCGACTTGCCTAAGCCAATGAGCCTCACGCAACTCCGAGGATTCCTAGGGCTCACGGGCTACTACAGGAAGTTTGTGAAGGATTATGGGACCATCGCCAAGCCATTGACTGAGATGACCAAGAAGAGCGGGTTCCAATGGACTAAGGATAGCGAGAAAGCATTCAAGAAGCTAAAGGACGCCATGACCACAACGCCAGTGCTCGCAATGCCAAGGTTCGATTTTCTATTTGAAGTCCACACGGATGCGAGTGACGCAGGAATCGGAGCCGTGCTAGTACAAGAAGGCCGACCCTTAGCCTTTCTTAGCGAAGCACTAGGCACGACTCGACTGGGACTGTCTGTATACGTGAAGGAGATGCTAGCTGTTGTCGAAGCTGTGAGGTGCTGGAGGCCTTACCTACTGGGGCGGCGCTTTCGAATTGTGACCGACCATCAGCCGCTCAAGAATCTACTCGAGCTAAGGATTGTTACCTCCGAACAACAGAAGTTTGTCTCGAAGCTTATGGGATTCGACTTCGAGATAGTCTACCGGCCAGGACGACAGAATGTCGTGGCCGATGCATTATCCCGATGGATGGAGGTAGCCGAGCTCACGGCTATCAGCGGGCCAACATGGGCTATTTGGGAGGAAGTTCGGAAGGCGCAAGAAGAGGATACTTTTTGTCAGGAGTTATGCCAGGAAATCAAGGCAGGGGACACACCCCCGGTTGATTACGAGCTACACAATGGCCTATTACTTCACCGAGGCCGAGTATATGTTCCCAACAGTGGGAAACTACGGGAAAAGATCATGCAATACTTCAACGACTCTAAAGTCGAAGGACACTTAGGAATCTACCGCACATTGATGAGAATGGTCAATACTTTCTTTTGGCCTGGACATCAGGGCATGGTTCGCGAGTATGTGGCACGATGTGACGAGTGCCAACGCACCAAGGCTGACGCAAGAAAACCGAGCGGGCTGCTACAACCACTACCGGTAGCTGAGGCGATTTGGGAAGTCATCACTATGGATTTCATTGAAGGGCTGCCAAGTTCTAATAGATTTAACAGAGTAATGGTCGTAGTGGATCGACTTACCAAGTATGCTCACTTCATACCCATCACCCATACCTATACAGTGAAGTTTATCGCTAGATTGTTCGTTGAATATGTGATGAAGTTGCACGGAGCTCCACGATCTATAGTTTCCGACTGAGATAGGATCTTTATGAGTAGCTTTTGGTCCGAGTTTTTCAAGCTGCAAGGGACCAAGTTATCCATGAGCTCAGCATATCATCCCCAAACCGATGGGCAAACCGAGGTAACTAACCGAACTCTTGAACAATATCTACGGTGCTATGTTCATTAATTTCCGGAGATGTGGGAAAATATTCTGCCCTGGGCTGAGTATTGGTACAATACCACTTACCATGAGTCGACCAAGATGACTCCATTCGAGTTGGTATACAGGCGTAAACCGCCAACGCTGATCAATTACTCGGAGGGAGGCACAGTCAACGATGAAGTCGGTAGAGAGCTTGAGGAGCGAGATTTGATGTTGCGAGAGTTGAAGAAAAATCTCGAAGGCTCGATTAATCGAACCAAAGCCTTTGTAGATGGGAAGCGACGAGAGGAGAATTACGCGCCAGGTGAGTATGCCTACTTAAAGCTGCGACCGTTCAGATAGCGCACGACAGCACAGAGGGCAGCGACTATGTTGGAGTACGGTAATATGAGCCTTACCAGATTCTGAAGCACATTGGTCAGGTAGCTTATCGTCTAGAGCTACCCGAGAGTTTGCAGATTCATTCGGTCATACATGTCTCGCAGCTAAAGAGAAGTCTAGGAGAGGCGCACAAGTGGTGCGAGTAGTTACCGGCGACTGCAATTGATGGAAGGGTAAAAGTGTGCCCGAAACGTACAATAGGGTACCACAAAGTCAGGAAAGCTGGACGTTACCGCTGGGAGGTACTAGTCGAATGGGAAGAGTTACCAGAGGAGGAAGCCACATGAGAGGATCTAGATGAGATACGTGATTAATTCCCGAGTTTTGTCCTTGAGGACAAGGAAGCGCTTGAAGGGGACGAGAATGATACGGAAGTGGCTAGGCAGCTCAAGAACACCGCGAGTCGTACCTATCACACAGAACACCGGGAGTCGTGCCTATCACGCACGCAAGAGGATGGCACGGGCCACAGGCAAGTCGCACGTCCTAGAGCAGGAGATGCACACGGAGCGCGAGAGTGGCCAACCAACGGGTAGGACAACTGTGGAAAACTAACGTGTAGTGCAGGCGAGTCGGCGCGCACTGGCGCGGATGTGCAGCGCGCACGGACAACGGGCGCAGAGCGGGCGGATCGCACAGCGAGGGAACACGCGCGCGCGAGACCTCATGCCTCGAGACATGCGGAGAAACGGAGGAGCATGCGCGCGCCGAGGACCCGGTAGGCGCAGGCGTGTGCTGAACGCCAGGGGACGCAACACGCGCGCTAAGGCGGCACGCCCTAGGGCCGCAAGGACTAGGTAACGCTCAAGGGTGGTTGCGCGAGGGCAGTCCGATTGAGGCGGTTGCGTGAGGCGGCCGAACGTGCAAAGAGAAGAGAGAGAGATTAGTTGGTGTGCAAGCCAAGTTATTTAGTTTCCATCTAGCTAAATGATTTCTGGTTTAGTTAGGATTTCTAATATTTTATTGCTTTAATAATTCCCTAGGTAGATTAGGACTAGATATAATTTGTGCCTATATAAAGGCCCCTTCCCCATGTTATTTTTCATCATTCAGTTTATCAATAAAAATCCGAACTTTTGTTCAAACACTTTGTCTTAGATTTATTCTAGATTTCTATTGCAATTTTATTCGTTTCAATAGGCGCGACTGTGGCTAGAGAAACACCTATCGGCGATTCAAGGCGCGGATTCGTGGCTTATCGGCAATCGAAGCACACGATCTTCATCACAGCGCCCCTGCGCGCACGACAGCGCACCAGCGCCCCAACACAGCACCCTAGCGCCGCGCCACCGTGCCCCAGCGCACCTGGTGAGCCTGACAACGCCCCGCAGCGCCCCGACCGCGCCCAACCGTGCCCAGAACAGGCACCAGCGAGTCACCCAGGTCGTCCTTGTGTCTTTCCTGAACCCTTATATGTTTTTGACCCGGTCAACCCCATTTTGCGTGTTAAGTCTATATGTGGTATTTTTATTTGCGTTTGTCGAGTATAAGTGTAAGTTTCGAGTGTTCCAATGTCCACAGAACTTCACGAACGACTTGGTTGAATCAAGTTCGACCAACTATGATTTGTGTCTTTCTCCTTAGGTCAAGATAAGTATTGATCTTAGTATCATAACTATTGTAGGTGCTTGATGAGCCGAGCTCGCAGTCAGCCCTAGGTTGTGTGATAATATCTCTTGCTTATCCAGGTGGGTTTTTATTTGAAAAATTGGCTATGTTGTAAATGTTATTATTGTTTACTTGCGGTATGATCAAAGTATGCATGTGGATCATGTAGCCTACAATGTGAGTTGTACCGACCGTCGAACGGTTATCCCGTAGCTATAGAACGTACCCGTTGGGTAGTCTCCCTTGAGAGCCATAAGACCAGGGCTTAGGTCCTCGGCTGGTGATCCTCGTTGGTAAGACCAAGGCAAGGCCATGGCCGGTGAGGTGGTTTGCTCCTACTGGCTGGCACTCGATGTAAGACCGGGGGGCATTCGATATATAGTCAGTAGTAGTCTATGCATAGGTGTGCACATGAGTCTGATTATTTATATTATTGATGGGAGAATGGGATAGATTATTGTTTCGTATACATGCTGAGACCATACCTTTTTTATTATTGATTAATGTTTTATTATTGTGATTAACGTTTACTGCATAGTGGTGAGCACTATGGTTTCCTTTTGTGCTCACCCCCACCTGCTTTTCATGGATGCAGGTTAGTATTGCGCGCACGACGGAGGGATGCGAGTGGTGGCCTTATTATTTGATATTGCTTCCGCCTTGAACTGAATATTGCTATTATTGCTTTCTTTATTATTGAATAATGGATTATTCATAGGGAGTGTATTCCCTAGGATATTATGATTATTGGATTGATTGTGGGATTGCAGAATTGATTATTGGGATTTTATTATTGACAACTGGGGATTGATGATTATTTGAGTATTGAGATTTTCGTTAAGTATTGATGTACATTGTGAAAATGAGTAGCACCTCAAGTGTAATTAAAATAAATTTGAAAATTTTATTCTGAATTTTGGCAAATAAAAGTGGGGCGTGATAGAAAATCTCAGCCTGTCCGTGGCCTGGTCTAGGAAAGAGGTGTAGGAGCCGGGAAGTGGATTACAATAGGTATTTTAGGATCGGGTTATCTTGAGATCCCAACCTCTAGGAAGCTCGACCACTTCAAACAGTTTACCAATTTGGTCGGTCTAGAAAGCTCAACCTCTTCAAAACTTTAGTACTTGCCCCCACCGTAGTTTGGTCGGTCGCACTTAGTAGATCTGGTAGAGCAAGGGTCACCGAGGGCTCACCTGAAGGCTCTGAGATTGAAGGGGAATGGGAGTTTGAGTCAGTTGAGGGGGCGAGACGCTCTTTCAATAACGGAAACATAACATTAAAATTTTGACGAGAAAAATATATAAGCAATTATGAAGTATGGGTAGTTGTCGGTACATAGCACATAAAAAAATAAAAAAATAAAGAAAAGAAAAAGCACGAAACTAAAAGTGAGAGAATATCATGGACCCATAAAGTTGTTCGACATAATTGTAATGGAGAAGATATCGGATCTTCAAGGACAAATTTTGCCGGAGGAAAGGAACAAGAATGAAGGAGTTTTGGGAGGAGGAGAGTAAATCGTGGAGGTGATAGCATGTACTAGAAGCTATGTAATAAGTTGTAAGGTCGGCTAGTCGAAGTTGTTCACCCTACTTGATGATCTGAGGGTTGATAGCATGTACTAGAAGCTGTGTCATAAGTTGTAAGGTCGGCTAATCGCTGTTGTTCAGCCCACTTGATGATTCGTGATGGAGATGCGTCACGAAAGTCTACATGTAGGAGGTTGAATAATCGTAGTCTTCCTAGCCTCTCGAAATCAATGAGGGACATGCATCGCGAAGGTTTGAATTTTAAGGTTCGGCTCATCATGGCGGCTTACGTCAGAAAAGGTAAAATAGCGATAAGAGAGATTGTGTCCGCAAAAATCAGGAAGATGTGAGAGGTCCGTTGGGTAGAGCCACGCACTTGGAGTATTCCAAAAGAAGGGATCACAGCTACTCACCATAATAGCTCGTCTACAAAATGGTTGGAGTAGATGATATAACACAAGATAATGTGGCTCGTGGAAGAGTGTCATAGCCCGATCTCAGGTTGAGCTCGACACTTATCTGCTGACAATATTGATATAATTGGAACCATTGATATAATTGTCACCATTGATAGTCAAACTATAGTGGATATAATTGGAACCATTGATATAATTGTCACCATTACCCAGCTCAGCTGGGTAATGCAACAAATTATGTTAAGGAGCTCGTCATGAAGGATTGCATAGAACCAGTAGCAAGGTCACATGGGAGCACCTTCTTGAGGTTGGCCGATAAGACGACGTCGATGTCACCGTGCTCATGAGGACAGGCTCAAGGGCATAGAAGTAGCTTTGTGTTTGAGACGTGCAGAAGAAGGGAACTGGACCCCATAGATGAAGGAAGCATGCGCTATGAAGGACTCTAACGATTCGAAGAGATTTAGTTTGTCAAGAAGTGGGATATGAGAAGAATTCTTGCCCCATCAGGGGTCTTTCAGCCTACACGAAACTATAACTATAATAGGGATACATGTTATTACTTTACACAAAACACATACACATGCAAAAATACTTCATTACCATATTCCTGCTGAACGTGAATTAGCATGGGTGTCAGAGTGTTTTCCACCAGGACCCTCTCGATGTTTTGCTTGTCATTGGAGACGTCAAAATGGTTTACATCGGTAGATTGCAGTTCAAATCAAGTTGGAGGATAATTTAGTTTTGTATTTTTCGCCAACTTATTGCACCTAGCTCGAGTCTTCAAAGTTGATCCTCGAACTTTCATATCTTAAAACTCCTGGACTTGGTCTTAGGCTCAGAGTTTCCCGACCTGGGTGTCCTGTTTAGTTCTCTCTTCGGTGACCGAATTATTTACTTCTTAGGCCGTATTTAATTCCTGAGTGTCTATTTTGGTACTCTGTTTGGTTTTTTTTTTTAATAATCAGTTACACTTGATTCTGGGCTCACCCAACTCAGCTCGAATGTCAACATGTAGATCTAAATAATGAAGATATTGTACATTCCATACAGGAAATTCTCTTCATCGAATGTGCAGTCAGCGTATAGAGTTGTAATGTTGATTCCCAGTTATAAGATCTAGGTAGTTGAGTATAGAGGGAGATTCATTGCCAATATATATACCTAAATTTCTATAAAGACCCATAGATGTATACAATTGTGGTGATTTAGGAACATATACTACACAACCAAATACTTACGGATTGTAAATGTTGGGTTTTTTTTACCATGCACTAGTTGTGTATGGGTTATTAGGGGAGTAATCGTGATATGCATAAGGTCAGATTTGGTATGTTGAAATTTTGTGACAATGGTCTAGCAATTAATTTGATGCGCTTAACTAGTGATTTGTCTATACCATTTTTATGTGGACATTAGATACCAGATGCTCCACTTAGATGCCTAGACATGCAATGATCATCAAAAGCTTTCAATATAAAATCAAGGACATCATCTAGTCCAATAATTTCAATTTTATAATAAAAAAATTGAGCTCTTAATTTAATAATTTAAGCAAGTAACTTTTAAAAAGTTCAATTTTTGATGAATAATAAATACACATATGTCCATCGAGTGAAAGCATATATCAAGACTATAAAATATTGGAATGGTTCCAAAGTAGGATGAATTGTTCCTCATATACCACCTTGAATTCTTTGAAGAAACATAGGAGATTTCCAGCATTAATACGTTAAGGTTATTATTAATTCCCCCTTTTCACAAGCATCACAAGTAAATTCATTAAAAGAAGGATGATTGCTACTTGATGACTGATATAGGATATTATATGTACTAGACCGGCCTGACGGGTTAACAGAACAAACCGAGTTGATTGGGCTGGTCAAAGGAGATACTCGTCGATCTTTGAAGGCCTCGAAGTAGAAGATATGTGGATCCGTAGGGGCTTGATAAATCCCGATATGTAGAGGGTCTGGTCGAAACGTCAGATGGTTGAGCATAACAGAGGGCGAACGCCCAGATGTGGTCGAATCCAGCACTGGTGGAATGACGCAACGGTATGCCCAGATGTGGTTGAACCCTAAAGCCTCCAAGGGAATCTCTGGTATGTAGGCGGAGGACACGCGGCACACAATGAGTGGTCCGGGGCGATAACAGTCTCTGACACCTCCTAACGCGTTCTGACACATTCCTGGCACCAAGGTAGTGGAGGAAGGGGATTGTACGACCGGGCAGCCGGGGCAGCCAACTCAGCTCACCCGGGCAGCTCCTAGGGCAGGTAATTCACCCCTATAAATAGGGGTGAAATCTCTTATTTTACACACAATCTCTCATACTTACATATTTTCTGCATATATTCTTCATCTTCTCAAGGCTGACTTGAGTGTTGGAGGCTCTTCACCGGAAATCCCTCTAGTGTGAGTTTTGTGCAGGTTTCGGTGTTCTACCGGCTAGGAAGGCGATCTTGGAGTGGTTCTCAGCTGGTAGGACGTCACACTTGTATTATTGGCGCCGTCTGTGGGATTTCTGTTCAAAGGTTGTGTTGCGAGCTCAACCATGGTGGGTGGAATTCCTCGTAAGAATCTTCAAGCGTCGTTCGACGATGCTTGGACGACAACCTGACCGATGGGAGCAGGACCACCACCTTGTTTTTCTTGGCTGTTGCAAACACCGGTGGCCCCAACACTTACGCCCCAAGGTGTGGGTGTCACATCACCAGTCCCGGTCACGGGGGAATGCACCAGCAGAGAGCAGGAGGCTCGTGGAGCAGCACCGATGACGATTCTCGCGCTGTCGCAAGCGTATCCTTTCGTGACTTAGCAAGGACGACCGGTGGTGAAAACGGTGGCGCCGCTTACTGGAGGACAACCGGGAGGAGCGGCGGCGCCCCCTGCCAACAAATGGTGAAGATGACCAAGGAGGAGATGCAGAGGATGATGGCCAACGTGGAGGCGCAGGCGGTACAAGAAGTTACTCACCAAACATCTCAGGCTACCACTGCGCCAACTACGGTGGTCAGAACTCAGGAGAAAGACGTGTCGAGCTATGGCAGAAGAGAAGATCTCAAGGACAGAGCGATGGAAAGGATGGCTGAGCAACACCATCATTTGCAGGAAAAGATAGAGGTTAGACCCTATAGGTGTGCTCGAGGACACCTATTCTCGAGGGAGATTTTGGCTGCACCATTGCCAGCAAGTTTCAAGGAGTTAAATCTTACCTTTGACGGATCGACCGACCCGTCAAGGCATGTGAGGGCGTATAAAAATATGTCTGTATTGCATGAGCACTCATATCAGGTCAGTTTCAGGGCGTTCCTATCGACCTTGCGGGGAGGCGCGCTCGACTTGTTTCATCAACTTTCTCTAGGGTTGATTAGGGATATTGAGGACTTTGCTGGCCAACTTACCAATCAATACTCGAGCGCAGTGGCTCAAGAGAAGACGTAACTCACCTTAATGGCAATGCGGCAAGGGAAGAAGGATTCTTTGCGTAAGTATGTTGCTCGATAAAACCAGATGTGCTTGGAGGTACCGGCTGTGGACGAAGAAAAGGCAGGAGGGTTGATCAGGAGTTTGCGACCAGGACCTTGTCGAACGTCGTTAGCAAAAACGCCTACTAGGACCTACGATGATGTGCTGAAAAGGTGCATGAAGTATATCAATTTGGAGGAGACGGAAGCTGAATTTGCTAAGCTCGAGGAGGTGGCGAAGCCTGATATATAGAAGGGAAGGACAAATTCGCCCCGGAGAGAGTCACCCAGGAGGAATTCTCCTAATAGGGGTCCACCCAGAAGGTAATCACACAAAAAGGATAGGCGGGGTCTGTTGTGTTTTAGGCAGGAGGACCGTAGGCACATACGACCTCTGTTAGCAAGTGGACATAGATATAACAATTTCACACCAATAAATGCAAAGGTGGGAGAGGTCCTGGTGGCAATAGAAGAAAAGCTGGAGAGCAAGGAAGTTACCTGGCCAAAAGCCAGGTTTGAAGGGCCAACTCAACACAGGTCGAGCAGATATTGTCGATTCCATAGGGATTATGGGCATACCACGGAGGATTGTAGGCACTTTAAGGATGAGATCGAGCGCCTTATAAGGGCGGGGCACTTAAAGGAATTTGTTATCCGTGATCGACCAAGAGGGAATGAGAGAAGGAAATGCAGGGAGGATTCAGTGGTAAGAAGTGAAGGAGAAGATGTTGGAGAGGATGATGCTCGGAGGGAGAGAGGTGGTCGATGGGGTGATGTGGATAAAAGGAGACGAGAAAATAATTATGGTCGAGAAGATCAAGGGGAGAAGCGCCCGCGAAGAGGGGCACGATTTACATGATCTCGGGGGGACCGACAGATGGTGATTCAAATAACACAAGAAAGGATCATGTGCGAGCTATTAAGCGTAAGAGGGAGAAGGTTGGGATAACTGGTCGAATGCCAGTGATCAGTTTTCGAGCGGAGGATGCTGAGGGGATTTCATTACCCCATAATGACGCGCTGGTAATCACGACGGAGGTCGCAGGTTTTCATGTGAAAAGGGTGTTCTTCGTTATG
This sequence comes from Striga hermonthica, assembly GCA_902706635.1. Classification (NCBI taxonomy): domain Eukaryota; kingdom Viridiplantae; phylum Streptophyta; class Magnoliopsida; order Lamiales; family Orobanchaceae; genus Striga; species Striga hermonthica. Next base: position 7,112,654 of record CACSLK010027752.1, on the reverse strand, counting down.
GAAAGTTCGGTCGATGTGATGTTCTATGATTGCTTCATGCAGATCAATAAACATTTGAACTTGGAGTTAAAGCCAGTAGCGACGGCTTTGTATGGTTTCAATGGAGGCGAGGTGATGCCAATGGGAGAGGTAAGCTTGATAGTGGCGTTACGATCGAGCGACACCCAAAAGGTGAGGATGGTGAGGTTTGTTGTGGTGAGAGCAGAACAATCGTATAATATTATCCACGGGAGGACTAGCCTGAACGTGTTTCAAGTGGTCGTGTCGATGTACGACATGATGATCAAGTATCCGGTGGGAGAAAATGTGGACGAGATCGCGGGAGACCAGCTTACCTCGAGGAGCTGCTATCAAACCACTGTGTCCAACAATAGGCAGCTGGGGAGGAAGCAAATGAAGGGCACTGAGGAAGTGTCGGATCGACTGGGTGGGTCGAGGTCGAAGGAGGAGAAGGGTAGGCAGGATAAGGAAAAGGCGAAGGTGGACATGCAGCCCGGGGGTGATATTGAGGAGGTCTAGATGGTACGAGGCTGTGATGATCGGAAATTTAGGATTGGGAAGGAGCTGGAGGAGTCGATTAGGATGAGACTGGTTGAGCTAATACGGGAGTTTGCGGACATCTTTGCCTACACCGCAGAGGAATTGACGGGGATTAATGCAAAAGTGATCGAGCATAGATTGAACATCGACCTTAGTGTGAGGCCGGTAAAGTAGAAGAGAAGGCACCATGGGGCAAAGATGGGTAGGATAATCGAGCAGGAGGTCAAGTAGTTGATGAAAGAAGGCAACATTAAGGAGATCCAATTCCCGGAATGGCTGTCGAACACAGTAATGGTGTCGAAATCAGAGGGAAAGTGGAGGATGTGCATCGATTTTTGAGATCTAAACAATGCATGCCCAGAAGTTCTATATCCACTTTCGAGGATCGACCAGCTTGTAGATTCCACGACAGGATGCCAATTTCTCAGCTTGATGGATGCGTCCCAGGGCTACCATCAAATTCCCTTAGCCCGAGAAGATAGGAAGAGGGTGAGTTTTGTAACGAGCAAAGGGACGTATTGCTATGTGGTGATGCCATTTGGCTTAAAGAATGCGGGGGCTACATACCAAAGGCTGGTCGATAAGATTTTCAAAGACAAACTGGGGTAGAACATGGAGGTTTACGTTGATGACATGTTGGTCAAGAGCCGAGAGGAGATCGATCATGTGGGCGATTTGAGGGAGACCTACATGACGCTGAAGAAGTATGGTATGAAGTTGAACCCTACTAAGTGCTCATTTGAGGTTAAATCTAGAAAATTCTTGGGCTACATGGTAACAAAAAGGGGAATTGAGGTAAACCAGGAGAAGGTGCGCGCAGTGGTTGAGATGAAACCCTCCACGAAGGTGAAGGAAGTGCAAATCTTGATTGGTCGAATAGCAGGTTTGAGCAGGTTCATTTCAAAAGTGGAGGAGAAGAGCAGTCCCTTGTTCAGAATGTTGAATAAAAGCTCGAAATTCCAGTGGATGGCCGAAGCTCAAAAGGCTTTCGAAGAGTTGTAGGGGGTGCTCGCAAACTTGCCTTTGTTAGCCAAACTTGTCCAAGGGGAAGATTTGGTGCTCTATATATCTATTGGTGCGAATGCCGTGAGCTCGGTGTTATTGCGAGAGGATGGGACAACTCAGTTCCCGATATACTATGTCAGTCGAGTTATGCAGGGAGCAGAGTTGAGATACTCGGAGATTGAAAAGTGCGCACTGGCGGTGGTCGTGACGGTCCGGAAACTGAGGCCTTACTTTCTTAATCATAGGGTGAAGGTGCGGACAAACATGTCCCCTGGAGAAAATTCTCAGCCGACCCTCAGTGTCGGGTTGACTGGTGAAATAGGCGATCGAGCTGAGTGAATACTCAATTTCATTTGAGCCGAAGAGAGAAATAAAGGCGCAACTTTTGGCCGATTTCATTCAAGAAGGCACTAAGTTCGAGGGGAAATCGGAAGGAATGTGGCCACTATTTGTGGATGGGTCCATGTCGAGAAATGGTGCTGGGCTATGCATTGTTATTGTCTCGCCCAAGGGCGATAAACGGGAGTTTGCTGCAAAAATGGGATTTAGAGTGTCGAACAATGAGGCAAAGTACGAGGCAGTGGTTAAGGGTTGCAGTTGGTTATGGATGGGGGTGATCTAAAGATACAAGTTCATTCAGATTCCCAGTTGGTAGGAGGACACTTCCAGGAGGGTTTTGAGGTGAAGGAGGAACGATTGCAGCGTAATGTGGATTTGATGAAGAGGCTGCAGGAAGAGTTTCAATCTTTCGAGCTAATTCAAATACCACGATGGAAGAATGGACGACCAGATCTATTGTCCAAAATTTCTCAAAGTTTGGTAGACAACAAGAGTTGGAGCATAACTCTGCTCCATATGGAGAAGAGCGTGGTCGAAGCTGAGTTAGCGGAGATCGAGGAGGTGGAAGATTGGAGATCCCCAATCTTGAGAGAGTTACGAGAAGGTGTGGTGAAGGTGTTGAGGAGATTCTTCGAGCTGGGAGTGGTCCTTTACAAGCGATCATATGCTGGACCACACCTGAGGTGTGTAACTAGGGAGGAAGGTCGATATGTGATTAAGGAGGTGGACGAAGGATGTTGTAGCGATCATAGCAAAGCAGGAGTGATGGTCGCTAAGATACTAAGAGCAGACTATTTTTGGCCAACGATGATGGTTGATGCTAAGGAGGCGGCGAGGAGGTGCTTGCAATGCCAAAAGCATGGTCCGCTTATCCATCAACCCGCAGAGATGATGACAACGATGATTTCCCCAATTCCATTCGTCCAAAGGGGCATCGACCTGGTAGGGCCATTGCCGCAGGCAACCGGACAATGAGAATTCTTGATAGTGACAGTCGATTATTTCACGAAGTGGGTGGAGGCCGAAGGTCCTTATATCCGACAATGGGACACAATTCAATGGCAAGCGGATCTGGGCCAGGTGCGAAGATATGAGGATTGAGCAACATTTTACCTCTGTCGCCCACCCGCAGGCTAATGGACAAGTTGAGGTGACCAACAGGATCATCTTAAATGAGCTAAAGACAGGACTGAAAAAGGCCTCGGTGGCGTGGGTCGATGAACTAACATCAGTACTTTGAGCATATCGGACCACCCCAAGGTCGACAACCGGAGAGACGTCTTTCAGTCTGGTCTATGGGATGGAAGCACTGCCACCAGTTGAGGTGGAGTTACAATCACAACGATCAAGCACTTATGACCAAGGGCAGAATAAAGAGTTGATGATGGCAGCCCTTGATACAATTAAGGAATTTAGAGAGCAGGCCTCGACCAGGGTCGAGGTGTACAAACAGAGGATGTAGGTTGCGCATGAACGAAAGGTGAAAATCCACAGATTCTAAGTGGGCGACCTGGTATGGAAGAGGATTGACGTGCTGAAACATGTTGTCAAATTGGAGCCAAACTAGAAAGGACCCTACCTGGTCGAAAAAGTGCATGTTGTATGAGCCTATTTCAAGTAGGATGCCGAGGGAAGGTTGCTAGCAAGGTCATGGAATGTTACCCATCTCAAGAAATATTATGTTTGATTTTTTTTATGGTCGAGCGATTAAATTGATGTAATTCTGAATCGTAATTTTCCTAAGGATTACCAAAGTTGCTTTTTTCTGTTTCAAGGGCGTTCTCATATGATCTTAATGGAATGCTTTTGTGGTTTACATGCGTTCCTTATATGGTTCACTTAGAAAATCGATGTGGTTTATTCAAGATATGGATATCGTTTACTTGGAAATGTTAAAATAAAGTTGTCGATTTCTTGTATGGATTCATTGGTCTGCTCATATGATATGCATAAATCGCTTATGTGGTCTCTTGTAATTTTTTGTATGGTGTGCATGGAGTTGCGGACACGATCTTGATTATGAATTGCTCGAGGAAACAAGAAAAAAGTCCCTTGTTTTCAGAACATTCGTGATCCCGCGATAGGGGTGGGGAAGTGTTCGCTTGCTTTCGGAACATTCCTTGGGGTGGGTAGGTGGTCGAAGAAGTCCATGTCTCCGGGCTAGACACCACCATGTTTTCGGAACATCCCCTGGGGTGGGCAACTGTCAAGACAAAAGTCCCTTGTTTTCGGAACATCCAGTGATAGGGGTGGGCGAGTGGTCGCTTGTTTTCAGAACATTCCTTGGGGTGGGCAGGTGGTCGAAAAAGTCCACGCCTCCGGGCTGGACGACCATCATGTTTTCGGAACATCCCTTGGGGTGAGCAAGTGTCAAGACAAAAGTCCCTAGTTTTCATAACATCCCACGACAGGGGTGGGCGGGTGGTCGCTTGCTTTTGGAACATTCCTTGGGGTGGGAAAGAGATCTAAAAACGTCCTCACCTCGGGGCTGGACGACCACCATGTTTCCAGAACATCCCCTAGGGCGGGCAAGTGTCAAGACAAAAGTCTCTCGTTTTTAGAACATCCCGCGATAGGGGTGGCCGAGTGGTCGCTTGCTTTCAGAACATTCCTTGGGGTGGTCAGGTGGTCGAAAAACTCCACACCTCTGGGATGGACGACCACCATGTTTTCGGAACATCCCTGGGGTGTGCAAGTGTCAAGAAAAAAGTCTCTCGTCTTTTAAACATCCCGCGATAGGGGTGGGCGAGTGGTCGTTTGCTTTCGGAACATTTCTTGGGGTGGGCAGGTAGTCGGAAAAGTCCACGCCTCCGGGACGGACGACCACCATGTTTTCGGAAATCCCTTGGGGTGGGTCAAGTGACAAGACAAAAATCCATCGTTTTCGGAACATCACGCAATAGGAGTGGGCGAGTGGTCGCTTGCTTTCGGAACATTTCTTGGGGTGGGCAGGTGGTCGAAAAAGTCCACGCCTCTGGGCTGGACGACCACCATGTTTTCGGAACATCCCCTGGGGTGGGAAAGTGTCAAGACAAAAGTCCCTCATTTTCGGAACATCCTGCGATAGGGGTGGGCGAGTGGTCGCTTTCTTTCGAAACAATCCTTGGGTGGGCAGGTAGTCGAAAAAGTCGACGCCTCTGGGCTGGACGACCACCATATTTTCGGAACATCCCTGGGATGGGAAAGTGTCAAGGCAAAAGTCCTTCTTTTTTGGAACATCCCATAATAAGGGTTGGCGAGTGGTCTCTTGCTTTCGGAACATTCATTGGGGTGGACACGTGGTCGAAAAAGCCCACGCTCTGGGATGGATGACCACCATGTTTTCAGAACATCACCTGGGGTGGGCAAGTGTCAAGACAAAAGTCCCTCATTTTCAGAACATCCCGTGATAGGGGTGGGCCAGTGGTCCCTTGCTTTCGGAACATTCCTTGGGTGGGCAGGTGGTCGAAAAAGTCTACGCCTCTGGTCTGGACGACCACCATGTTTTCGGAACATCCCCTCTGGTGGGAAAGTGTCAAGAAGAAAGTCCCTTGTTTTTGTAATATCCCGCGATGGGATGGACGAGTGGTTGATTCTAGTGTTGGGTCGTGAAGACGTAAAGCCTATTGGAGACCTCGGAGACAGGTTGATGATTTCTACTCGGTTTTATTTGATTCGAGCAAATCCTTGGTTTTATCAGACGCAGAATTGAGCAAATTCTTGGAACGCCTAGATTAAACCACGTGCGTGGAACAACATAGCAAGGCGTCGAACAGACTGAATAGTTTTATAACAACACAGAGGGAAGAAGGATAATCTAAAAGCCACTTCAATCAACATGATGACATTAAAAATCCAACTGATGTATATTACACTGGGATTATCGATACTCACTGGGTGGAAAGGGGAGTCTCATTGATGTCTTTTACGAAAATTGGAATATCACAGCACGATATCGAGCACATCAAGCATGTTTACGTTGCTTAAGTTAGGATGGAGAGAGGCATATTGTAAGGATCGCCCAAGTCATTTTCGTAATAAGTTGCGGTATAAAGCAAAAACTATAATGAAAGAAAATCGAAACTTCATTCAACAAACTCAAATATACAATAGCAAATTGAGAATACATCAATCAAACTGAAAATTATTTATAAGGGGCAGTGGTGGATGGAGCAGCAGGGGTCGACTGCGCGGCTGCAGTCGACGAAGTGGTAACTATAAGGGTTGACTATGCGGCTGCATTCGACGAGGTGATAGCGGTAGTGGTCGACAGCGCGGCTCCAGCTGACGAGGAGCAACAACAGTGGTCGACTGCATAGCCGCATTCAATAAGAAAGCAACAGCGATAGTCGACTGAGCAGCTACAGTCGACAAGATGGCGGCAGTGTTAGTATTATATACTGTAGCTTGGCTTTGGATGATATTACACCTTTACCCTTTATGAATGAGAAACATCTTAGATTAAACATGTAGCACCCCGCTATTTTTAAATACATCAGAGTGCGCGATTTTTCGCAAATTTTCTGAATAATTAAATAAAATACTAATTTTTGCGAAAACTGATCGGGATGCTACCGTGAAAAACTTGATTTTCTGAAAAACCATTTAACAATTTAAACTGATACTTAAAACGGTCATAATGTCTTATCCGACTAATGTCGGAGCAAAGTCTGATAATAATTACTGAAAAGTTTTAGCGGAAACATAGCGTGGTT
>CACSLK010027752.1:7058287-7083131 GCA_902706635.1 Striga hermonthica | reverse complement strand
TTTTTTTTAAAAAAAAAAAAAAAAACGATGATGGTCTTGATGATGAACGATGGTGTGCTGGAAGGAAGAAGAAAAAATTCTCACAGGGAGAGAGAACAAAAAGCTGCGGATGTTTCATTTGCAGTAAGGGTTGAGAACCTTATATATATATACATGAATTAGGTTAATTACTATTACTTAACCCACAAGATAATTACACACACAATGCACAAGGGGAGGAAACCGGGGTCGGTTGGCTGGGACTCGGCTCACGGGCTCGATACTCGCGACATATAAACGTTCAGCTCGATAATAAAAATAAAAATTAAACCAGAAGACTATATATATGATACACATTCAATTTTTTTATTACTAATATACAAATAAATATACTAAATATATTACACATAATAATATTTAATAATAATAATATTCAATAATTCACATTAATCACACTAGGCCCATTAGAAAATTATTTAAATAATAATAATAATAATAATAATAATAATAATAATAATAATAATAATAATAATAATAATAATAAGTAATAATAATAATAATAAATATCCAATTTATTCATAAACGAACGGGGCGTTACAACGACCTTAGATTACAATTCAAATGAAGGGTTGAGATCACCCAAGAGTTACTAATCTCCCACTATAAATACCATTCTTCTTCTTCCATCATTCATCACTTCAATTTCTCACTTCAACACAAAATTTCTCTCTCTAAAATAAATCTTTTGATCCTCTCCCGAACTCCGGTGACCACCCTCCGACCCAGTAGCCGCGCCGACCTTGGGACCTTTTGCTGCCGACCCCACGATCTAATGGTCGTGCCGACCCAACGAGCTCTCCTTTCCACCTACCACAAGCTCGCGCCGACGAGCCCGAGCCTACACGCTGACCACACGTACCGCCGACAATCGTGTGCCTGAGCCGTCACCACGTACCCAAACCGGCCTACGAGCTCGTGTTCTCCTCCAATCGAATTCATACACACGCCTACCTCGTCTCACTTCTTCCACCATGGCGGTATCGACAAGTTTCATGGGTTCGCCTTCCTCGTCTCTATCTTATTACATCCATTCTCTATTTTTCTTGTGCTTTTGTGTAGTCCATACTCTTATATGCCCGCATTTTATCTTTATTATCATTCTCGCTCTTCATTCGGCTACGCCTACCTATGCATACCTTAGAACAATCCACCCCACCGAATGACCCAAGCTCACCTTCCTCGACCACCATTAGCTCTACCTCGACTATCCACACTAGTTTTACCTCCGCGTGTGACACGAGGTCGAACTCACCCTCACCTTCACGGACCTTACCCGTAGGGTCACCCCCCGTTGCCTTGACCCTCCCGGCTCCGACGACATCTCACAACACTAAGGCAAAAGAGGATGCTACCTGTTCATGTTTGATTTTACACCATATTCATATAGTATCTAGAGTTTATTTGTCGCATTATTGGTGTATAAATTGCATATTTGTGTTTTAATTCTCTATTTGTTGTAAAGGTATTACGCGTGCTTGTTTTGTAGATATTTCCACATATTTGTAGAGCTTTTGGCTATTGGAGGTGCATGGTGAGTACCTAGGAACCCCAGGATGATGAAAGATTGATGCACGGATGAAAAAAATGGAAGGAACGAGTGAAACAAGTGAAAAATATAATGCAGAATTGTGACACGGGCAGTGACACGGGCATTATGCCCGTGTCAGTTGGCCGTGTCACCTAACAGGGGGGAATTTTGAAGCCTTAGACCTGACACGGGCTGCGACACGGACGGCGACACGGGCAGAATGGCCGTGTCGCGCGCGCAAACAGATTTTTAAAGCTTGCCCTTTTGGATAAGGAGAAGAGTTTTGGACATTAAAAAGAGCATATTAACCCTATTCTGAGGGAGGAACATAAAGAACACAAGGAGAAAGGCTTAGAACACACAAGGGAAGCAATTGTGGAGCAAAAGGAAGATCAACTACGAAGGGATCAAGGAGATTGAAAGATCGACGAGATTCCTAGTTTTTATTCCTTCTTTCCTCTTGAACTTTTATTGATCATGTCGATTTTGAATATGTCTATGTGTTTGAATTCGAACATGAGTAGCTAGATTTATTGATTTTAAGACATGGTAGTAGATTAATATGTTGGGATTTTGGATTATTTATTATAATTGATTGTTTTTCTTTTGAACCCTATTCAAGTATTTTGTTCTTATTCCATGTTTAGAACTTGATCAATTCTTTTACATGTTTGACAATATTGTTCATAATTCGAGAGATGAGTTCAATATTAGGTCTTTAATACTTGACATAATTCACTTGCTTGAATCGAGAGATTAGTAGGTAATTGTGAGGATTTTGGGTCTTTTAATCTTTTTGGAGTTGAATTGCATGTGTTGAGTGGAGACGCTAATATATGTGATTTAATCTACGGTTTTATCGATCTCGAGAGGGACGATAGGCTAATTTTGTGATCATCTTATAGGGTAGATAAAGAAAATAGTTAATTGTGATATATCTGAAGGAACTCAACTGTTAATTGAACCCATAGTCTTAGAATCTATCATTCCCATATATTCTTCTTAAGTGTTTTTCTAGTTGTTTTCTTGTTATCGATTCCTTATCTTTTGAATTATTTTCTTAGTTTAGTTCATCAATCTTATATTCGGTCGTCTAGATAAAATTGGCACTATCATAATCTAGTACTTGATTAATTGGTTGTTTGGTCTCTTGTGATACGACCTTGCTTGCCACATACTACGAGCGAAGCCGTACACTTGCGGTCGAGCTTTAAAAATATAGGCGAACAAGTTTTTGGCACCGTTGCCGGGGACCAATATAATTATTTATATCAATATTTTGATAGATAGTGTTGGTTTTAATTTAGAAATTTTTTGTGTTTTTTTGCTACTATATATTTTTTTTTTAATGATGGATGAGGATGCGATAGACTATGACTGGCGCAATGATCCCAAATACTCGGAAGCAGATAAAAAGTGGTTTGAGGAGTGTTTGTTCTATCAGTTGGAAGAACTTAAAAAGGTTGAGTTGGAGTCGAAGCGTCGTAGGAGAGAACTCGAGGAAAGTGGCATTGGGTGTGATGAATGTGGTTTGATGTTGCCACATACACCGGGGAATTGTCCTGTCTCTAGTTTACCTCCTATATCGCAAGAAGAGCTCGATTACATTCCTCCATGCTTTTTGTCGTTAGATAGTGCACCAGAAATTTCTATCGTTGCCGAAGAACACGAAGAAGAGAAGGATGTCATCTTTGAAATATCCCCAAAAGTTATTCTCACTGAAGGGGTGGTTCAAGAAGAATTCTTTAATTCTGAATGTTTAAAAATTGAATTTGTCATTCCATATGACGAAGTGGTTGAAATCTTCATCCTGAAATTTGAGAGATATTGTGATGGTAAACTTGGTGATTATGACGGGACCATGATGCTCCTTTATGGATTGAGTCCTTACTGGGAGAAAGTCAAACTTAAAAGGATGAGAAGATCATCAAAGTCCTTATTTAGAGTTCCCTAATAGACATTCTCGTCTAGCTGAAGACGTTAAACTTAGCGCTTGTTGGGAGGCAACCCAATGTTTACTGCTTTATTTTTTTTTATCTTTTTAGTTAGTTATATTTTTAGTCTGTTTGATATTTTGTTCTCTTCCTTGCAGAACAATACTTGGAGAGATTTACATGACGAAGAATATGTTTTGAGATCTATACCAAGAATTGTCATCTTTCCAATGATGTTTTGTGAGTCTTCTCTATTTTACTTTTATTGAAATTCTATTCTTCCCTTATGTGCTTCATATAATTTCATTCAAGTTTGGGGGGAGATGTGATATTTTGATGAGAGAAATTTAGAGAGAAGATAACAAGATATCTTGCATTATCTTGCATATCATATAGTTGCATGTTAGGTTTATTGCTTTAGCACGTTTATTGCTTTTGTAGGATTTGAGTAGTTGTAGTTGGTCAACTTGGATTCACCTTGATAAGTTTGTTATGCATATTGGATATGGGATTTGGGCATGACGTACTAGGTGATGGAATTTGATGATAAACAGAATTGTGAATTTGAATGATTGGTTAATGCTTTTAACTCATGAATATATGAGCACTTGTGAGCTATTGAGCCTTATACTTTGTTGATTGAGTGTATCGTTCATTGTTGTTGAATTTTAGAACTTGCATTGGTATCTATATTGAGACTACATGGTGTGTGCTTTTCGTGAAAATGATTTAAGGCATTTTTTTTTTTTTTTTAGTCCTTTTGACTTTTAGCTTACCAAATAATATTTTTATTCCCTAGTCAACCCTTTTGAGCTTTTGCCTATTTTATTGATTGCCACGCATTAAGCTATTATCTTTATTTTTCCTTGTCCCTACTTGAGCATTTAGGATTATATTATGTGAAGGGATGAGTGCGTTGTGGTGAGAATAAAGGGATGTGTTGGGATGAAAATGTTGTTTGAGAATTCGAATAAGACCATTGATTGAGGCCTAAAAAAATGAAAAAAAAAGAAAAAAAATAAGAAAAAGAAAAAAAGAAAAACAAATAAAAAAAAGGAATAAAAAAAGAAAAAAAAAAGAAAAAAAAAAGTTTATTTTGTATATAGTTTGCCTAGTTCAAATAAAGGCGATTTTTGGTTTTTTGTTTGATCTTTATTCTCTTTTGGATTGAGATAATTGATTGAATTTGGGTAGTGGATGTGTTATGCTGATAAGGAGATGAATTGTTGTGGTTCATGTTTTGTAGTTTTAGATGCTCAAGTGTTCGTCACTTTGTCCATATTTTTTCCTACCCTAAACAAAGAGCCTACATTACGACCAAATAAAAAGTCCTTTTTGATTCATGAAATGCATGCACTATAAGTGGTGGAGATAGTAGACGATTTGCAAGCTTATGTAATTCTCTGACATTAAATTGATTTGAGCGATTATTTCCCTATACACTTTCGAGAGTGAGAGTATACACTTATCCGGTGAGGTTTGTGGATTGAAAGTATGGACCATGATTTTGATGAAGCATTCTTTTTGTTTAAAGATTTCGGAATTTAGTATGTTATTTGTCTGATGACTATTGATGATGTGTATGATCGACTTTGAGAGTTGTGATTGTTTTCTTTGTGTGTTGAGAGAATGAGATGCATTGATCGGGACTATCAATGGTTTAAGTTTGGGGGTTTGTTCATGTGTGATTTTACACCATATTCATATAGTATCTAGAGTTTATTTGTCGCATTATTGGTGTATAAATTGCATATTTGTGTTTTAATTCTCTATTTGTTGGAAAGGTATTACGCGTTCTTGTTTTGTAGGTATTTCCACATATTTGTAGAGCTTTTGGCTATTGGAGGTGCATGGTGAGTACCTAGGAACCCAAGGATGATGAAAGATTGTTGCACGGATGAAAAAAATAGAAGGAACGAGTGAAACAAGTGAAAAATATAATGCAGAATTGTGACACGGGCAGTGACACGGGCATTATGCCCGTGTCAGTTGGCCGTGTCACCTAACTGGGGGGAATTTCGAAGCCTTAGACCTGACACGGGCAGAATGGCCGTGTCGCGTGCGCAGACAGATTATTAAAGCTTGCCTTTTTGGATAAGGAGAAGAGTTTTGGACATTAAAAAGAGCATATTAACCCTATTCTGAGGGAGGAACATAGAGAACACAAGGAAAAAGGCTTAGAACACACAAGGGAAGCAATTGTGGAGCAAAAGGAAGATCAACTGCGAAGGGATCAAGGAGATTGAAAGATCGAAGAGATTCCTAGTTTTTATTCCTTCTTTCCTCTTGAACTTTTATTGATCATGTCGATTTTGAATATGTCTATGTGTTTGAATTCGAACATGAGTAGCTAGATTTATTGATTTTAAGACATGGTAGTCGATTAATATGTTGGGATTTTGGATGATTTATTATAATTGATTTTTTTTCTTTTGAACCCTATTCAAGTATTTTGTTCTTATTCCATGTTTAGAACTTGATCAATTCTTTTACATGTTTGACAATATTGTTCATAATTCGAGACATGAGTTCAATATTAGGTCTTTAATACTTGACATAATTCACTTGCTTGAATCGAGAGATTAGTAGGTAATTGTGAGGATTTTGGGTCTTTTAATCTTTTTGGAGTTGAATTGCATGTGTTGAGTGGAGACGCTAATATATATGATTTAATCTACGGTTTTATCGATCTCGAGAGGGACGATAGGCTAATTTTGTGATCATCTTATAGGTTAGATAAAAAAAATAGTTAATTGTGATATATCTGAAGGAACTCAACTGTTAATTGAACTCATAGTCTTAGAATCTATCATTCCCATATATTCTTCTTAAGTGTTTTTCTAGTTGTTTTCTTGTTATCGATTCCTTATCTTTTGAATTATTTTCTTAGTTTAGTTCATCAATCTTATATTCGGTCGTCTAGATAAAATAGGCACTATCATAATCTAGTACTTGATTAATTGGTTGTTTGGTCTCTTGGGATACGACCTTGCTTGCCACATACTATGAGCGAAGCCGTACACTTGCAGTCGAGCTTTAAAAATATAGGCGAACACTACCCCCTCTCAAGTCGTACCTCCCAATCCCGTATGCTCGTACTCGGACACCCAAGTAGCCACACTTGTTAGAAAAATGGAGTTACCCCGAGGTTGGAAACTTAAACTTCTGAAACCCACCGACACGTACGATAGCCCCCCACCTGACTATTTCACTTTCTTCCTAGACCAAGTAAACGTCGGGCTGAGATTCTCCATTCATCCCGACTTGCTCCAACTTAGCGGATTGTATAACATGCCTTTGAACTAATTACCTTCTAACTCCATTCGTTTGCTCATTGCCTTCACGATGGTATGTCGGGCCCAACTTGGCCAACTCGACCCCAAGTTATTCTTCTATTGCATATGTCTCAGTAAGTTACACGACGCACCTTATCTCATGCGTCGCAAACACACCCGCTTCTTAGAACTGCCCCAGTCGAAAATTCACGGGTGGAAAAATAAATTTTTCTTCATCCGTCCACCTACCCCCGACACCTTCGACTTCCCTTCTATTTGGCCAAACAAACCACCTACACAGCTTAAGAAACTAAAGAAAAAGACCGCCTACAGACCCTTCTCAACCAATGGAACGCTAGCCCCCTCCTCGTGGCGAAACTAACAGCTAGCGACAAGCTTCTTCGGCACTTCAAGTTGTCCAGCCATGCTGCGGACCCTGTTGATAACAAAGGTAGGCCTCGACGCCCAAGTGGTCGTCATATCACCTACCCTCTTATTCATGCTAGTCATATGCATATAATTTGAGTACTAATATTTGTATCTTTTATTTTTCTTGCAGAGGAGCTCATGGAGACCGTCGCCAGCCCCGAGGTCCTCAAGACCACCATTGGCACCAACGATGTCCCACTGACCACCCCTCTCGCCGCCGAGGTTCTAGTGACGGCTGACCAACCGTCAAAACAGGCGACTCCCCAGCAGCGCTACCGTCAACTGCCAACCAGGGACCCCTCGAAGAAACGCAAGGTCGCCTCCCAGGGTGACGAGCCGCACACCATTACTGTACCGGGGCAATTCGCGGGCAACAAAGACATGAAGGCGTCAGGCACCTACCTTCTCTCCATCTTCCCCGATGGAGAGACAACCAAGTGGCCGACCAAAGAGCGCCGAGCTAGTGATACCATGTTCCATCTCAGTCAGGTACACCCTCACGCCTCATCTTTATACCTTTAAAACTTAATCACATGAAGTTGATACCCAACTACTTCTATCTCACTTCTATCTCATTCAACAGGCCATGGCCGGTCTAGCTCCCATCCTCAATGAGGCTATGGAAGGCGATTCTGAGGAAGTGGAGAAACTGAAGGCAAGGTGGCTAGAAAGAATGCACAACTTGCCACACTCAAGCAAGACCTTGCCAAGGAGAAAACCGAGAAGGAAAAGCTCCAGGGCGAGCTAGAGCCTCTTCAACTATCCATTGACGAGCGCATCATCCATGCCCAGAAGGAAGGCCAAGAGACATTCCTCGACACGGAGTTCGGGGGCCGATTTCTCGAGTGCTATCGAGATGAGATATTGACTCGCTACCACGACTCCAAAGCGTTCCTCAGGCGAGTCGTCAAGGACTGCCTCCACTACTTTCGAGCAGGGGCCGAGCGGACCCAAGCCGAGGCGTGTGCCCAGGGCTTCGAGACCTTCTCTGCAGATGAAGGCAAGCTAAGGAGAGGCCTTCCTAACCCCCCGGGGTAGAAAGGCGATGCGTCCCTCCCGGAGACTCATCCTTGGTGGGAGCCGGCTCTAGGGGCTGCTATCATTGCTGCTGGAGCTGAGATGGAGGTGGTACCATAGTAGAAGGGCGTCGGGCCACCCTCCTATACTTGCATGCATTCTCCTTTTGTCTATAGTAGATGCGTAGAATTTGTTATTTTGTCACGTAGTCATGAACTCGTCTAGTCTTTGGTGAACTTTTTTATTCGGGCATGTAACCATGAACTTATTTAGTCTTCTGTGAACTGATGCCACCAATCGTTAGTTAGCACCATGCATTAATGCGACGCCTTCATTTTGTTGTTTACCCGTTTCAATTTCTTGTACCTACATAACGTATTACTATACAAGTAACCTCAATTCTCCGCTCAGGACGAACTTCGTCCACCAAGCGCTCAGGACGAACTTCGTCCACCAAGTCTTGTAAACACTTAGCATCGTGACAATGGGCTTTTGCACCTAGCAAAGTTATTGCTAAGTCTCTCAAGACTCGCATTCCCAACTTTACGAAGCAGCCTTGTCAATCACCAAGGTCGTCACCGGCCAAACTTGCCCCTTACAGAAGTCGTTGCCTAGCTTCGCGAGCTTAGGCGAGGCTACCAGGCTTTCGCCCTACAAGGGTCGTCGTCTAGCTCCGCGAGCTTAGGCGAGACTACCAGGCTTTTGCCCTATAAGGGTCGTCGCCTAGCTCCGCGAGCTTAGGCGAGACTACCAGGCTTTCGCCCTACAAGGTTCGTCGCCTAGCTCCGCGAGCTTAGGCGAGACTACCAGGCTTTCTCCCTGCAAGGGTCATCGCCTAGCTCCGCGAGCTTAGGCGAGACTACCAGGCTTTCGCCCTACAAGGGTCGTCGCCTAGCTCTGCGAGCTTAGGCGAGACTACCAGGCTTTCGCCCTACAAGGGTCGTCGCCTAGCTCCGCGAGCTTAGGCGAGACTACCAGGCTTTCGCCCTACAAGGGTCGCCTAGCTCCGCGAGCTTAGGCGAGACTACCAGGTTTTCGCCCTACAAGGGTCGTCGCCTGGCTCCGCGAGCTTAGGCGAGACTACCAGGCTTTCGCCCTACAAGGGTCGTCGCCTAGCTCCGCGAGCTTAGGCGAGACTACCAGGCTTTCACTCTACAAGGGTCGTCGCCTCGCTCCGCGAGCTTAGGCGAGACTACCAGGCTTTTGCCCTACAAGGGTCGTCGCCTAGCTCCGCGAGCTTAGGCGATACTACCAGGCTTTCGCCCTACAAAAGTCGTCGCCTAGCTCCACAAGCCTAGGCGAGACTAAATGGACACCAACCTTAGATGCATCACACAAGAACAGAGTTAAGCTGAAAAAACTTCAAATGCAACTTTATTATTTGTCTTGCCAAAATATAATCGAATAACAACTGAAAGCAATTAAAAATAATAGGCGCCCGGCTACGCATAATACTTCTTCAATGTGATATGTTCCATGGTCGCGGTAGTAGTCTCCCCTCGACATTGCGGAGTTCGTACGCGCCCCCCGCGAACACCCTCTCTACAGTATAAGGGCCCTCCCAGTTCGGTTCCAGCTTCCCAACATGCTTCAGGGCGTCGGCCTGGCGTCAACCTCACAGTATGAACTGACTTGTCGTGGGCTGCCCTCATCCGTTACTTGTAAACTGTTGTTCTCAATCTCGCCTGGTCACGCAGCTCGTCCACCAGGTCAAGTGCCTCCCTTCGGAGCTCTTCATTCCCTTCTTCAGTGTAGGTGCTAACCCGTTCTGAGTTGAGGCCGACCTCCACTGGAATGACGGCCTCCATACCATAAACTAGGCTGAACGGCGTCTCCCCCGTCGAAGTCCTTGGTGTCGTCCGATATGACCACAGCACCGAATCAAGTTCGTCCACCCAAGCTCCCGAAGTTCTCTCCAATCTAGCCTTCAACCCATTTAGTATTGATCTATTAGCAACCTAGTCCTGCCCATTCGCTTGGGGTTGGGCGGCCGAAACAAACTGCTGTTTGATGCCCATCTCTTTACACCAACTCATCGTACGTCGACCTCTGAACTGAGTTCCATTATATAAGAACTCGAGGGGTGCCATACCTACAACATATGTTGTTGAAAATAAACTTCATCACCCTTTCCTCGGTGATCGTTGCTAATGGCTCGGCCTCAACCCACTTGGAGAAGTAATCCACTGCCACAATGAGGAACTTCCGCTGGCCCGTCGCCTGGGGCAACGACCCAACTATGTCGACCCCCCACTGAGTAAAAGGCAGAGGCGAGCTAATCAGTACCATGTTATCGGCTGCTCGGTGGATCAATGGACCATGCTGCTGACACTTCTTGCATTTTCGCACAAGGTCCTGTGCCATCGTCCTCATCTTAGGCCAGAAGTATCCAGCCCGAAGCACCTTCCCAACCAACGCTCTAGCCTTCAGGTGGTCGCCTCAACATCCTTCATGCACCTCCCTGAGCACGTAGTCTCCGTCCCCCTCTGAGACACACCTTAGATGAGGCCATACGTAGGATCGCTTATATAAGATCCCATCTTGTAGGTAGAACCTCAATGCTCTCCTTTCAACCGGGTCGTCCCTGATATCCTTTCCGGCTACCTGCTCCTGTAACCATTATATTAAGGGCGACCTCCAATCCCTTTGTTCCTCCACTTCGAGTACCTGGTCTAAAGCACTCCTAGTCATATCCATCAGTGTCACCGACCGAGATCGGCAGTCAACAAAAGACGCGGCCACCTTTGAGAGCAGGTCTGCCCTACCGTTTTCTCCCCGTGGTATTTGTATCAACTCCCATGCCGCGAATCCTTTCAACATCGCTTGGACTTCGACCAGGTACCTCTTCATGCTCTCTTCCTTAGCTTCATACTCACCCCTGATCTGTTAGACCTCAAGCTGAGAATCCGAGTGAATGATCACCTGGTGAGCTCCTCCTTTTAGGACGATCTGAATTCCCTTAATGAGGGCTTCGTACTCAGCCTCATTATTCGACACCTTAAAGGACAACTTGACCGCAAACTCTAAGTGGTCCTTATCTGGTGTGACCACCAAGAAGCCGAGATCCTCCTACCGCCGACGAGCCGTCGACATACACCATCCATGGTCCCCTCTCCGCTCCCAATGTGCACTCCTGTATGAAGTCAGCCAACGCTTAAGCCTTAATAGCTTTTCGCACCTCAAAGTCCACATTGTATTCGCCCAGCTCAACCGCCCACTTCACCATCCACCCCGAGGCCGAAGGACCACCCAAAGAAATCTTTGAGTGGGTAGTTGGTCCGCACCATGACCTTATGCGCTAGAAAGTAGGGACGCAATTTTCTGTCTGTAGAGATAAGTGCTAACGCTTCCTTCTCCACGTCGGAATATCGGCGCTCGGCGCCCTGCAATATACGGCTGGGATAGTATATTGGCTTCTGCTGTCCATGATTCTCCTTTATCAGCACCGAACTAATTGCTTCATGCCCCACTGACAGGTATATCACTAATGTGTCGTCTGGTTCCGGTTTTGTGAGTAAGGGTAGTTTAGCTAAAAACTCCTTCAACCTTTCAAAGGCGTGTTGTGCTTGCAGCATCCACTCGAAACGCGACCCCTTCTTCAAGGCCTTAAAAAATAGAAAACTCTTCTCTACGGATTGGGCTATGAAACTGCTCAACCCTGTTAGGCATCCGGTTAGGATCTGCACCTCTCTCAAGTTCCTCGGTGCTTGCATCTCCATAACTGCTCGTAGCTTCTCTGGGTTGACTTCTATGTCTCTCTCCGTCACCATGTAGCCCAGAAATTTTCCTGACCTTACCCCAAACTTGCACTTAGCTGGGTTGAGCTTCATGCCGTATTGCCGCATAGTGCTCAAGGTCTCGCGTAGGTCTACCACATGATCATCCGCCTTCCTACTTTTTACTAGCACGTCATCGACGTAGACCTCCATATTCCGACCAATCTGCCCTTTGAACATTTTATCCATTAACCGTTGGTAAGTAGCCCCCGCATTCTTCAATCCGAAAGGCATGACAATGTAGCAATAGGTGCCTTTGGATGTCACAAAGCTAACCCTCTTCCCAGTCCTCTTTGGCGAGAGGTATCTGGTGGTACCCCTGGGATGCGTCCATCATGCTCAACAGCTCGCACCCAGCCGTAGAGTGAACGAGTTGGTCAATACGTGGTAGGGGGTAGTGATATTTGGGACACGCTTTGTTGATGTCCCTGAAGTCTATGCACATCCTCCACTTTCCTTCTCCCTTCCTCACTATGATTGAGTTGGACAGCCACTCCGGGAATTGAATGGGTCGCACATGCCCCGCCTTCAACAGCTTCTCCACCTTTGCCTCAATAACCATGTCAAGCTCGGCACCAAAGTTCCTCCTCTTTTGCTTCACCGGCTTCATAGTTGGATCAATGTTTAGCCTGTGCTCTGCTACCCCGGGATCGATTCCTGTGAGGTCGTCAGCCGAAAAGGCGAAAACATCCACAAACTCCTTCAAAGTGCAATCAACGCGCCTTGTATGTAGGCCGCCAAATGCCGACCCACCTTCGCCATCCTGTCTGAATTTCCTTCTATCAATTCAACTTCCATAAGTTCGTCCTAGGAGCTCATCCCCAGCTCTTGCCTCTTCTCCCGGTGGGTGCTCTCAGGTAGGTCATCATTCCTCCCCTTATGTTGTGCCTCAGCCGTCTTCAAGGTGACCTCATAGCACCGTCGAGATTGCAGCTTGTCTCCAGTCACCTCTCCAACCTCATCCCCTAAAGGGAATTTAATCTTCATGCAATAAGTGGAAATGGCTGCCTGGAATGAATTCAAGCTAGGTCGCCCCAGTATGATGTTGTAGGCCGAGCTAGCATCCACGACCAAGAAGCGAACCATCTTCACCTTTCTCAAAGGTGACCTTCCCAATGCCACCTTCAAACTAACTTCGCCTACGGGGTGAACCTCACTACCGCTGAAGCCATAGAGAGCAGTGCGGACCAGCTCGACCTTCACTTCTAACTCCATCTATTGCAAGCACTTCAAGAAAATGATGTCTGCCGAGCTCCCCGTGTCTATGAGCACCATTTGCACATCGTAACTGGCCACCTCCGCAGTGATGACCAAAGCGTCATTATGTGGGACAACGAGTACCTGCACATCATCAGCTCCAAACTTCAGAGTGGCCGAACTCCTCTGCACCTGCACCTCAGCCACCTCATTGGCCACACCCTTTCCCCGGTAGGTCCTCATCCTCTCCATGTGCGAGTCTCCATTCGTAGGACCTCCCGCGATCATGTGTATTATGCCCTTCTTAACTGGTCTGTCAGGTTGCTCATCCGTCCTTCTCCGCTTATCACCCGACTCTCGCCCCTCTGGACGATCATCCTGGCGCTCTCTATCCTTGATCACGAACTCCTTTAGGTGACCGGCCCTCATGAGCCGCTCAATTTCATCCTTTAACTCCCGACAAAAATTGGTAGAGTGGCCAAAATCACGGTGGTACCGACAATACCTGTCCTTCGACGCCGAAAACTTCCGTGGTGGGGGCAGAGGTTTTGGCTGTGCGAGAAACTTGTCCTCCCTCACTTTTCTATCGTCTCCAAGATCTTCTGCTGTGGCGCATTGAGTTGTTTGTAATGCTCGTACCTTGGCCCCCTGAACCGATCCTCGACCCTAGACTCCTTGGGTGCAGCTCGTCGATCACCCTGTCGAGGCTTCTTTTTTACCTGCTTAGTCTTTGCCTTGTCATTCCGGAGAAAGTCTGCCTCTGATTCCTCCATGTTCACATATTTGCTACACCTCTCAAGTAGATCATCAAAGGACCTCGCCGGCCTCTTCGCCAACGAATCTCTGCACTTCCCAGGCCTCAATCCCCGCGTAAGGTTTCCAGCTTTTATCTCTTCTGAGGCAGAGGGGACCTCCACGCATTCCTTAGTGTACCGCGCTACATATTGCCACAAGGTCTCCCCCTCCTTCTACTGCATATTAATCAACGAGAGGTATGTCTTCTCGTGCTTCATGGCACTTTCAAACTGATTCAGAAACAAGGAGCTCAACTTTTCAAAGCAGTCGATAGATCCCACCGGCAACTGGTGGAACCAATCTTGCGCCGACCCCTTCAAGGTCGTCAAAAAGGCTCGGCAGCTCACAACATCACTATACCTATGCAGCACGGCTATGTTGTCAAATGATCTCAAGTGCCTAGCTGGGTCCACCGACCCATCATAGGACAAACTCAACTCCCTGAAGTTGCTAGGAAAATCCCCTCCCAAGACATCCTCTGCAAAAGGGTGCCCTCGCGAAACTACAGGTCTCTTACCCTGTACCCGAGCTTGAAGTTTCTGCATTTGAGCTGCCAACCTTTCCAAAGTTAACTCATCTGGTTGTGTCGTTGCCACCGGGCGGGAGGTCACCGACCTGGCATCATCCTCGTCGCCCCTCTCCACGCGCTGGTGCTGCTGATGCAAGAGGACCTGTTGTTGAGGTGCTAGTGGCTGCCGTGGCGGAAGTTGTCGAAACGACTCATTAGGAGTTCTCTTATCCACCTCTTGAGCCCGGCCTATCGCCTCAGCAATGATCTTGTCCAACTCCGACCTGGTCATCTATATAACCGGGTCCTCCTGTGGTGCCGAACAAACATTATCCCCCGGACGGTTTTGTGCTCCTACCATGACCAACTGCCTACTACCAAGGGCACCACTCTGATCACCTGCACCTCTGGATCCCAAAACACCTTGATTCACCCCCCCATCAACCGTGGTACCAGCCTCCTTCCATTTGTCCGCCCTATTACACGATCCTCCTGGGTTCGCCGAGTGCCCCTAAGCCTCTGGTAGTGGCGAAGGGCTCGCATTTGGGGCCAACGACGTCTCTTTAGGGGTGACAGACGATGGTGACCATCCTGGTGGGGGACCTGTCCCGAAGGCCCTCCGAGCCCACTCTACATCCATCTCCTTCGTTAGGTTCTTCTTTGAGTTATCTCTTGCCATGGTTCTTGTTCTATGCTTCTATGGTGAGAAAAAACAGCCTTTAATGCTCCGGTAGAAGACTGATTTTCCCCACATAGGGCGCCAATTTGTTATACCAGAAACACTTGAACCGCTGGATCGCTCCTCTCCGAACCGAGTTATGTCTCCTTGATCGTCGGTACCTGCAAAGCACGCCGGGGGTGGTCCCGGAGCGAACACTCCGACGCTCAAGTCAATGAGGTTCCAAAGAGAAAACGGCAGAGTAACGAGAGAATTTGTATGCGTGTGTCTAACATGCAGGCTCGAGCAGGTGCTCGAGTCGATACTGCTATTTATTTACCTTTATATTTGTCACGTCTAGCATTTTCGACTAAGCTCTTATTAGCTTGTATTTTACTCATGCAGAGGGATTTTTTCCAAAGCCCAACTTCAAAAAATCCGCGGAGAAGGGATCCGGGAGCACAAACTCCTCGAGCGGGACTGATAAGGCTAGGCACAACTCCTCGACCAAGGAGGCTTCGGCCAAAGGCGCGCCCTCCAAGTCCGGGGTTCCCCCCCCCCCCCTCCTCGAATAAACAAAGGGCCTCTTCTTCTCCTCATAAGCCATCCAACCGTCACCCCGACCCCTCAACCAAAGAAAGTGACGTTTCCAAAAAGCGTCCTCGTTCTGAGGTGTCTATCTCTTCGCCTTCCAGGCAGGCCGTCGATCACCCCAGGTCTCCCAGCAAGCATCTCCATACCGCAGAGAAGTCTGCTGGGGGACCGCTCGTTCAACAGCCTTCTCACTCTCCCTCCTTGGTGGGGACCGACCCCCGCACGGCCATCTCGCGCTTGATTGGTCTCTTGCCCTTCGAGGATACTCATTGTTGGGTAGTCGACCGTCGGGCTCAAGGCGAATATGCTGCTCGCGCCTTAATTTAGGTATGCTTATCTGCGACTATACTCTTCCCACCTTTGATCCATAACTCCTTCTACCTCCGCTTGTTTTTTTACTTGTGTTTCTTGTGCAGACCGTCGTCTCCGTCGCTCCCCTGCTCGAGGAGACCTTGAACAACTGTGGCCGTCCACTCCCCGTGATCGAGAGCGATAACAAGCGTCTCGACACGGCGTATGAGCAGCTTAAGGTCGAGAACCAGGAGCTGCTCATGGTGCGCCACGACCTAGCCGAGCAGGTGAAGAAGGTTGATGAGGAAGTGCGCCGCCTCAAGGACGAGCTGAAAAAGATAGATAAAATCCTTGAGGCGGAAAGAGGCAGTAGGAAGAAGGAGGTCGAGGCTTCTGTCATTACTGCCGTGAAGCAATCCCAACGGGCTTGTGGGGCTCTCAGCGTGGTCAGAGCTTCCTCAAGGCTTACCGAGAGCAGTTGATCGACGACTACC
This sequence comes from Striga hermonthica, assembly GCA_902706635.1. NCBI lineage: Eukaryota > Viridiplantae > Streptophyta > Magnoliopsida > Lamiales > Orobanchaceae > Striga > Striga hermonthica. The sequence goes on along the minus strand of CACSLK010027752.1, from coordinate 7,066,596 downwards.
TCCGCTCGACAGCCTTCCTCAAAGAGGCTTCGGCTATAGGGATCGACTTCTATACTTATAGTATGGAAGAGGTCGAGCGGCAATTGCTGGAGCAAGGGTTCGCTGGCGAGCTTAATCATGATAAAACCTGGGACACTATCCCGTCCGCGCCGTCGAATTTCCTGGGCGATCCCAACCTTCCCGCTGAGCACCCTTGGTGGTCAGAGTCACTGGAGCGAGCTTTGGGAGGGGACAAGACTTTGCAATATTATTTCGACGTCCCTAAGCCTGGCGAAACTCCACTGGTCCGTCTCTCCGGCCACATTCTTCCTTCGCCCTTGACTACCAGCGCTCCTTCTTCTTCTTCAAGTCCCTCCACTTCAGCTCTTGCTCAATCCACTGCTGCCACTATCCTGTCGACCGTAGCCACGCAGTCAACCACTATAATTAGTTATTCTATTATTGTGGACCCTATAATTAGTTAGACCTAATTGAATTAATAATCAAACTTAATTAAGGCGAATATGTATTTAATAGATTATAATGCTCTAATATTAAAGAGTCAAAATTTGTGATGTTTGACTTAGACAATAAGTGAGGTTACAATATGGGGAATGTTAGTAGGATTAGGATTGTATGTCTCCTCCTATATATATCCTACTACATGTCCCTCTCTCTGGGCTCATACGAAATAAAGTTCTTAACATCAAGGTCTTTATGAAATGACGAGAGACGCAGGAGAGAGAAACAATTCATAGACAAAGACTAAGCCTATGTTTGGTAGAACTAGCTGATAAGCTAGCTGATAGCTGATAAACTAGCTTATAGCTTATATGTAATTTTTGAGCTTATAGCTTATAGCTTATGACTTATAGCTGAAAAGCTAGCTTATATGGTAAAAGTGTTTGGTAAAATTAGCTGATAAACTAGCTGGAATAAAAAATTCAACTAGCTTATTTGAAAAGCTACCTAAACAAGCTTATCAAATAAGCTCGAGCTTTTTATATATGCTCGTCCTACCAAACAGGGCTTATTTGAATACAAGAAGCTTATAAGCTAACCAAATAAGCTATAAGCTAGCTTATTTGGTTTACCAAACATAGCCTAACTCATCATTCAAGATTATGAGAAAGAGAATTAAAAGAGTGTCGGTCGTAAATCAACATCATAGATCAAGAAAACAAGAAAGGATTATAAGCTGGACTCTTGTATGTTCTATGTGCAATTTAATTTATGCAAAGATTAATTATCATTTCACCTTGGTAAAACAAAATGTGCTTTGCTATAACAAAAATATTTAGGCATACAAACAAAGTAAGACCAACGAAAACACACTAATCAATTAATCAGCATAATATATTCACGCATTAATTAATTAATTAATTAAGGCAACATTAATTATTAAAAAAAGAAAAGAAAAGCAATGAGTTAGTTAATCGATGTTGGTGTCAAGGCGCGAGCCCATCATCATCATGACCTTGAATTCGTCAAAACAGATGACCCCATTCCCATCGGCATCGACGCCGCTGATCATTTTGCGGCACTCGGCCAATGTGCACTCCTCCCCAAGGCTGTGCAGCACATCTTGCAGCTCCTCGGCCGAGATGGACCCATCCCCATCTGCGTCAAACACCTCAAACGCATCCTGCAGGTTCTCGTCGTGGCCCACGTCTTTTGTATTCAGCTCAATGAACTCCTTCAGACTGATGAATCCATCCCCGTCAGCGTCCACCTCGCGGATCATGCTCGCTAGCTCCTCGTCTGTGGCCGGCTGCCCCAGCCCACCCATGATCGACCCGAGCTCCGAGGCCGAGATCTTGCCATCTCCGTTAACGTCAAACTTCTTGAACACCTGCTCAAGCTCCTCCTCGATCTGTGCCCGTGATGATGCCCCATTCCGAGACGGGCACCGGTGGCGGGACGAGGGGATGCGCAGATCCATTCGCTCTTTCTTCTTCCGATTCAACAGTTCCTTCAATCCCATTCTTTTTATCTTTTATTTTTATTTTTTTAGTTTGGGCGTTTTTATTTTGACTGGATTTATGGTTGTGTTTGTATATTTTGTGATGCAAAATTTCATGGTCATAAACCTAATTAGCGCGAGAGAAAAGGGCAATGTGTTTGTTGTTGAATGGTAGAAGAAATACCAAGTCATTTTGTTCCCTTTTTTGCAACATTATTATTATATTGTTTTAAGAAAAAAAAAAAATAAGAGATACTACTAAATAAAAACAACTCTTGTGTGATATAATTAGCCGTGGCAAAATGATGATCCCCTCTTATTAAAAAATATTTTGTACATGAATTACGCTTGTACTAGAAAATTTGATGGTGCAACACCTCAGCGGAGGAAGTGGAGCAGCGATTGAGGGCTTTCTTTCTATTTTCGGTGGAGAATGTGGTTATTGATTTAGGGAGGGATGATATGAAGACAATTATTTATAAAAAAATGCCATAAATGTTTATTTCGGAAAATCATAGGAGATAAGAAAGCGAATTCACAGGGATCAAGAAGGCAATGTGGCTAATTTGGAGACTAAAGAGCTCGCTGGAAGTTCGAGAATTAGGTATCAACTTTCTTCAATTCATCTTTAAACACAAGGAGGATTTAAGGAAAGTCGCAGTGGGTACCAATTGGATCTTTAAATATCAGTTTTTTATCCTGACCTCGAAATTTTAATATATTATTAATTAGTGTCTTTATTTATTTTTGTACATAAATCTATCATAAATGAGATATATAATTTATAAATTTATTATTTCTTGTCCACCAAGTCAAATCTTACGATTAGAAAAGAGATTAGTCTTAAGATAAGGAAAGATATTATATCAAATCAAGAAGGACCAATCAAACTGATATCTTATTCTATAAAACTCTCTCTCTCTCTCTCTCTCTCTCTCTCTCTCTCTCTCTCTCTCTCTCTCTCTCTCCTATACCTATATAAATAGGACTCTTCTCAAATTCACAAATCACACCTTAAAAATCAACAACTCATAAATCAAAACCTCAAATTCAAGAGTTTTCAAAAATCCCTCTGAAGATCCAAGGACATTAAAGTTGAAGGTCGGTGCTCAATCCGCAACCAAGCATCCAAACCGCTGAAGTATGTTCAATGAAGAAGAAGTCTAAAAAAAGAAAAAGCGGCGGCGACTCTTCCCAAGAAATAAAGAGACAACATCCACGCCTCTCAAATCATATCAACGACGTTCAAATTCATATAAGCCGCGTTCGTCGAAAAGTGCAACCAACATAGCGTTTGATTTTGAAAAAAGCTATCAAACTCTAGAGTCAACATTATTTAAGTCAAAATCCACCTTTCAAGAAGATCAAAGAAATAAGTCCTGCAATAAGTCGTCTTCAAACAAGTCAAGTCATAACATTTAATACTGGAATAGTCATTCGACCCCAAAATTAATGTTAGAGAAATTCAAGATCAAGCCCGAAAGAGTACCAATGGTCAAATCCATCTTTGAAGATCTCAAGCCCAAATCCAAGAAAAAAAGAATCAGAGGAGACATATAGAGATTGTACCCGCAATATCGTTTGATCGAAATATATTCAATTTGTACAAAAGGTTTATGATTATCATAAAATTATTGTTACAAATTTATCACACCCAGTGAGACATTCTCTACCTCTCATCTCTTGTTTTCACACCTAATTCGAAGATCTTTGAAGATGCATGAAGACCTCTTTGAAAAAAACTGTACAAGGGGACAACTAAGGATGATGTCTCCTCAAGCCATGAAATCTTCATTCGAATGGAGGAGAAACAAAACCGGTCTTCCATATACTTCTCAAATTCCACAGGGACAATTTACATGGAATGCTCCATCAAAGCCTCAAATTCAAATGCTCCTTGATATGATCCTAAACTATCTACTTATTCAAATGTTCCTTGATATGAGCTTAAATTATCTACATATTGCAAGGCTCTATGATATGAGCCTAAACTATCTACAAATTAAATCAAATCAAGAACTCTTTGATACAAGTATGAACTATCTGTCAAATCAAATCAAGTCAAATCAGGGAATTCTCGATACTATCTCTCAAATCTAATAAAGAAATCCTTGATACGAGTATAAAGTATCTCTGAAATCAAATCAGATCAAGATTTCCTAGACACGAGAATAAAAGGTCTACATATCAAATCTCCTTGACACGAGAATAAAAGGTCTACAAGTCAAATATGAAGCTCCTTGACACGAGCATAAAATATCTACATATCAAGATCTCCTTCACACTCGACTAAAAGGTTTACATATCAAATCTCACTGACACGAGAATAAAAGGTCTACAAGAGAAATATGAAGCTCCTTGACACGAGCATAAAATGTCTACATATGAAAATCTCCTTAACATGAAAATAAAAGGTCTACATATCAAGTACTTATTGACACAAGAATAAAAGGTCTACATATCAAGATCTTCTTGATACGAGTTTTAACTATCTATCTACAAATAAAGTCAAATTAAGACTTCCTTGATACAAGCATAAACTATATGTCGAATCAAATCAAGTCTCTTTGATGCAAGTTTAAACTATCTACAAATCAAGTCAAATGAAGAACTCCTTGATAGGAGTTTAAACTATCCACAAACTCAAGTCGAAGAACTCCTAGATAAGAGTCTAAACTATTTGCATGTCCAAACTGTTAGAGGTATGCTGTAAAAGCTCCATTTTGCATACTCTAGCAATTCCATTTTAATCTGGCCATCATGTTTTGGTCAAAGTACATATGCTTGAAGTTTATTTATTTATGCAATCATACTCCTTGTCTTAAATTGAGATAGTGTGGTTCGAAGTGTTTCGAACGGAAAGATCACCTATCGGTTCCTTGTAAGACTAAACTATTTGTTCACAGTCTAGACAGACAGTGAGACCCTTCTTTTTTTTTTTTTAACTAAGTGAGACCCTTCTTGGACAAAGATTGTAGTGTATTCTTGATTCAGTTGATCTTTGACTGGAGAATTACACTAGTGGTGTTATTTGACATAGTGGTAACCCCCAACTCCGGAGGTATTCCATGATCAAACTCGGCAACGGGAATCGCAACCCCGATCTCAAACTCTCAGTGAATATGCCAACGCAACCTGGAGGAGGACTTGTTATTCTCTCCCCGGGGTAGGGCGCAAAAATTTTTACCGAGGGCGGAATACGGACTTGATCTCGGAGCATCACCACATCAGCATCAGTTAAAATACTCGGCTCACCTTCAAAATCAACCGTCGGGTCAGGCCATGTCCTCACCGGTCTTCTCTAGTGAGGTTCCTCAACTTCGGCCGCACTCCCCTCCACTACGCAGTCACCATCCTCGTCGTTTGGCTTGATGTCCAAGTGCCTCACCAGCATCGGATCCCATCGATGGTATTCAAAGGCTAACTCGACCAATTCCAAATCATGGTACACCTCTAACGGGACCGAATCTGTAATAGAAGAACTCGCCACCGCCTTACCCTTTCCCTTCGACGCCATCGAATAAAAGAAAATTAAGGTACAATGGAAAAGCAAAAATCGACAATGAAGCTTACCAAAAAAATGAATGAGCAGACACTCGTGCACCAAGAACAGATCTCAAATTTGCAGAAGAATAACAATAACAGTACGTAAGAATTTGAAGATGAATGCAAAAGTGAAGAAAGTCCGATTGCAAATTGTGAAAGCCCTATTTATAATTTCTGATTTCTGACCATTGGGGACCTCAATTAGGGGCGCGTGCAACCGACGCGACCCCTAATTTCAAGCGGTGCCATCTCTTCGACTGAAAAATAACCTACTGTACACGTGGCACCCTATTAAAAACGACTGTTATTTCATTCAAGACCATTACGGCGCGACCCTTCACACTATGCATTAAATCGCCGACCATTATGTCTTTTCAGATTCTTCTTACTGTCCAGATGTATAACAGATTTTCACCAAGTGTTCTCACCTCGGAAACCAGATCCCACTTCGGAGCACACGATCCACTTCGGTCACCTCGCACATATCGGAATATCGAGGACAAGCATTTCCAGCCTCCAGTTTTCGTACCGATTCGAAGCCTTTAATTGTTTTGCAATATCGACGACCATCACTCCGTATGCCCACCGACCGACTCGGTAATTCACTGTTATGAGCCTTAAACAACGTCTTAGGCAACTTAATATCTTCACCGACATGGTCTGAAGTCACCCCGGTTCATATGACAAACCGGCATAACCACAGAAGACCGAAGTGATCACTACCAGCCGAGGACACCCCAACCGAAATCAATATGAACCGAGGTTGTCACCTCCTAAGCAGGTGACAAGGCGCCTACACGCCATTCTCACAAACTACGAGATCTGTTGGGACCCACTGATCCTGTCGCCCACCAAAAAGTAGCTTTATAGAGAAAACAATGCACGAATCCCGATATGTATCTCAAAAAGTTGCTATAAATAGCGAGTCCATAATACTTGTACGGGATTCGATTTTTCTGAACCGAACTCTTTTATGATGTAACAGGAAACGGCTCACAGAAGCTTTTCACCTCTGTTCACCTCAGACCGAGGCCATTGTTGAGAATTTCATATATACTTTACGTTCAAATCACTAATAATCATCAAGCAAACCTATCTTCAGATCGTTGTTAATAATCGCATAACAATAACTAGCACTTATGATAGTAATGTGGTCGATAGTAGCGGCTCATGAAGGACCGGTTGTGACCCGGGTTCTAGTCGCACTTGGCTGGATGGTTCAATCTGGTAGGCATAGCCCATGGTACCTTGGGAGTACATGGGTGGTAGGCGGAGGTTCTGGTAGGCGGAGGCTCTGGTAGGCGTAGTCCATGGTACCTTTGGGTACATGGGTGGTAGGCGGAGGCTAGCTCAATGTGGGCTAGGCAGGACACCTTGGCACCTAGGTAGCTGGACGTCCCGCTGAGGGGACCAGGGCCTAGAGGTGGCATCGTGCTCGAGTCATGAAGAGGTTTGTAACCTCAAGGACTCTTAGGATCTTGACCTAATCCAGAGGAGGACTCATAGTATGACAAGAACTCTTCAACTACTACGTAATTTCATCTATAAAAAGGGGACAGGTTATTTCACTTACACAAAAGTGAGAAAAGGTGAAAATTCTCCAAGTGTTGGTATTTATGCAGAAGAAGGAGGAGCGTGAAAGATTGCCCGGATTGCAAGATTGCAAGGGTTGTGATGAAAGACAAGCGAGCAGGTGCGTGAATTTAGGCTGTAAGATTAAAGTGGGAAATCTAACGACTGTCGCAGGAGAGATATTAAAAGGTACGGAAGATTCGAGACAGCACGGGTTACGGAATAATGATGAGGCACCTGACAGACGAAAGGACGCGTCTGAAAAGGCGGACAAGTGGCGAGATTTGAAATTCAAAAAGACAAAATGGCGGTTTCGATAGAGGATGGTCGATAAAAGGTAAAGAGCATGCCAGGTGGTCGAAAAAATAGAGTGGGACCTTAGCGGCACAGACAAAACTCACTCTTAGCTCGAGTCATTCAGACTCGACCAGAGTGGGGGGGACTAGATGATATGGGATATTGTATACTGGACCGGTTTGTCGGATCAACTGGGTTAAAATGGGATAATAGTCTGGTCGAGGCGGGCACTTGCAATAAAGGTCAAAAGTCGAGGATAAGGATGTGCGAGTTCAGTAGCATCGATCGAGTACCTTCTTCATTAGGCTCTGGTCGAGGAAAGAGATGGTCGAACAGAGGCGGTCGTGTAGTCGACCACTTCATATTCTAAGGACAGCTCCACAACCATCCTAAACTTAGTCGAATATCAGAATATGCAAGGGAATCTCCAGCACGTGAAAGGAGGACACGCAACGTAAAATGAGTGGTCCACGGCGATAACTAACTCTGATATTCTCTGACGCATCTGACGCATTTTCTGACACCAAAGATAGTGGAGATGCGCAATCGTACGGACGAGCAGAAGGGCTACCAGCTTGACTCGCCCAAGGCGTGCGTGAGGAACAGGTAACTCGTCTCTATAAATAGGGAAGAGAATGTTAGAGGTATGTTGTAAAAGCTGTGTTTTGCAGATTCTATCAATTCCATTTTGATCTGGCATTCATGTTTCGGTCAAAGTACATATGTTTGCAGTTTATTTATTTATGCAATACATACTCCATGTCTTATATTGAGGTAGTGTGGTTCGAAGAGTTTCGAACAGAAAGATCACCTATCGGTCGTTATAAGACTAAAATATTCATTCACAGTCTAGACTGGCAGTGAGACCCCACTTGGAAAAAGATTGTAGTGTATTCTCGATTCAGTTGGTCTTTGACTGAAGGATTACACTGGCACTTATGTTAAGTGTTGA
>CACSLK010027752.1:7037004-7056294 GCA_902706635.1 Striga hermonthica | reverse complement strand
ACCTTGACGGGGCGAGGCATAAACACGTACACGGAAGCCATGGTGTTGATCCAATGGCGACTTTCCCGGAGACGACCAATTCAGTGGGAGTCACTGCGAAAGAGGGAGTTCTAATACCCGAAACGGAGGGCGCACTCAACAAGGACAGGACTGTGTTTTCTCCGTAACATTGGAGATTTGATTAATGGCCATGATAGTTGGATTATAGTTCCTAGTTTATTATTGCTCATTAATCATGCATGTTTTACGTGATTGCTTATGTGAAAATACAAACATGTTAAGAAAATCCAATAAAAATTATATTAAGTGTGCAATGGGTTGAAATAAATTACATTCAAGGCCTCCATTATAGGTTTGTCAGTAAAGTGATTTAATTCGAGCCCAAAGGACGTTTTATTTCACGGTTCACAAGGACGAATCTCCTTCGGGATGGTTATAGTGAGCTATTTCAAAAGCGTACGGGTCACCAAAAGATGGACGTATAATTTTGGTAGTAAACTTAGTACCAACTAATGGGTTACGCTTAAAGTGCAAATAATTATGATAGTCCCAAAGGACAAGGTCATTTTTATTCTTTTATAAAGTTATTCTTTTATAAAGTTAATTGCGCTGGCCAAAAGATGAAACCGACTATTAGTTGAGTATTGCTGGGCAGTATGTCAAGCTAATGGGATTTATCCCTCCTCTTGCGAATGTTTGAACCGTAGATGTCCACACTCCGTGGCCTGCGGGGATTCGGTGTTTTGAGGTGTTGGTGAATTTATTCAAATGTTGTCGAATGGGATCAATATTTGATGTATAAATTCAAAACTACTTGACTGAGTAAAGACTATGTTTGCATGATCCCTGGAATTCAAAATGTCTTTCAATCCGTTGTTCGTAGTTCTCAAAGAAAACAAACTTGTTGGTCCCAATTATATTGACTGGAAAAGGAACTTGGATATAGTGTTAACTGCTGAAGGGTACAAATTTGCAACTGTTGAGGCTTGTCCGGTTGTGCCTGCTGACAATGCACCAGACCAAGAGAAAGAGGAGTATGCTCAGTGAAAAAAGGCTGATGAGATGGCGAGGTGTTACATCTTGGCAACTTTGTCAAATGTACTTCAACATCAACATCAGTCTATGAACACTGCAGCAGAGATGCTTCTCAATCTCAAGGAGTTATTTGGTCATCAGTCACGGGCTGCCCGACAACAAGCCATGAGGGTTCTAATGAACATGACCATGCGCGAGGGCACTCCCGTAAGGGAACATGTTCTTGCTATGATGGCCCAGCTGAATGACCTGGAGGTTCTTGGGGCTTTTATTGATGGGGAAACCCAGGTCGATATAGTGCTCCAGTGTTTGCCGAAGAGCTTCGAGCAATTCCGGTTGAATTAAAACATGAATAAGATGTTGATGACTCTTCCGGAACTTGTTGCTGAGCTTCAGGCGGCAGATGGCCTGTTTCGTCAGAAGACCCAAGCTATGGTGGCCCAGCGGGGAGAAGCTTCCACTTCTAAGGCTCCTAAGGGCAAGAAGAGGAAAAAGTCCGCAGGAAAGGGCAAGGCGGTCATGAGTGACGCGCAACCTCGACAAAAGGCGAAGAAGACGAAAGGCAAGTGCTACAACTGTCAGCAGAAAGGACACTGGAAGGCAAACAACCCTCTTTCCAAGAAACCCGAAAAGGGTACTCCTTTTGCTTTAGTCGTTGAAACATGTTTAGCGGTGTTATCTACCAGTACCTGGTGTGTAGATACAGGGGCCACTAATCATGTCTGCAATTCATTGCAGGGGGTCCAGAAAACCAAGCGACTTAGGGAAGGAGAGGTTACCATCTACTTGGGAGATGCTAGTAGAGCGTCAGCAGTTGCAGTGGGAGACGTCTATTTAGATTTTGGCTTAGATAGGTTTCTAGTTTTGAAAGATTGTCATTATGTTCCCAGTTTTAGAAAGAATTTGATTTCAGTTTCTAAGTTGTTTATGAACGATTTTTCCGCTACGTTTGATAATAAAGTTGTTATTCGTTTTGGCAAAAAGTTCATATGCTCTGGTTCATTAGTTGACAATCTATATATTCTAGAATCTAAGTCATCTCAACTGCAACATAAACAATTACTTAATTCATCATCTAATCTGAATAAGAGAAATGAACCTTCTAAAATGAACGAAACATATCTTTGGCATCTAAGACTTGGTCATATTAACCTTAGGAGGATTCAAAGGTTGGTAGCAGACGGGCCTTTGGGGTCGTTAGAAGTCGAGGCTTTTCCAACTTGTGAGTCTTGCTTGGAAAGTAAAATGACTAAGAAGTCTTTTAGTTCAAAGGGCATAGAGCCGAAGATGTGTTAGGGCTAGTTCATTCCGATCTATGTGGTCCTATGAGTATTCAAGCGAGAGGTGGTTTCGAGTACTTCGTTACGTTTATCGATGATTACTCGAGATATGGATACATTTTCCTTCTGTACTGCAAGTCTGAATGCTGTGAGAAGTTCTTGGAGTATAAGGCAGTTGTGGAGAAGCAGTTAGGAAAAAGTATCAAGTCATTACGATCGGATCGTGGTGGTGAATATCTCTCGAATGAATTTAGGAGCTACTTGACGGATAATGGGATTACATCCCAGCTGACTGCGCCTGGCACGCCTCAGCAGAATGGCGTAGCAGAACGGAGGAACAGGACTCTTATGGAAATGGTTAGGGCAATGATGAGTTATAGTACATTACCAGATTCGTTTTGGGGACATGCCCTAGAAACATCGGTGTACATTCTGAATAGAGTACCTTCTAAATCAGTACCGTCTACACCATTGGAGTTGTGGTCTGGGCATAAGACTAGTCTAAGGCATCTCAGGATTTGGGGTAGTCTTGCACATGTGCTGAGAACCGATACTAATAAGTTGGAACCGAGATCAGAAGTAAGGCTGTTTGTGGGATATCCTAAGGAAACGAAAGGTGGTCTATTTTATAGTCCCGAGGACCAGAAAGTAATCGTTAGCACGAATGCTAGGTTCTTGGAAGAAGACTATGTCTTAGATCATAAGCCCAGTAGTAGACATGTTCTTGAGGAGTTAAAGGGAGTGAGTACTTCAATACCGAGTGTGCTAGATGTTACACCACAAAGTACTGCAACACGTATCGCTGATGATGCACCTGAGCAGGTAGTACCTCGTCGTAGTGGGAGGGTTGTCCGGCAGCCCGAACGGTTCATGGGTTTGGAAGAGTTTTCTGAGGCCGTCCCGGACGTTCTTGAATCCGACCCATGGACATACAATGAGGCACTCCAAGATCGGGACGCAGAGTCTTGGCAAAAGGCGATGAAATCTGAAATAGAGTCAATGGACACTAATCAGGTCTGAGATCTTGTAGAGCCACCTAGTGGCGTTCGCGCCATTGAATGCAAGTGGGTCTATAAGAGAAAGAGAGGATCAGATGGGAAGGTTGAGACCTTCAAAGCTAGGCTTGTTGCGAAAGGGTACACTCAGAAAGAAGGGATCGATTATGAGGAAACCTTTTCGCCGGTAGCCATGCTCAAATCCATCAGGATTCTCTTGGCTGTGGCCGCTCATATGGATTATGAGATTTGGCAAATGGATGTTAAGACCACTTTCCTTAACGGGAATTTGGACGAGGACATCTATATGCAGCTACCAGAAGGATTCATTGCAAAGGGCCAAGAGCATCTGGTCTGCAAGCTGAAGAGGTCCATTTATGGGCAGAAGCAGGCTTCGAGGTCTTGGAACATCTGTTTTGACGAGGTTGTCCAATCGTATGGATTTACCCAATGTCCGGATGAGCACTGTGTGTACAAGAAAAGTGATGGAACTGTGGTGGTGTTTCTAGTGCTGTAGATGACATTCTTCTCATTGGAAACAGTGTGAAGATGTTGTCAGACGTAAAGGTATGGCTATCCAAGCAGTTTGATATGAAGGATTTGGGTGAAGTAGGACATGTTCTCGGGATCAAGGTCATTCGCGACCGAGAGAAGAGAAAGTTGTGCCTATCCCAATCCACATACATAGACACTGTCCTAAAGCGTTTCAACATGTAGGATTCCAAGAAAGGGGATTTGCCCTTTCGACACGGAATACCTCTATCTAAAAGGATGTCCCCGAAGACGCCTCAAGAGATAGAGGACATGAAGGCAGTTCTATATGCATCGGCAGTAGGAAGCCTCATGTATGTGATGTTGTGCACGCGACCTGATATTTGTTATGCCGTGGGCATGGTAGCAAGATATCAGAGTAATCCAAGACCGGAATATTGGTCTGCGGTAAAGCATATACTCAAGTACCTTCGTAGGACTAAGGAGTACATGTTGATTTACCAGGCAGATGAGTTGCTTCCGTTGGGTTACACCGATTCATACTTCCAGGCAGACCGGGACGAAAGCAAGTCAACCTCAGGGTTTGTGTTTACTTTAGGAGGAGGAGCCATAGTATGGAGGAGTGTCAAGCAGAAATGCGTGGCAGACTCAACAATGGAGGCTGAGTATGTAGCAGCCTCAGAGGCAGCGAAAGAAGCTGTCTGGCTCAGGAATTTTCTCCTCGACCTTGATGTGGTATCGAGTTTGCCCGCTGCAATCACAGTGTTCTAAGATAACAGCGGAGCAATAGCAAATTCGAAGGAACCACGGACTCATAAAGCGAGTAAACATATAGAGCGCAAGTACCACCTGATACGAGAAATCGTTGGACGAGGAGAAGTCGTTGTTGCCAAGATACAATCAGAGGACAACCTAGCTGATCCTTTTACGAAGAGCCTACCAGCGAAAGTCTATACGAGACACGTAGAAGGAATGGGAGTCAGATGTTAGGGCAACATAGGAGACTGGTCTTTGAGAATTAGATTGAAAGAAATTGTGGTTATTTTTGTTTAGCCATGAGCTTATAAAGCATAAGTGCGAGATTGTTAGAGGTATGCTGTAAAAGCTGTGTTTTGCAGATTCTATCAATTCCATTTTGATCTGGCAATCATGTTTCGGTCAAAGTACATATGTTTGCAGTTTATTTATTTATGCAATACATACTCCATGTCTTGTATTGAGGTAGTGTGGTTCGAAGAGTTTCGAACAGAAATATCATCTATCGGTTCCTTATAAGACTAAACTATTCGTTCACAGTCTAGACTGGCAGTGAGACCCCACTTGGAAAAAGACTGTAGTGTATTCTCGATTCAGTTGGTCTTTGACTGAAGGATTACACTGGCACTTATGTTAAGTGTTTAACAGGACCGCGGAAGGCAAAGGTTATGAGACTTACTGACCGTTGTTGTAACCTCGCCCTTCAGTGATTGATGCGTTCTCTTAAGCTGTACTATAATATAAAATAGGCATATATTTTTATCTCTTATATATTTGATTTACCAAGTGATTCCTATTCTGTTAGTATGACATACGAGGTATTTTTGTAAGTAAGAATAATTATATGATGTGCTATTATAGATTATTTACAGTCACTATGTTCCAGTGCGCTGGATTGATGACGTCCCCGAAATGAGCTCGAAAAAGAACATTATGTTAAACCCTGCAGGTAGACGATTGTCTGACATAATGGTTAAAGGCTGAGTGGTACTAATTTCGGAAATGAATAAGAAGTTGATTAATTATTTTTTCAGTAATTTAATTAATCAACGGACGTTATATCTTAAACATAGGGAGGTAAATCGATCAATCAGATTGATATTATTTAATCATGGAGGCTCGATTTTATTGGTAAAATAGTGGCTAAATGGGGAGAGCAATAATATTACTCTAGTGGGATGTTTTATTATTTAATTCCATTAAATAGGAATTAATTTTATTCCTTATTAATTAATTAATTAGGAGAAGAAAATTCCTACTAGAATCTTCTCTTGGGATTAGGAGACTTGGGAGTCTTCTAGAAGGTGAAGATTAGTGGGAAATAAATTTCCTACATTATATTATTAATTGGAGTAAAATTAGGTATCCTAAAATATGAATTAATTCTATTCCATGATTATTAATTTAATTAGGAAAGGAAATTCCTACAAGGATCTTCTCTAGTATTAGGAGACTTAGGAGTCTTCTAGAAGAGAAGGATTAGTAGGAGATCTCCTTCCTAGATTAAGTTAGTATTGGATTAGAATTAGGTTTCCTAGGCCTAATGGAATAAACCCATATTTAGCACCTCCTTAAGGTCCCTAATGGAGCTTATATATACACCATTCACAATCTCTCCTACAAGTTGATGTTGGCCGATTTTCTCACCTACATACACGAGAGAAATATCATTGTTCGAGAGTTAGGGAGATCCGATTAAACGCTCCACCAAGTTTAATCGGAATAGGTGTTTAGGTAATCCATTAGAAGGCCTTTTGGTACAATTAATTGAGCTTTCTAAGAACCATATTTTCCGGTCATCATCATCATCTAATCACCTCCGTCCGCCGCCAAGATCAGCCGCCGGAAAATCGCACCACCGCCGGAAAATCGCACCGTCGCCAGAAGTCAGCCGAGCCCAGCCGAGCGCAACCGCACGCCACCGCCAGCAGTCGCGCATCACCGAGCCTAGTGCACGACGCCCAGCGACGCCCAGCGATACCTGCGAGATCCAGCGCCGCCTGCTCGTCCGCAATCTGCTGCCAGTCGACGCCTGCGCAAGGCCCCAGCGCGCATCGTACACGCGCGCAACACTCCTTGTGTGCCCAGGATTCTTCGTACCGCACGTCCGCGTGGCCCAGACGCACGACGGCAATCCGCAGCTACCTAGGAGTCCCGCACCAGCACGCGCGACACGCCCCAACGCCCGTCCACGCTGTCCCACATCCCGCGCACGCCAGCTGCTGTCCGTGATGCGCACGACCGCGCTCAGCGCCCGACACGCACGAGCTGCCCGCTGCACCCGACTGCCGAGACCAAGCCACCATCCGTTCGTGATCCGTTTGACGAGTTGATTAGAATCAACTAAAGGTCAAACCTATCCGCCCATTAGGTTGTGCTGTTCAGACGAACTTCACCAACGGTACTCTACATCGTCTCAGAGTCGGCAAAAATTTTAAAAGGTAAACGTCCATATCCTAACTATAGATTTCACTGCCTTAGGATTTATTTCGATAAAGTTCAATGTTGTGCATGTTGTTTGACGTTCCTAACAGAACCCAACAGAGAACTCTGATTTTAGAACAATCTCTCATACTTTTACATACTTACACATACATTCTTAATCTTCTCAATATCTGACTTGAGCGTTGGAGGTTCTTCACCGGAAAACACCTCCAGTGTAAGAGTTACGTGCAGGTTACGCGTTCTACCGGCAAAGAAGGCAAGCTCGAGACGGTTTCCAGCCGGTCGGGCGTTAGACTTGTATTACTCGTAATCTCCAATTATGAGTTAGTCTTTGCCTATGAATTGTTTCTCTCTTCCGCGTCTCTCGTCTTTTGATAAAGACCTTGATGTTGAGAACTTTATTTCATATGAACCGAGAGAGAGGGGCATGTAGTAGTATATATATATAGGAGGAGACCCACAATCCTAATCCTACTAACATTCCCCATGTTTTAACCTAACTTATTGTCCAAGTCAAACATCACAAATTGGACTCTCTAATATTAGAACATTAATAATACTTTAAATACATATTCGCCTTAATTAAGTTTGACTATTATTTCAATTAGGTCTAACAAATTATATGATCCACAATAATAGAATATTATAAAATATTATTACATACGGACCCGGACCCATTTTGAAGGGTAATAAGAATTCAGGAAGAACTTGCAAAATAAAAATGGAGTGGAAAGAGAAATTGTTAATGAGGTAAGAAAGATCACAGTTCAATCTGGTCAAACTCAATGTTTATAAACACATTTTCTAACCACCTTGACATGGCTAATTATGAACACCACCTCCCTCTGGCCCTAGCCCAGGGCGACCTGGGTAACAGCCCATGGCCTAATTGAATGAGGGGTACCAACCAACCCACTATATGCTCTTATCTCATTTTTTTTATCTTCAAAAGTAAAGAAATAAAATAAAGACTCGCCTAGTACAATGAGGGGCATCCACATTTGTTGAAAAAAAATCTCTTTCTAATATTAAAAGTAATTAAGATGATTTTCTATTTTTTCTCTTCCCAAATAACATTTTCCTCACTCTCACACAGACACCGCCTTATGTTTCTCTCTCTCTCTCTCTCTCTCTCTCTCTCTCTCTCTCTCTCTCTCTCTACTTAATTATATGTTAAATATTATTATATTATTTAAAGTACCCTTTTATTTACTTTTTAAAAAAAAAACTTTATATATTTTTCTTTAAAAAATTATATTATTTTTTATAGTTTAGATTTGCTTCACTAATTAAAAATGTTGAACTTTTTACTAGATTATATGTTATATATTATTATATCATTTTAAGTACCTTATTTATCTCTTTTTTTTTTTTTTTAACAAACGACAAAAATAATTCTCATATCATCAAGAAAATATTAAAAGGGAAATCCCCAAGCCTGGGTCACACTCAAGTGTAGCCGAAGACGAGCTAATACATTATCAAAGATAGCACATTATCAGAGCCTACCTAAGCAGATCACCCTACACTATTGCACAAGGTTATAAAAATGATCCAATGCAACATATAATGTAACGCCCCAAAGAATTTTTAAAGACAATTCCGGACTTATCCAAAATTCTTGTTTTAAAATTTCAAAATCATTTATCGATTTATAAAACATTTGGCGCTGCTCGAGAACTTTTCAAAGTTAAACACATAATCAGCATAAAAGAAACGAGAATATTCAACATAATTTAAGTTCTAGGACTAGATTTCAACATATCTAGCAATAGGATTGTCAACACAATCCAAACTGATAATAATAATCCCATGGTTCAAACACTTCAACCAATTCCAAAAGCGATGGGGAACAATAACAATGTCTGATAATCATAAATATCAAAGCATGCGGAAGCCATAAAAAGCATTAATACTGTTTGACCATCCACTTATCTTCAGCCTCGTCATGCCCAACACGTGCTTAACCTGCATCAGTGAAGAGCAGGTGGGGATGATAATAAATATAAACGAGGTGCTCACCACTATGCATAATATATTGGTAGGAATCCTATACTAGAGTCATAAGCAAGTACATGGTCAAAAGACATAACACACCACTCTCCTACTCATCACTATACTCATGTGCACACCTATCAAAAGCCGCCAAGGGTAAGCCCAAACTCGTCAGCGGGTGTACAGTCGTGTCGAGGTTCAATATCAACGGTCACGGCCCATCGACTAGGCTAAAATGAGTCTACCTATCACAAGGTTGGAGATCGCCCACCACTAGGCACCGTCTCATGACTCACACATACATTCATAGAACACAAAGTATAAAAATCTTACCTCAATTATAACATAGAAAATTTTAGATTAAAACCCACCTAGTATTCGGAATGGCAAACCACGACAAGTAATGGAACGTAGGTCGAGGCTCGACTCCTCAAACACCTACATTTAAGCGAGATAATATATCAATAATCTATCTCGCTACTCGAATTAAACATAAAACCCATGCTTAATAAAAATTAACAGTTAAGGGTTTTAATCGGATTTTTCGTGGAACTGGAACTCTCTCATTTTTTAAAAAAAAGGACTCGGAGAACAAAATTTAGAGTCTCGGGACTTAAATAATTTTTAGAAATAAGTTCGATACGAAAAACGGGCTCCGAAACACAAAAATTGGTTAAAAAAAATGACTTGGGCCGTGCTGGAACAGCTTGATACGCTGCTGGGCCGCATGTCAAGTACTGGGCCAGGGAAAGACATACAATTGGGCCTGTTACTAGGCTGGACATCGCGGGCTCCCAATGGTCTCTTGCGGGCCGAAGGCAGAGGGGGAGATGGGCTACAATGCGGGCTCAAGCTGCTGAGACACTCGAGCCACGCGCAGGCTTATCGGGCCGAGGTGGCCCGCGCTGCAATCTGGGGAGAATTTTAAAAGAAATGTGCAAAGGCAAGGTTCGAACCCTTGACCTCTCACCGCTGCACCACACGCCTACTTGCGACTTAAAATGAATTCTCGGCTTATTGGATTTAGTAAATGCCTGCAAATTTGAACAGAGACTGCACAGCAAGAGTATTTTCTGGCAACGGTTTAGACCATTTGGAACGAACGGGTTTCGATATTACTCAGAAAAATTTCCAAAATACAACAAGTTTTATCCCGAGTTTGAAAATCTTATAAAAATCGGGTTTTCTGACCAAAAGACGAACACATAACCGGTTCTAATCGAACACATATTTACAAACGACAAATCGGACATAAAATTGATAATCCGAATTCAACTGAAAACTCACAGCAGCAACGAGACTTAATTAATACGATAAACGAGAGTTCCGAATCACACGAATAATTCACAAACATAATCCGACAATTAAAATGATTAAACAAGCCGACAAATGAATTTAACACGAAAGCCAACGAAACGATTCAACGTGAATGAAAATGAACGAGCGATATCAATATGAATAACAATATACGAGGAGGTTCGAAGAGATTTACCCGTCTTCGGGAAATTTACGAGAAATCAGAAAACAGGTCGGAACGAGACGGAACGAACGGAACTCCAAACTCCTCGAAACTTGATGGACGACTATTGCTCACGAACGTTGTGCTGCTCCTCACGATGGATGAACAGGTCGGGACTGAACTCGGGCACGAACAGGACGGCCGGTGGAGTTGCAGGCCACCAGAATTAATGGTGTGTAACGCCCCACTTTTAATAGACAAAATTCAGGATGAATTTTTTTTTTGTTCAAAATTTATTTCAATATCATTTGAGGCACTACTCATTTTCGAAACGATTATCCATAATCAATGATAATTGCAATATCCCATAATCAATCATAAATCCATTGTATAAACTGAGTTTCTCAAATTTCTACATCCAATGAGTACACTCCTTAAAATAATCTAATAATCAAAATTCGAAAAACAATAATATTATTATTCAGTTTAACATGCGGAAGCAATAATCAATAATAGACCACCACTCGCATCCCTCCGCCGTGCCCGCATATACTAACCTGCATCCATGAAGAGCAGGTGGGGATGAGCACAAAGAAAATCGTAGTGCTCACCACTATGCACGTAAATAACAACATAATATAACAAAGGGGTATGGTCACAGTATGATCATAAATTAATTCGACATGTCACATCTCCAATCAATATACCAATAATCTCACTCATGTGCACATCTATCATTAGCCATTGAAGGACATACAACTCTCAACAATGGGAGTGCATACCGAAGGACATACAGCTCTCAACTGTATGGCCTTTCATTAGGACTTAGGGAGATTGCCTCACAAGGCATCGTCGAAGGACATAAACCTCACATCGACGGGGACAACCATTCGAAGGACATACAGCTCACATCGAAGGTTACACCAATTCACAAACATGCATTGATCATACCAATCCAACAACAAACAAGTTATTTACGGCATAGCAAATTTTCAAATAAAACCCACCTCGAAATTGCGGTAGAATATTGCACACAAAAGCAAATACGTAGGAAGAGGGCTCGACTCCTCAAACACGTACAATTAAGCGGGATAATATCTCAATAATCTCTCTCACTACTCGAATTTAAGAATAAAACCCCTACTTAATAAAAATTAAGACTCATGGGTTTTAATAGGATTTTTTCGTGGACTTGGAACTCTCTCATTTTTGAAAAAATAGGACTCGGAGAATTAAATTAGAGTCTTGGGACTTGAAATAATTTTTTTTTTCCAATATCTTTTAAAACTTATAAATATTTTTAAAATTGAAAACGGAATTAAAACGGGCTCCAGAGCACAAAAATAGTTAAAAACCCGAATTGGGCCGTCTGTCTAAATTCTGTCCAAAAGCTGCCAGTATTTGGGCATAAAATGACCATTGGGCCGCGCGCACACAGGGCCTGTTCAAGGGCTGCCGGACGCGGGCCTCCTCGCGGGCTGGGGAGTTGACTGGGAAATGGGTCGCTGAAATGGGCTAAAGGGAATTAGGTTTTTGGGCCTCGCAGACAGAATTGGGCTGGATAAACAAGTAACATCAAAATAAAATGGCTAATTCAAGGGCAGGGATCGAACACCGGACCTCCCTCAAAGAGCTGAGCATAAGCGCCAATACGCCACACGTCTGTTTGGGAATTGGACAAAAAGAAAGAAATAAAAGTATCTGGCTGCGAACTAAAAGAAGGAACACAGCAGACTGTACACTGAACAGAATTTTGCTGCAACTCCAACGATCAATTCGAACTCGACCAAGTTTCTGCAATTTCGAAAAATTTCGAAAATAAACATAATTTTTCAGGGTTCAAACATTTATAAAAATCGGGTTTTGATTGTTCGAAAAATGAAACGACAACCAGCAGTTCGAAAACGAACAAATAACACATCAACGACGGTAACGCTCGAAACCATAGAACGAGACTCCGAAATAACACGATTAATGCACAACAACAATACTCGATAATACGAATGAGAGTTCCAACCTTCCACGAATAATTCACGACATATGAAATAAATAACGAACATACGAACAAACAAATAAACCGAACTCGAAAACCAACGAAACGATTCAATGCGAATGAAAATAAATGAGCAATATCATCCTGAAAAACAATTTACGAGAAGGTTTTGAAAAGGTTTACCCGTCTTCGGGAATTTACGGGCTCGAACAGACTAATCGAACCGGGCGAACGGAACCTCGACGGAACTCGAAACTCTGAATACGGGGCTGAGGGAACTGCTCACAAACATCTACTCTCCGGAGTAGACGCCGTTGAACTGAGCTTCGCTGGAAATGGTCACAACGGGACCGTGGCTGTGGCTTCACGGGGAGGATGCTGGTGAAGTACGATTGTTCGATGATCGAACCAAGATGTTGGTCGTGAACTGGACTGCTACGAAAAGAAAAAGAAAAACGATGGGGACAATTGGCGACGAACAGGACGACCGACAGGCTGTACGTGGACGACGAAAAACGGAGTCCTCGACGGAGAAGAAAGGCCCAGCGGCGAGGATATTTTTTTTTTTTTTTAAATATTGAACTGCCGAGAGGGAAAAATTCTCCTAGCTTTTGAATGATCTGATGGAGATGAAGCCTCTGATCGAGTCTTATGCAAGCGAGAGGATCGTGCGCGATGAGGGAGATCTTTAACCCAAAAGAATCGCAACTCCCAGACCACGTGAGGAAGAAAGCTGCAGATATTTAATGACAAGCGGGCTAGGAAAATTTTGCTCATATTGGGCCTAAAAATCATATTTCTCTCAAGTGGGCTAAACAAAATTCACCAAGTCTAGAAATTTGATCGTTTTGGCCCGAAAATAACATCTCCGCGATAACAAGAATTCCCGAACGATTCAATTGACGGCGGATAATGAATAAAATCGCATTATACGACTTATTATATTAATTAGACCAGAACGTCTAATTAATTAATATAAGTCTAAACGAGAATTGTCGAGCAATAATACAATATAGACAGTTAACTCAAAATAATAATAATAATAATAATAATAATAATAATAATAATAATAATAATAATAATAATAATAATAATAATAAAGCAAAATGCTTAAATAATTCCAATATTATTCAAAATCAAACGGGGCATTACAGTCTACCAACCTTAAAAGGAATTCCGTCCTCGGAATTCGAAAAGTAAAATAACTAGATTACAAGGGTAATATCAACATAAATGTTCGGTACTCCCTCTGAATCTCGGTTCCCCTGTTCCAAGTCGTCTCGCCCTCGACTTGACTTTTTCCACTGGACTTTGATGAATACCCCCTTCCGGCCTTTCCCTAATGGACCCTCTGATCCAATAGGTCACCGGTACCTCCATACAGGTAGGGTTCTGCCTATCACGCAGCTCGTCACAAATCTCACATACCTCGAGGTCCCGCACACGTTTCCTCCATCATGAGACATGGAACGTGTCATGCATCCTCGAAATTCCTAGTAGTGCAGTCAATCACCAGGCTAAGTCATCGACTTGGTCGAGGATCATAATAGAACTAATATAGCCTGGCCGCAGCCTCTTTTCTTATCACAAAGCTCCTCACTCCGCGTGGTCATAAAAATGCAATTAAGTACAACGACTCTTAAAGGTTAAACATCCAAAGTTGCCTCACTTCTTTAGTCCTCCAAGGAAGACTTAGGTCAAGCAATACACGTGAAATTTCTCGAAATCGATACGTATTTACACGCTAGAGAGTTGGCAGCTGTGACATGAATGGCTGGCCTGGCATGTGGCAACACGACACGCTACATGCGGCACACTACACACGGCACTTCCTACAACTCGAGATGCATCACCGAGCGTGGCACGCCTGTGCGCGGCACCAACACACAGTACACCTGCACCGCCCGCATCCAGTAGCTACGGTTCATTTCTCATCAGCTGTTACATCTCCCTGTTTTGATACATACACGAAGATCGAAAATTCCCTAGTGTTTT
Source organism: Striga hermonthica (assembly GCA_902706635.1). NCBI lineage: Eukaryota > Viridiplantae > Streptophyta > Magnoliopsida > Lamiales > Orobanchaceae > Striga > Striga hermonthica. The sequence goes on along the minus strand of CACSLK010027752.1, from coordinate 7,041,849 downwards.
GCGACCCTAATCCAAACAACAATATCCAATTACTCCGACTTTGCTGTCAGGGTACTTATACTTCATTATGAGTTAATTGGCTGATTACTCACAATGTTCTCATAACTCGTTGGCTACCCTCCTTAAAAGACTTCTTCCATTTCAAAACATTTATAGCACATCCAGGAACTCCTCTCGATTCCCCAGTGTGACACCCAATTTGTTCACATAAGAATGATTGATTTACGCCTATCTCTAGGCCCATGTTTTCTCAAGAGTTGCAACATTATTAGCTCTCTTGAACCCTCCACATTGACTTAAAGATGTCATGAAACAAGATTGCTACATTTACGAGGACAGATAAGGATTAACAAAAGTTAAGATTTTTAACCCCATCATAAATCTCATTCCACGCAAGGAGGAAAAGACAAGAGAAATTGCTAAATCATGGAACTTGAATAACAAAGAGGAGTCTCAAACAAATTCAAACTTGTCTTGCAAACAAAAAGGAAATAACAAGGTTTGCTAAAAGTCAAGAGAAACGAAGTTCTAATGAAAGAAAGAACAAATAAACATCTCGTGTCTGATACTCGGTCGGTCGCTCAACCTTGGTTCTGCTCGGCTTCAAATTGGGCCATCGTGTATACCCGTGCTCGACCTCCTTAGCCAAACCTCGGTTGGGCCTGCTGATGCTGCGGTTGAAATGGTGGGGGTTGCTGCACATTCTGCTGCGGGGGCAGTGGGGGAAGCTGCTGCTCATGAGGGTAAGGCGGTTGCTGCTGATAAGGTCCCTGTTGCTGCCTCGTCGGCTCGGGACACATATGGGTAAAGTGACCGATGAGTTGACAATTGTAGCAGGTTTTCTTAGCAGCTCGACACTCTCTGTTATGGTTCTTGCCGCAATTAGGACACGCTAGAATAGGGCCGCGGGTGGCGGGGCGGTCATCACGTCTGTCTGAGCCTCCACGCTTTCCCTTCCGGTCATCTTGGTGGGAATCAGCCTTTCTCTTGCCTGAACTAGAGCCGAGCGGCGTGGAGGAGATGGGCTGAGCATACTGAGCAACGGTCTGAGGAGGCTGGGAGGCATGATAATATGAAGGGACTGGGGCTATCGGAATGAGACAACTCTTTACCTCCTGAGCCCGACTAATAGTGTCGGCAAAAGACATCAGTCCGTGACTTCCTACTAGTTCACGAATCCTCTGGTTGAGCCCCTTGAGAAACTTGCGGGCCTTCTTGGCATCGGTGTTCACTGCGTCGCCTGCAAAAAGGCACATGCGGGTGAAGGTACGGATATTCTCATCCACTGTGGAGCTGCCCTGCTGCAAGTGGTAGAACTCATGCTCCATCCTATCCCAAAAGCTCTGGGGAAGGGACTTGCCATGCACCATTGTCTTCATCTGCTCCCAAGTGAAAGCATGAAGCTCCACCTCTGGCCTCCGGGCCCAGTGGTCAATCCACCAGTCAGAAGCGTCCTCCTTCATCTGATAAGATGCGAGAGATACTCGCTGACGGTCCGGGAGGGGGAGTACATCAAAAATCTTATCCAGCTCCTTGATCCATTCCAGTACCGCTGTGGGTTTCTCAGTCCCCGAGAAAGTCGGTGCATTCATCCTCTGAAACTGGACCATAAGCTGAGTAAGATCCATGGCCGGAGGGGCCTGGTGCTGACGGGGCGGAGAAGGTTGCGGGGATGCCTGACGATTACGGTTGTTACGGGAATTCATAGCTCTACATTGCATAAGCCGAACAAAGTTTAGCACAAACAACAAAAAAAATCATAATTACAAGAGTCTATAGTTCAACACTAGAGTTCCAAATTTAAAACATAGGTGGATAACTCCTAAACCCCGATTTCATATCATAAATCAACAATGCATAACAATATCAAAATCATTCAGGTACTCATACCTGAACTGGCGCGGCACGACGAGAGCGAGTGGTCATAACTTACGGTCAAACACATAATCATATAACTCGCATTAACCAGTCTACAGAAACGCAGACTGGCTCTGATACCAAACTGTAACGCCCCACTTTTAATTAACAAAATTCAGGATAATTTTTTTTTTTTCAAAATTTATTTCAATATCATTTGAGGCACTACTCATTTTCAAAACGATTATCCATAATCAATGATAATTGCAATATCCGATAATCAATCATAAATCCATTGTATAAACTGGGTTTCTCAAATTTCTACATCCAATGAGTACACTCCTTAAAATAATTCAATAATCAAAATTCGAAAAACAATAATAACATTATTCAGTTTAATATGCGGAAGCAATAATCAATAATAGACCACCACTCGCATCCCTCCGCCGTGCCCGCATATACTAACCTGCATCCATGAAGAGCAGGTGGGGATGAGCACAAAGGAAATCGTATTGCTCACCACTATGCACGTAAATAACAACATAATATAACAAAGGGGTATGGTCACAGTATGATCATAAATTAATTCGACATGTCACATCTCCAATCAATATACCAATAATCTCACTCATGTGCACATCTATCATTAGCCATTGAAGGACATACAGCTCTCAACAATGGGAGTGCATACCGAAGGACATATAGCTCTCAACGGTATGGCCTTTCATTAGGACTTAGGGAGATTGCCTCACAAGGCACCGTCAAAGGACATACAGCTCACATCGACGGGGACAACCATTCGAAGGACATACAGCTCACATCGAAGGTTACACCAATTCACAAGCATGCATTGATCATACCAACCCAACAACAAATAAGTTACTTACGGCATAGCAAATTTTCAATTAAAACCCACCTCAAAATTGCGGTAGAATATTGCACACAAAAGCAAATACGTAGGAAGAGGGCTCGACTCCTCAAACACCTACAATTAAGCGGGATAATATCTCAATAATCTATCTCACTACTCAAATTTAAGAATAAAACCCCTACTTAATAAAAATTAAGACTCATGGGTTTTAATCGAATTTTTTGTGGACTTAGAACTCTCTCATTTTTGAAAAAATAGGACTCGGAGAATTAAATTAGAGTCTTGGGACTTAAAATAATTTTTTTTTCAATATCTTGCCAGTTCTGCTTACTAAAAATGGCCCACTTGGAGCTCTCGATTCCTCGACGTGGCTCAACAAAGCAGCCGCGCCGTCCTACCTATTTGAAGTTTTAGAATAGGTCGAGGGCGTTGCGCCCCCGATGCCTCTAATCATAGGCTTTACCCGATAGAACTCGCGCTCGAGCTCCAGCTATCCTGAGGGAAACTTCGGAGGAAACCCGCTACTAGATGGTTCGATTAGTCTTTCGCCCCTATACCCAAGTCAGACGAACTATTTGCACGTCAGTATCGCTGCGGGCCTCCACCAGAGTTTCCTCTGGCTTCGCCCCGCTCAGGCATAGTTCACCATCTTTCGGGTCCCCACAGGTATGCTCACTCGAACCCTTCTCAAAAGATCAAGGTCGGTCGGCGTTGCACCCCTCGAGGGGGATCGCGCCTGTCAGCTTCCTTGCGCCTTACGGGTTTGCTAGCCCGTTGACTCGCACAAATGTCAGACTCCTCGGTCCGTGTTTCAAGACGGGTCGAATGGGGAGCCCGCAGGGCAGCGCCTGGAGCACGCAGTCGCCGAGGCACGCCGCAGGGGCACGTGCTGGTTTCCATAATTGGGGCGACGGCATTCCGCGGGCATATCAACTGCCCGGGCTTTGGCCGCCGCCTCAATCCGTGCTGCTCTGCGCCACGAGTCGATTGGCAGACCGGCTCTCGCCATTCCGCATGCGACCGAGGCGCATCGCCGGCCCCCATCCGCTTCTCTCTCGACAATTTCAAGCACTCTTTGACTCTCTTTTAAAAGTCCTTTTCATCTTTCCCTCGCGGTACTTGTTCGCTATCGGTCTCTCGCCCATATTTAGCCTCGGACGGAATTTACCGCCCTATTGGGGCTGCATTCCCAAACAACCCGACTCACTGACAACGCCTCGTGGTGCGGCAGGGTCCGGGCACAACGGGGCTCTCACCCTCTATGGCGCCATCTTCCAGTGGACCTGCGCCCGGTCCGCCGCTGAGGACGCTTCTCCATACTACAGTTCAGACGACGGGGTCGCCCGATTCTCAAGTTGGGCTATTCCCAGTTCGCTCGCCGTTACTAGGGGAATCCTCGTAAGTTTCTTTTCCTCCGCTTATTGATATGCTTAAACTCAGCGGGTGGTCCCGCCTGACTGGGGTCACGTACGAGGGTCACACCATTTGGGTCTCTATGGGTACGCGACGCTCCATCCAACACGACAGGAAGAGAGTTAAGTGCTCAACCAATGATTATCGTGACGGCGGGCGCCTCGTGAATTCATTTAAGCCAGCCACGAGCTTGATGCACATGGGAGGCCAATGTCCGCCCCAACCGATCGCTCCGTATAGAGGAGGTCGGGGGGCGACGTGATGCGTGATGCCTAGGCAGGCGTGCCCTCGGCCGTGAGGCTTCGGGCACAACTTGCGTTCAAAGACTCGATGGTTCACGGGATTCTGCAATTCACACCAAGTATCGCATTTCGCTACGTTCTTCATCGATGCGAGAGCCGAGATATCCGTTGCCGAGAGTCATTTAGACATTCGAGGCACGTACCACCCCCCTCGCTCACCGCGGACGGTGCGACAAGGGCAGACGCTCCTATTAGTTTTCCTGGGTGCATGCCGCGCCGGGGTTCGTTAGCCCGCAGCGGACGGTGCCTGCGCGGGAGGAGGACACGCCGCGGGGTTGCCCCACGCAACGGTCCCCAGTGTTTGAACATGTTCGTGGGTCTATTTGTTCAGGTACCGACAATGATCCTTCTGTTGGTGTTATATACTTAAGCTTTGCTTTAGTGGATATTACACTTGTTATT
>CACSLK010027752.1:7014206-7015725 GCA_902706635.1 Striga hermonthica | reverse complement strand
CGGCCATCCCATGTGCACGCTGTCCACCCAACATCCTCCCCTCGCGCACCGCTCGTCTTACCCGTCAAGTGAACGCCCAAGGCCTTAGCCCCCAAGCGTCGTTCGCGTTGCTTCCTCGTGCACGCCTTGCACCAGTCGACCGCGTCACCCGAGCCTTCAAGCCTCGCTCTCTTTAGCTTCTTGCTCGACCTTCTATGCCATAGTGCATGTTGGTGTCCTCGTATACGGGCTCGTGCACGTCGCTTAGGCCATACATGCGTAGTTTTGGCCCTTTTTTCGGCCTTCTCGAGCCTTCTCGACTCTTGGACCTTCTTGTCGCCGGGGCTCGAAACCCACTTCCGCATCACGGTGCCTCCTCGCCAATCAAATCGGGTTGTACATAGCAACAAATTTAATCACCGCCGAACCCAACAACTATCAAGGCATTAATCGGTCATCGTCGTCGAATCACATAGCAGCAACCGAAATCACCGCCGAACCCAACAACTACCGAACACACGCGCCATGATTGATCCCCACCTTTTCACCGCACGACGACCATCACCAGGCACTCCTGATTATGGCCGCAGTGGCATCACATTATCCCAATCGACCCACAAGTGACCCGACAGTTCCGATTATAGCCACCACGACCATCCCCAGGCTCCCAATCGCCTTCAATAACCCACAATTGGATGGTACTCACACGTATTTTTGTCGGGAGCGTACGGCAACCGGACAATTCCGATTATAGCCGTAGTGGCATCACATTATCCCACCGAACAAGGGTCTACACGAAGCCGCAACTTATGGCATATCCCCTCGCCCGACAATTCAGATTATAGCAACTACGGCATCACATTATCTCGCCACACACAATCACCGCCGATCCCAACAAAAATACGTGCCACAAGAACGCGTTATTTTATGGGGCCTAGAAAATGACCGGACAATTCTGATTATAGCCGTAGTGGCATCACATTATCTTAATCGAACAAGGGTAGGTTAGCTGCGGCATATCCCCTTCCCGACAGTTCCGATTATAGCCACTACGGCATCACATTATCTCGCCACACATAATCGCCCTTAGAAACCACAAATAACGCATCCTATGAAGTGCAACGGGGGTCGTAGGCCACCTGCGAAGCAAGCAGCCTTTGCACCTTTGTACCCTCAGAGACCACCTTACCCCCTATAAAGGGGTTTTTGGCCACTTTACCAGTGGAGCCAGTAGACATTAAAAAGCTGAGATTTACACAACCCTTTAAATGACTTTATAATTATGTAAAAATTATATAATTAGGTGTAAAATGATTATTTGTGATGTGGAAATTGTTCAAAAAAAAAAATTGATATTTTTTTATTATTAAATTAATTAAAAAATAATAAACAATGAGAAAAAATAGAAAAAAATCATAAGAAAATATAATAAATCCTAAAAAATTATAAAAATGAATAATATTGAAAGATAAATATGAATTATTAATTTTGATAATTGAATATTTAATTAATATAAATAATTAAAATATTAAAAAATTAG
>CACSLK010027752.1:7004206-7006706 GCA_902706635.1 Striga hermonthica | reverse complement strand
CGTGGGTCATACAGCCGATACATGCGCTGGATGGTGCCCTCTGCCTCTCATCGGGGTAGCGACAACCGGACAAGAGTGTAAGCCTAGTAGGCACTCCGACATTACATCATCTCGCCCGATCACCACAAACAGCCAACAATTGGCTCGCGTCCGTCAATTAATAAGGTTTTCACCGCACAACGACCATCACCAGGCTCCCAATTGGGGGCGTGGGTCATACAGCCGGTACGTGCGTTGTTGCGGTGCCTCCTCGCCAATCAAATCAGGTTGTACATAGCAGCAAATTTAATCACCGCCGAACCCAACAACTAGCAAGGCATTAATCGATCATCGTCGTCGAATCACATAGCGGCGAACCGAAATCGCCGCTGAACCCAACAACTACCGAAGACACGCGCCATGATTGATCCCCACCTTTTCACCGCACGACGACCATCACCAGGCTCCCAATTAGGGGCGTGGGTTATACAGCCGGTACGTGCGTTGTTGCGGTGCCTCCTCGCCAATCAAATCGGGTTGTACATAGCAGCAAATTTAATCACCGCCGAACCCAACAACTAGCAAGGCATTAATCGGTCATCATCGTCGGATCACATAGCAGCAACTGAAATCGCCGCCGAACCCAACAACTACCGAAGACACGCGCCATGATTGATCCCCACCTTTTCACCGCACGACGACCATCACCAGGATCCCAATTGGGGGTGTGGGTCATACAGCCGGTACGTGCGTTGTTGCGGTGTGATGAAGATCGTGTGTTTCGATTGCCGATAAGCCACAAACCAGTGCCTTGAATCGCCGATAGTTGCCTTGAGATTCACAAACCGCACCCCTCTAAATGAATAAAATTGCAATAGAAATCTAGAAGAAATCTAAGACAAAGTGTTTCAACAAAAGTTCGGATTTTTATTGATAAGTTCGATGATGAAAAATAACATAGGGAAGGGGCCTTTATATAGGCACAAAATATATCTAGTCCTAATCTACCTAGAGAATTATTAAAGCAATAAAATATTAGAAATCCTAATTAAGCTAGAAATTCCAAGACGAGCGCGGCTGTAATTCGGGACAAGCGTAAAACGCATAACTTTGGGACAACCGAGGGTCAGGCAACCTAGCCCAATGGGCTTTCCGTATCCAAGAGATCAAGCAACGCGCCATGGACCAACACTGGATGCTATTGCAACAATGTTGGCACACAACACGAGCTTCGATGTCCACCTCGTGCTTCACCCCCGAAAGGGTTGGCACAGGGCAGAGTCCGCAACCTGTTAACCGACATTTTTGCCGTACCCCTTGGGTATTCGGCATAACCATCGCCGCAGCGCAACCAACAATCGTTCGGGACAACAACCGTTTGGGACAACCGTTTGGGACAACCGAAGTAGATTGGGTGACAAGTCGTCGCTGCACAAGCAGGGAACCAACAAGCACGCACAAAACATATGCCACTCACGCGCCCACACGTACGCTGTGCCCAAGTACGCAGGCATTAATCGCAGCATAGCAGTGACCAACACCCGACGCACTCAAACACGCCCTGTTAAGCACGCAGAACATCCGTCAATTCATAAGCTTCAACCCTCTGCCTCTCATCGGGGTATCGACAACCGGACAAGAGTGTAAGCCTAGTAGGCACTCCGACATTACATCATCTCGCCCGATCACCACCAACACCCAACAATTGGCTCGCGCCCGTCAATTCATAAGCTTCTCGCCGCACGACGACCATCACCAGGCTCCCAATTGGGGGCGTGGATCATACAGCCGGTACATACGCTGGATGGTGCCCTCTGCCTCTCATCGGGGTAGCGACAACCGGACAAGAGTGTAAGCCTAGTAGGCACTCCGACATTACATCATCTCGCCCGATCACCACCAACACCCAACAATTGGCTCGCGTCCGTCAATTCATAAGGTTTTCACCGCACAACGACCATCACCAGGCTCCCAATTGGGGGCGTGGATCATACAGCCGGTGCGTGCGTTGTTGCGGTGCCTCCTCACCAATCAAATCAGGTTGTACATAGCAGCAAATTTAATCACCGCCGAACCCAACGACTAGCAAGGCATTAATCGGTCATCGTCGTCGAATCACATAGCAGCAATCGAAATCGCCGCTGAACCCAACAACTACCGAAGACACGCGCCATGATTGATGCCCACCTTTTCACCGCACGACGACCATCACCAGGCTCCCAATTAGGGGCGTGGGTTATACAGCCAGTACGTGCGTTGTTGCGGTGCCTCCTCGCCAATCAAATCGGGTTGTACATAGCAGCAAATTTAATCACCGCCGAACCCAACAACTAGCAAGGCATTAATCGGTCATCGTCGTCGGATCACATAGCAGCAACCGAAATCGCCGCCGAACCCAACAACTACCGAAGACACGTGCCATGATTGATCCCCACCTTTTCACCGCACGACGACCATCACTAGGCTCCCAATTGGGGGTGTGGGTCATACAGCCGGTACGTGCGTTGTTGCGGTGTGATGA
>CACSLK010027752.1:6978106-6980606 GCA_902706635.1 Striga hermonthica | reverse complement strand
CCGAGGATTACTCCCTTCACCGATCTCCCACGCGCGTTCCGGTACTCAACTGCTTTTCCTGTTCCTGCAAGGATTAGTATTCGCTCCTTGCCTATTCCTACGAGGATTAGGCTTGCACCCTTGTTCTTGCATCGTTTCTCGCGTGTGTCGCCTTGCGCCCCGCGGTCGTCATCCGGTACTCCTATGCCTACGCGGTCTAGGCCATCGCCCGCGTCGCTGCCCATCGTCCGCACGTCTCTGCCACCTCCGTGCATGCTGCGCACGCCCAGCATCCCGCGCACCGCACCTCGCTCGTCTATCGCGTGCCTATGCACGCCCAGCACCGCTCGCGCATCGTCCAGCGCCCAATACGCGCTCGTCCATTCTCTGCAATCCCTCGTGCGCGCCAACCTCCCTACATCCTCTCCCTGCGCGCCAACCAATGCTCCAACCTCCAAACGCCATGCGCGTCTACGCCAATGCGCGTATTCTCGCCCTTTCTTGCGTGTCATTGCGCCTCGCATACGAGCTCGCACCCGTCTCTTAGGCCATGCTTGCATCGTTTTGGCCCTATCTTCAGCCTCATCGGGTCGTCTCGCCTCTTGGATCTTCTTGTCACTGGGGTCCGGAACCCACTTCCGTATCATTCCCCTCCTCTTCGAGACTTTCCTTGTCCTCAAGGATTCATCCTCGACCATCCAAACATCGGGCACTCCTTCATCGACCTCTAGGACTATGAACGTAACTTCCTCATGTACGCCCTCTTCATCCTCTTCTCGAACCTCCCCGATCACTATGTCTCCTTCGATCTTGACTTCTTTGAACTCGACCGAGACCTCACCATCGACATCATCTGCGCGCTCGCTCGCACCACCAATTACCTCGACGACCTTCAGTTCCTCATCCTTTGCATAGCCCACAACATCGGACGAAAATATGGTCTCCTCGTAAAAAATCCCTGCCAACTCGAACGAGAACATGGGTTCATCGTGGATCTCGATACCCTTGCGCTCGGCTTCATGCTCGCACGATCCTGGGAACTTCTCATCGGCCTCGGCTTGTTGCTCTTCCTCAATGATCTTGAGTTGTTGTTCGAGCTTCTCCTTTTGCTCGTACATCTCCTCCAAATAATTTTGCTCCCAAGGGGTTAATTCCCTCTCCAAACCTTCGAGATACTCAAGATCCTCCCAATCCAATTCATCTAAAGGCAACATCATGACTCTTTTTTTTTTATGACTCTAAGAATTCAAAATAAAATTCGAACCAAAAAATTCAAAAAACAAAGAGAAATTCGGCCCCTCAACAAAAGGTAATAACCGAACAAAAATCAAACAAAGGACTAGATGACACTTTTTTTTTCTTTTTAAGACTTTCGAAAAAATAATGAAAATTTCGAATAAAAATTCGAAAATTTCGAACCAAAAAAGAAAAGAAATTCGGTCCCTCAACAAAAGGTAAACCGAAAAAAAGAAAACGATAGGATAGATAAACACACGATCAGCACCTGTCAATGAAAGCACCAATGATGAAGGATCGTGTTGTTATCTATACGTGGGTTGTGAATAAACGCGCACTAGGGCCTTCGTTTATCCACGATAGGTGTATCTAACAGACGCACTACGGCCTTCTCCTAGATACCGTGACTTCAAGACGCTCTAATGGCCTTCTCTCCGACACTGTATGTAAACATGCACTAACGGCCTTGTTTAAACATACGTAAGAACATAAGTTCCCCCTCTATGAGATTCACTCATCAATTCCAAGACTCAACATGTTTATTAATGAAGAGGTACATGGGTATTTATAGATGCCAATTACCTCTAGTGCTAATCTTAATAGGAAACTAATAAAACAATTAAATATTAAATCCTACGGCAAGTAAATATCCTACTACCAAAAAATCCTAAATCTAGTAGATCTCCTAATTACTTGTCTTGCACTCCAAACAATTCTAGAAGCTCCAAGTCTTGCGCCCAAGTACTCGCACGACGCCTCCGCGCGCGCCGACTTGCGCGTTGCCTACTCCTTAGGCTGCTAGGTGTCGCGCGTCTTGCCCTGCACGCGCGCGCGCACTGCCCCGCTCGCCTAGTCCTTCGATGACTAGGTCTCGCACGCCTGCTGCACCACTCCTATTCCTTGTAGGACCATGCTTCGAGTCCATATCCTCTATTCCTATTCCTACTAGGAATATGCTCTCGGTTACGTTTCTTGATCTTCCGAGGATTACTCCCGTCACCGATCTCCCACGCGCGTTCCGGCACTCAACTGCTTTTCCTATTCCTGCGAGGATTAGTATTCGCACCTTGCCTATTCCTACGAGGAATAGGCTTGCACCCTTGTTCTTGCATAGTTCCTCGCGTGTGTCGCCTTGTGCCCCGCGGTCGGCGTCCGGTACTCCTATGCCTACGCAGTCTAGGCCATCGCCCGCGTCGCTGCCCATCGTCCGCACGTCTCTGCCACCTCCGTGCATGCTGCGCACGCCCAGCGTCCCGCGCACCGCTCCTCGCTCGTCTATCGCGTG
>CACSLK010027752.1:6953298-6964355 GCA_902706635.1 Striga hermonthica | reverse complement strand
AAGTTCTAGATTTCTATTGACTTCTTGGATGATGAAAAATAACATAGGGATGGGGCCTTTATATAGGCACAAAATATATCTAAGCCTAATCTACCTAGGGAACTAATAAAGTAATAAAATATTAAGTAACCTAAACAATCTAGATCTCATAATGTAAGATGGAAACAACTTGGCTTTCACTCCACTCAAACTCTCTCTCTTCGGCCCTTCCACGCGACCGCCCTACGCCCAACCGCCTGCGTCGCCTAGTCCTTGCGGCACTAGGGCGCGCCGCCTCAACGTGCGCGTGCAGTGGCGCCCAACGTGCTGCACACGCCAACGCTGCCTGCGCCGCCCCTTCGTGCGTGGCCACCCATTAGTCCGCACTTTTCGAGGACTGCGGCATCGCGCCCCGCGCGTCCTTCCCCATCGGCCGTATTGCACACGCCTTTGCTCCCGGCTGCTTCTCCGCGTGCGTGCTGCCCCGTCTTTCCGCATGCCTCGAGGCATGCGGCCTCGTCCACTGCGCGTGCCTCTTCCACGCCCGAGCTCTCCGCGTGCGCGCCCTTCAACCCCGCGCTATGCGCGTCCTGCCCGCCATGCGTGCCAGCCGCGCACACCGCCCGCACATCCGTGTGCGGCCTATCCTCGCCCGTTTCGCGCGCACTACACTCTAGTGCGCGCACTTCTACCTTCGCCCGTGCTTGCCTCTTGCGTGCATGGTAAGCTCGACTTGCGGCGTTCTTGAGCTGCCTAGCCACTTTCGCACCATTCCCGTCCCCTTCAAGTGATTCCTTGTCCTCAAGGATGAAATTCGGGAATTGATCATGCATTTCGTCAAGTTCCTCCCACGTGGCTTCTTTAGATGGCAACTCTTCCCAGTCAACTAGTACTTCCCAACGATAGCGCCCTGCTCTCTTTACCTTACGATACTCAATCGCTCGTTTTGGGCGCACTATGGCCCTGCCATCAGTTGCGGTTGCAGGTAACTCCTCACAATACTTCTGTGCTTCTCCTAAGCTCCTCTTGAGTTGTGAGACATGGATAACTGGGTGGATTTGTGAACTTTCTGGTAACTCTAGACGGTAAGCTACCTGACCAATGCGCTTTAAAATCTGATAAGGTCCATAATAACGAACGCCTAGTTTAGTTGTGGCCCTTTGTGCTGTGGTGCGCTGTCTGAATGGTCGTAGCTTCAGGTAGACATACTCGCCTGGTGCAAAACATTCCTCACGCATTTTCCCATCTGCGAAGGCTTTGGTTCGGTTGATTGAGCCTTCGAGATTTCTCTTCAATTCTCGCAACATTAGATCTCGTTCCTCTAGCTCTCGACCAACTTCGTCGTGAACTGTACTCCCCTCCGAGTAATTGATCAGTGTTGGGGGTTTTCGCCCGTATACCAATTCAAACGGTGTCATCTTGGTCGACTCGTCGTAAGTGGTGTTGTACTAATACTCAGCCCAAGGCAAAAATATTCCCATTGCTTCGGGAATTGATGGACGTAGCACCTCAAATACTGCTCAAGGGTCCGGTTGGTTACCTCAGTTTGTCCGTCTGTCTGTGGGTGGTAGGCTGAGCTCATAGATAACTTAGTTCCTTGCAACTTGAAGAATTCAGACCAAAAGCTGCTCATAAAAATCCAGTCTCGATCAGAGACGATCGATCGAGGTGCTCCATGCAGTTTCATCACGTACTCCACAAATAACCTGGCAATTGTCTTCGCGGTGTAAGGATGGGTAATGGGTATGAAGTGAGCATACTTTGTGAGTCGATCCACTACAACCATAACACCGTCAAACCCATTAGAACTCGGTAACCCCTCGATGAAATCCATAGTAATGTCTTCCCAGATTGTCTCGTCTACCGGTAGCGATTGTAACAGCCCGCTCGGCCGTCGTGAGTCAGACTTAGTGCGCTGACAATCGTCGCACCGTGCTATGTAGTCTCGGACGGTATTTTGCTGTCCGGGCCAGAAGAAAGTGTTGGCTATTCGCATCCACGTGCGGTAAATACCCGAATGGCCTCCAATTTTAGAATCATGGAAGTGCTGCATGATCTGCTCGCGTAACTGCCCACTGTCGGGAACGTAGACTCGACCTCGGTGTAGAAGTAGACCATTATGCAACTCGTAATCGATAGCAGTTTTCTTACCTGCTTCTATCGATTGGCACAGCTCCTGGCAATAGGTGTCCTCTACTTGCGCCTTCCTGATTTCCTCCCAAATAGTCCAAGCTGGCCCCGTGATAGCATTCAGCTCGGCTACATCTGTTCGTCGGGATAATGCGTCAGCTAATGCATTCTGTCGACCCGGTCGATAAATTATCTCGAAGTCAAACCCCATTAGTTTAGACACGAACTTCTGCTGCTCTGGGGTAACAATCCTTTGCTCCAATAGATGCTTAAGCGGTTGTTGGTCGGTAATAATCTGAAATCGTCGGCCCAACAGATAAGGCCTCCAGCACCTTACAGCCTCGACAACTGCTAGCATCTCCTTCACGTACACCGATAGACCTAACCGAGTAGTGCCCAGTGCCTTGCTGAGATAGGCTAGGGGTCGTCCCTCTTGCACTAGCACAGCTCCAATTCTGATGTCACTCGCATCGGTGTGTACCTCGAACAAGACATCAAACTTGGGCATGGCGAGTACTGGCGTTGTTGTCATGGCTTCTTTCAGTTTCCCAAACGCCTCCTCGCTAGCTCTGGTCTATGTGAACCCGCCTTTCTTAGTCATGTCTGTCAGTGGTTTGGCGATGGTTCCATAGTCTTTCACGAACTTTCTGTAGTAGCCCGTGAGTCCTAGAAATCCTCTCAGCTGTGTGAGACTTGTCGGCTTTGGCCAATCGATCATAGCTTCAATCTTTCGTGGATCAACCTTCACGCCCTCGTGCGATATGAAGTGCCCCAAATACTCAACCATCATTTGCCCGAAAGAACATTTGGATAGCTTTATGTGGAATGAGTTGGCCTCCAAAATTTGGAGCACTACTCTCAAATGCCCAAGATGTTCGCCCCATGACTTCGAATAGATCAGGATATCATCAAAGAATACCAGAACGAACTTACGCAGATACTCCTTGAAGATAGAATTCATAGCGAACTGGAAAGTGGATGGGGCGTTGCATAATCCGAATGGCATGACTAGATACTCATAGTGCCCCTGGTGCGTACGGAATGCGGTCTTTGGAATGTCGGCCTGATGGAGTCGAATTTGATGGTAACCAGCTCTCAGGTCGAGTTTTGAGAAATAGCGTGACCCAGCTAACTCATCGAGCATGTCATCAACGCTCGGGATAGGAAATCGGTCCTTGATGGTCGCAGCGTTCAGAGCTCGATAGTCAGTACAGAACCTCCACGTGCCGTCTTTCTTTTTGGCAAACAAGACTGGAGAAGAAAATGGACTCTTGTTATGCTGGATTAATCCTGATTCAAGCATCTCGGCAACTTGCCGTTCGATCTCGATTTTCTGAAAGTGAGCGTACCTATAAGGATGAACGTGTATGGCATGCTGCTCGTTGATCAGCGGTATGCGATGATCGAACTCCCGATGTGGGGGTAGTCCCTTAGGTTCGCCCAGTACCCCCTCAAATTCTTGGAGAAGCTCGTGCACATCTCCCTGATGTTGCCCCTCTTGATCTATGTGCACCTCAGTCTTCTCCACCACTACTGCAAATATTTGGCCTCCACCACGCCAAACCTTCTCAATGCTCTTAAGCCCTACTTCCTTGGTACCTTTTCCAGTGCCCGCACTCAGAGTGACTTGCTGACCTCCGGAGTTGAACTCCATAATTCCCGTTCGATAGTCGGTGGTCACCTTGCCTAGCCCTTCGAGCCATTGTACTCCTAGGACGACATCTGGCCCAACCAGAGGTAAGGCATAGAGATCAGCCTTCACCGTAACTCCGCTGAACCTGATTGGCACCTTCCGGAAGGATCTAGTGCATTGCAGCCTTTCACCATTTGCTACTCGTACCTCGAAAGGTTCAATATTCGTGGTTGGTAAGCTCAGCTTCTGGGACAAGTCTTCATTGATAAAGTTGTGTGATGACCCGTTGTCTACGAGTACTATCACCTTCCGATCCTTGACCCAGGCCGGCAATCGCATCGTTCGAGGCCCTCTTATCCCAGCCATTGCGTGCATCGAGATCTCTGCTTTTTCGTCGGGCCCCTCAACTTCAATATCCTGATGTGGTTCCTCCTCGTCCTCCGGTCCTTCCTCATAAGGATTAGCAACTTCGATCACAAAAGCTTGTTTGCATTGATGGCCTGGTGTAAACTTCTCCTCACACTTAAAGCATAAGCCTTTCTCACGTCGACGTTTAACTTCCTCGGGAGACAGCCGCCTTACTATCGAACCTGCTGGCCGATTGCTGATGTTCGTCCGTGCACTGACCGCGGCTTGGTTCGGTCCCGTGCGTCGCGTGTCTGCGAATCGCACATCCGCCCGTCCCCTTCGCGTAGCGACTAGGTGATCTTCGCGTCGTCGGGTAACCTCCATCGCATCGTGCATGGTATCTGGCCTTTCGAGTCGGACCTCTGCAGCTAGGTCAAATTTTAACCCTCATACAAACGCTCCGACCAATGCATCTTCGGGCCAATCACATACACGGGAGGCTAACCGCTCAAATTCCCTGATGTACTCGCGTAGGCTACCAGTCTGCCATATGCGTGTGAGAGCCTCGTTGTAGTTGTGGTAATCAGATGTACCAAACCGTGTAAGCAACTCTCTTTCAAAAACTTCCCAAGTGATGATTTGCTGTCGCTTTCGATAAATCCTTGTGAGCCATTGCCACCATACATTGGCCTCACCATCGAGATAATAAGCAGCATACCTGACGCGATCTGTACCGTCGGTTTCATTGAGCTCAAAATATTGCGTCGCCCTATTGAGCCATGCGTCCGGATCGCTGCCCGTGAATGTGGACAACGTGATGCGCAGTTTGTCGGGTGCACGCCGATCGCGGTTGGTGGACGCCTGTGACTGTCGATCGAGGTCGTCCTCGCGCTCGTACTCCTCGCACCATCGATCCTCTCCTTCAGGCCGCTCGCGATCGTGTTGTCGCGCTTGATCGCGTTGCCGTGGCGGTGGCAGGCGAGCTAGAACCGTGCGTGCCATCTCATCAAATCGCCGGTTCATGGTTTCCATTAGATCTTGCACCGTTGACTTGGTATTGTCGAGTCCTTCACCCAACGTATCAATAGCTTCGCTCATGCCGCGGAATTGGACATCGAGATTATCGATCTTGTCCTTCATCTCCTTGTTGGCCATGGCTTTTCTTTCTTCTCTCCGCTCTTTGCTTTGTGGACTCGTGGTTGAGATGATGATGATGACGGACGAAAATATTTATGTATATTTTTTTTTTTTGATAGGGAGGACGAAAAAATCAAAAGAAGAAAAAGAAAGGGAATGGGGTAGAAGAAAAACACACGATCAACACCTCTCAATGAAAGCACCAATGATGAGGATTGTGTGTTTCGACTGCCGATAAGCCGCTAACCTGCGCCTTGAATCGCCGATAGTGTTTCTCTAGCCACAACCGCGCCTATTGAAATGATAAAACTGCAATAGTATTCTGGTGAAAAGACTAAAGCAAAGTCGGAATAACAAAGTTCTAGATTTCTTGAATGATTTAAAAATAACATGCGGGTTGGTCCTTTATATAGGCACCAAATAGATCTAATCCGAATATAACTATAACTCTAAGAAAGCAATAAAATATTAAGTATCCTAACTATGCTAGATATCATAATGGAATAAGGGAACTAAATATCTTGGCTTGCACACCAAGTCTTCCAACCGCCTCAAGCACTTCGGCCCCTCGCGTGCACCGCCCTTTTGCGAACTGCCTCGCACGCCCTAGTCCTCGAGGACTAGGGCACCGCCTTCTCCGTGCGTGCGTGCTCGTCCAGCGTGTTGCGCACGCCACTGCTGCTGCCCGCCTTACCTCGCGCGTGCTCTACCGCCAATCCACACTCCTTGAGGATTGGGGTCGCGCGTCTCATGCCGCATGCCTCAAGGACTGGAGCGTCCAGCCCCGCGCATTCCTCCCCGCGTGCTTTGTTCGCGCCCGTCTCGCCCACGCCACATCCGTTCTGCCCACGCACGCCGTCCGCGTATACTACTCGCGAACCCTCGTGCGGCCTTTCTTCGCTTTCCCCGCGTGCACTACACTCCAGTGCGCGTACCTCTGCCGTCTCTCGGGCCAACCTTTTGCGTGCGTGATATGCCCGGCTCGCAGCGTTCTTGAGCTGCCTAGCCACTTCCGAATCAGCTGTGCGCGGGCTGCGCGGGTCTGGCAAGCTTCTTAGGGCCAAATGATGCGAAAAATATATGTTATTCACATCACATAATGGTGTCGTGTTCGAAAACAAGCCTTTCCGGAGACGTTGATTACTTTTTCGTTTTTGCCCCTATTTACTCTTATTTTCCTCGACTTCTTTAAATGTATATGAATTTGCTTCAAAATGTAATGGTGCGAGAAATATATGTTATCCACATCAACTAATGGTGTCGTGTTAAAAAACAAGCCTTTCCGGAGACGTTGATTATTTTTTCGTTTTTGCCCCTATTTACTCTTATTTTATTCGACTTCTTTAAATGTATACGATTTGGTTTGGAAACGCGATGGTGCGAGAAATATATGTTACTCACATCAAATAATGGTGCCATGATCGAAAACAAGCCTTTCCGGAGAAGTTGGTTATTTTTTCATTTTTGCCCCTATTTACTCTT
Source organism: Striga hermonthica (assembly GCA_902706635.1). Classification (NCBI taxonomy): domain Eukaryota; kingdom Viridiplantae; phylum Streptophyta; class Magnoliopsida; order Lamiales; family Orobanchaceae; genus Striga; species Striga hermonthica. The sequence continues at coordinate 6,957,646 of CACSLK010027752.1, read as the reverse complement.
ATTTTCCTCAACTTCTTTATATTTATACGATTTTACTTCGAAACGTGATGGTACGAGAAAATATATGTTATTCACATCAAATAATGGTGTCATGTTCGAAAACAAGCCTTTCTGGAGACGTTGACTATTTTTTCATTTTTGCCCCTATTTACTCTTATTTTCCTCGACTTCTTTATATTTATACGATTTTGATCTGAAACGCGATGGTACGAGAAAATATATGTTATTCACATCAAATAATGGTGTCGTGTTCGAAAACAAGCCTTTTCCGCAGGCGTTGATTATTTTTTCGTTTTTGCCCCCATTTACTCTTATTTTATTCGACTTCTTAAATGTATACGATTTGGTTTCGAAACGCGATGGTGCGAGAAATATATGTCATTCACATCAAATAATGGTGTCGTGTTCGAAAACGAGCCTTTCCGGAGACGTTGATTATTTTTTCGTTTTTGCCCCTACTTACTCTTATTTTCCTCGACTTCTTTAAATGTATACAATTTTGTTACGAAATGCGATGGTGCGAGAAATATATGTTATTCACATCAAATAATGGTGCTGTGTTTGAAAACAAGCCTTTCCGGAGACGTTGATTATTTTTTCGTTTTTGCCCCTATTACTCTTATTTTCCTCGACTTCTTTATATGTATACGATTTTGCTTCGAAACGAGATGGTGCGAGAAATATATGTTATTTGCCTCTATTTACCCTTATTTTCCTCGGCTTTCTTAAACGTGTACCATTTTGCTTCAAAACACGATGAGGCGATAAATATATGTTATCCACGTCAAATAATGGTGCCGTATTCGAAAACAAGTCTTTCCGGAGACGTTTCTTACACTTTCGTACTTGCTCCTATTTACCCTTATTTTCCTCGACTTTCTTAAACGTGTACCATTTTGCTTCAAAATACGACGGGGCGATATATATATATTATCCACATCAAATAATAGTGTCGTGTTCAAAACAAGTCTTTTCGAAGACGTTGCTTACATTTTCGTACTTGCCCCTATTTACCCTTATTTTCCTCGACTTTCTTAAACCTGTACCATTTTGCTTCAAAACACGATGGGGCGATAAATATATGTTATCCACATCAAATAATGGTGTCGTGTTCAAAAACAAGTCATTCCGGAGACGTTGCTTACATTTTCATACTTGCTCCTATTTACCCTTATTTTCCTCGACATTCTTAAACGTGTACCATTTTGCTTCAAAACACGTTGGACCGATAAATATATGTTCTCCACATAAAATAATGGTGTCGTGTTCGAAAACAAGTCATTCCGGAGACGTTGCTTACATTTTCGTACTTGCCCCTATTTACCCTTATTTTCCTCGACATTCTTAAACGTGTACCATTTTGCTTCAAAACACGTTGGGGCGATAAATATATTTTGTCCACATAAAATAATAGTGTCGTGTTCGAAAGCAAGTCTTTCCGGAGACGTTGCTTACATTTTCGTATTTGTCCCTATTTACCCTTATTTTCCTCGACTTTCTTAAACGAGTACCATTTTGCTTCAAAATACGATGGGGTGATAAATATATGTTATCCACATCAAAGAATGGTGCCGTGTTCGAAAATAAGTCATTCCAGAGACGTTGCTTACATTTTCGTACTTGCCCCAAACAAGTCTTTCCGGAGACGCTTACATTTTCGTACTTGTCCCTATTTACCCTTATTTTCCTCGACTTTCTTAAACGTGTACCATTTTGCTTCAAAAAACGATGGGGCGATAAATATATGTTATCCACATCAAATAATGGTGCTGTGTTCGAAAACAAGTCATTCTGGAGACATTGCTTACATTTTCGTACTTGCCCCTATTTACCCTTATTTTCCTCGACATTCTTAAATGTGTATCATTTTTCTTCAAAACACGTTGGGGAGATAAATATATGTTATCCATGGTGTCGTGTTCGAAAATAAGTCTTTCCGGAGACGTTGCTTACATTTTCGTACTTGTCCCTATTTACCCTTTTTTTCCTCGACTTTCTTAAACGTGTACCATTTTTCTTCAAAATACGATGGGGCGATAAATATATGTTATCCACATCAAATAATGGTGTCGTGTTCAAAAACAAGTCATTCCGGAGACGTTGCTTACATTTTAATACTTGCTCCTATTTACCCTTATTTTCCTCGACATTCTTAAACGTGTACCATTTAGCTTCAAAAGACGTTGGGGCGATAAATATATGTTGTCCACATAAAATAATGGTGTCGTGTTCGAAAACAAGTCATTCCAGAGACGTTGCTTACATTTTCGTACTTGCCCCTATTTACCCTTATTTTCCTCGACATTCTTAAACGTGTACCATTTTGCTTCAAAAGACGTTGGGGCGATAAATATATTTTGTCCACATAAAATAATTGTGTCGTGTTCAAAAACAAGTCTTTCCGGAGACGTTGCTTACATTTTCGTATTTGTCCCTATTTACCCTTATTTTCCTCGACTTTCTTAAACGTATACCATTTTGCTTCAAAATACGATGGGGCGATAAAATATGTTATCCACATCAAAGAATGGTGCCGTGTTTGAAAATAAGTCATTCCAGAGACGTTGCTTATATTTTCGTACTTGCCCCTATTTACCCTTATTTTACCCGACTTTCTTAAACGTGTACCATTTTGCTTCAAAACACGATGGGGCGATAAATATATGTTATCCACATCACATAATGGTGCCGTGTTCGAAAACAAGTCTTTCCGGAGACGCTGCTTACATTTTTTGTACTTGCCCCTATTTATCCTTATTTTCCTCGACTTTCTTAAATGTGTACCATTTTGCTTCAAAACACGATGGGGCGATAAATATATGTTATCCACATCAAATAATGGTGTTGTGTTCGAAAACAAGTCATTCTGGAGACGTTGCTTACATTTTCGTACTTGCTCCTATTTACCCTTATTTTCCTCGACATTCTTAAACGTGTACCATTTTGCTTCAAAACCGATGGGGCGATAAATATATGTTATCCACATCAAATAATGGTGCCATGTTTGAAAACAAGTCTTTTCGGAGACGTTTCTTACATTTTCGTACTTGCCCCTATTTACCCTTATTTTTCTCGATTTTCTTAAACGTGTACCATTTTGCTTCAAAACACGATGGGCGATAAACTTATATTATCCACATCAAATAATGGTGCCGTGTTCGAAACTAGTCATTCCGGAGACGTTGCTTACATTTTCGTACTTGCTCCTATTTACCCTTATTTTCCTCGACATTCTTAAACGTGTACCATTTTGCTTCAAAACACGATGGAGCGATAAATATATGTTATCCACATCAAATAATGGTGTTGTGTTCGAAAACAAGTCATTCTGGAGACGTAGCTTACATTTTCGTACTTTCCCCTATTTACCCTTATTTTTCTCGACATTCTTAAACGTGTATCATTTTTCTTCAAAACACGTTGGGGCGATAAATATATGTTATCCATGGTGTCGTGTTCGAAAATAAGTCTTTCCGGAGACGTTGCTTACATTTTCGTACTTGTCCCTATTTACCCTTATTTTCCTCGACTTTCTTAAACGTGTACCATTTTGCTTCAAAATACGATGGGGCGATAAATATATGCTATCCACATCAAATAATGGTGTCGATTTCGAAAAGAAGTCTTTCTGGAGACATTGCTTACATTTTCGTACTTGCTCATATTTACCCTTATTTTCCTCGACTTTCTTAAACGTGTACCAGTTTGCTTAAAAACACGATGGGGCGATAAATATATGTTATCCACATCAAATAATAGTGCCGTGTTCGAAAACAAGTCATTCAGGAGACGTTGCTTACATTTTCGTACTTGCTCTTATTTACCCTTATTTTCCTCGACATTCTTAAACGTGTACCATTTTGCTTCAAAACACGATGGGGCGATAAATATATGTTATCCACATCAAATTTGGTTTCGTGTTCGAAAACAAGTCTTTCCGGAGACATTGCTTACATTTTCGTACTTCTCCTATTTACCCTTATTTTCCTCGACATTCTTAAACGTGTACAATTTTACTTCAAAACCGATGGGGAAATAAATATATGTTATCCACATCAAATAATGGTGCCATGTTCGAAAACAAGTCTTTCCGGAGACGTTTCTTACATTTTCGTACTTGCCCCTATTTACCCTTATTTTCCTCAACTTTGTTTAACGTGTACCATTTTGCTTCAAAACACGATGGGGCGATAAATTTATGTTATCCACATCAAATAATGGTGCCGTGTTCGAAACAAGTCATTCCGGAGACGTTGCTTACATTTTCGTACTTGCTCCTATTTACCCTTATTTTCCTCGACATTCTTAAACGTGTACCATTTTGCTTCAAAACACGATGGGGCGATAA